>JAHLJT010009419.1:140725965-140793238 GCA_031308135.1 Acheta domesticus | reverse complement strand
ATTATCTTTGTTATCAGAGAGAAAGTATTTAGCCTATACTTTTTATCAGTGCAAATTTTAGTAGTAATTGTTGTTTCATAGTCTGTTACTCACTGTGCCAAAATGTTTTGGCAATAAATCAAGACGGTCACCTCATCTTTATATAATGTCAGATTTCACTCTTAATTTTTTCCATACCAAGACCGTAAGTTTGCTCTTACGAACTTGGTAATATACTATTTTGTGCAGCATTGTTTTGTAATTTAGAATTGTATAGTTGGTAGAAAATGTTTATTTTGTGCCTGTTTGAATAGTTCTTTGGAAGTGTTTTTACTTATGTAAAATTTCTTTGTTGCAAGAGGTGAGAAGAACCGATGATTGTGACTGCCTTCTATATCCTTACCGGAGGATCGGCCATGATTCTTTTTTCCTCTTTCTTATTATACCCGATGTTGTAACGTATTACTTGAGGCTCGCATTCTCGAGATAGCGACATACATCCTGAATACTTATTTAATATTAATTTCTGACAAATACCTTAATTTTGTTCCAATAAAATAAATTATTAATAAAATAATTCCAATAAATTAGTAATAAATAGAATTAAGTAAATTACATCAGTTAGGTTTGAAGTATTAAATAATTAAAAATGGAACGGAACTGTAAAAGTAACATTATTATACACGTAAATTTATATTTTATTGAAATTAATTGGAGGTATGTTCGTTGCTTCAGTCATTGTCATTTCGAATATTATTTTGGATATTTAACATTACTAACAAAATTGTATAATGCGAAGAGATATGTTTTTTCAATAAACAGTTTATTTTAATTAAAACTAGTTTAATTTTACCTTTAATTCTGACTTCACTGACCAGTAAACACAATATTTCAAGCCCATATTTACGGAAAACCCTGTTTCTGTATTTTTATTTAAAAATGCGGGCGGCTTAACCAGGACGCCTTTCCACGAAAGATGAAATTTTGAAATTCCGGAATCTCATTGTTAATGTTTTTTCAGACCTCGTCCCTACCTCTATCTCTGCGCTGCGCTGCGCTGCATCATCGTTGAACACCGGTCGCCGCTGCCGCCACTTCCGATTACGCATTCACCATCACCACCACCATTACCACTATCACCACAGCATTCACCTTTGTCGTCACCGGCACGCCCACCACCGCTGACGCTACATCCCCGCGGGTTCTACCGTTGCCAACGCTGCATCTGCCGTTACCGTATTGCTTTCGCCTCTGCCTCTGCCTCCCGCCACCGCCTCCACCTCCACCTTCACCTCCGCCTCCGCCTCCGCCTCCATCTCCTCTCTCCTCCTCCACCGCCACTGCCACTACCACCGCCTCCACCGATCACCGCCATCGCCATCATCGATCACCGCCACTGCCTACGCCACCGTCACTACATCACAAACACATCACCACCGCATCACCGCCGCTTCAACCTCCACCAGCGCATCCACCGCCGCCCACTTGTTACTTTCGACGCCGGGCGGTGAGCAGGCAGTGTACAGCAGGAGGCGGCGGCGGCGTGGGCGGGGAGGCGCCGCGCCGGTGTCTCGGGCGGGATTTACATAAACCGCTCCGCGCCAGGGCGAAGAGCGGAGGAGGACGGTGGCGGTGGCGGCGTGAGGACCGGAATTAAATTCGTATTATGGCGACGCCCGCATGCAAATCAGCTGCCACTTAGCTTTTTATCGCATCCGACGGCGGCCGTCGGTGCGGGGGCGCAGCGATGAGGGAACGACGAGGAGGAAGGAAAGAGCGAGTCACCGAGAGACGAGGCGAGGCGAGGCGAGGGTGGGGGGAAAAAAAGCGGAGATGTGCGTGACGTTTGAGCGCTGGAGGAGAAGAGAGTGGGAAGTTGCGGGCGCGATGGGTCGGTGTGCCGGTGCTGCGTTGCTGGAGCACGAAGCCACTGCGTGGGGGATTGGAGGGTGCTCCTGGCAGCCTGTGGAAGTGGTAAAAGTGTGTTTGCGGAAGGAGATGGGGTGGGTGATGCGTGGATGAAATGTGGAATGCAGCAAGCGCCTGGCCGTGTGAGGGGGAGAGGGGGGGAGTGGTTGAGGGTTGACGAGGTGTTGGCTGCAGAGGATAAACTGGAGAAGCTCGAAATTGCGTGAGTGGACAGTTCGTTGTTTTATTATGCGACGACGAAGAAAGCTGACCAAGAATGGAGCAAGCGTTGCTTCTGGGTAGAGATTTCTGTGGGTTCTGTAGGTTTTCGTAAGTTTCCGTATTGTTTTTTCTCGAGGAATGTTCATAGACGCAGATTATTTTTAATTATTTCTCAGTATCAGGTGCTGCCATGCACCGAATTTTGCACGAAATAATTATTATATTTACATAATTGAATGATTCACTATAATTAATAAATAGTTTCTTTGTGAAAATGATTTAATTGAATTCTTTATACATTTTTCTGAACTTTGTTTTAGTATTTGCAATGAGACTTCTCCCATGAATAAGTGTACGCTAAATACATTTATACTTTTACATGCGAGTTCAGTTTTAATCAATTTGAACCAGTATATCTAAATGTCATTACAAATAAAATTTGAGATTATTTTACACAAAGTGGTTAAAAATACGAAAATAAAACTGAGAGCGAATTAGGCCAGAAAAAACATGGGGAGAGAAATTGTAAAAAAAAAGTTACTGTGAACCCTGAAAGAAGTTTAAACTCGGAACAGGAACGACAAAAATCCGGGTTGACGAACCTGAGATGGCGCGTCGGTGGAAGGACAAGGTGTAGCGAAAAAGAGGGATTGAAGGGGAGCCCGAATATTAACTCGTCCCCATGCAAAACGGGGCGCGGGAGTAATAAACGCTCGAACTCCAACACCCGCTCGCGCATCGGATAAGATGGCAGGCGCCTCGCCCGACGACGACGACGCACTACCATGCCCGCCTCGCTACCGCCCCCGTACGCTTACACACACAGATATACCCGCCGCCCGGCACTCACACATCGCCTGCACACGTCCACGTGTCTATGCACAGTCTTGGCCCTATCCTCACCCGCCACACGCCCTCCCACACACCTACCCACACCCCTGTTCACCCTCACGTACGCTTACTCACTCTTCCTACACGCCACCGTCACCCACCCACCTGCCCACACACACACAAACTCTACACGCCTACTTACATATGCCACTCAAGCAAGCCCTTCCCACATACATTTCCCACTCTCACAAATGCTATCCTTTCCCATCTGCACCCCGCTCACCTACCCAAATACACAAACACACACAGTTACATGCCCACTTACATATACCTCTCAAACACGCCTTTTCCCACACACGCATCCATTCTAACAAACGCCCGCCTCTCTCACCCACACCCTCTCACCTACCCAATCACACACACACACACGCCCGCTTGTACCCCTTCCACCCCTTACTGCTCGCTCATATTCACCCGCCGAACACCCCCTCTGCATCGTACGCCCATCTGAGTGCCCGCGGAAAAAACCTGCGTTCCATCAGCGCTAATTCGGTCTATTCCCGCGCCACCATCGTATTTTCGCCCGGTCCCAAGGGCGCTCCGCCCAGAATGCGGCCGCCGCTGATTGCTGATAGCGGATCTGCAGGTGCGGTCGCGGGAGAGGCCGTGAGAAATGACGGCGCGTCTCCCTGGCGTATGTTGCAGCGACGCTCTTTCGGAGAAGAGGCGGTGTTGCCTAACCTCGGTCAATGATAGTAATAACTTTTACCCTCGGCGTTGTGTAGAAACGCGGAGTCGAGTTCGTAAACCCGTGGTCTTTTTGGATTTTTGCTTAAAAGTATGAAGTATAGAGTGATCTAATTTAAAATCGAGAGTAAAGTTGTTGGTAGAATGTAGTAGACGAACATGAATTAAACAAAATTTTCGAATATTATTATTGATGAAATTAACGACGGTTTTTATTCTGAACTAATACCATGAAGGTTCTGCTGAATAATTAAAAAATAGTCTTGGCTGTTTCTGACTTAAGTGAAAATAACGAAGAAATGTGAATGTATTAAATTTGAATTGTAGGAAGCTTATATTAAAAATTTTATCTCATTACTTGTTTTATTAAAGTGTTCGTAAAAATATATGTTTATTTTATGAAGTAAATTTTGTAAAATTATAAGAAACTATTGAGGACAAAGAAACAAAAACCAAAGAGAACATACAGAGAAAATCCAATGTGTGTCATCTCGTGAAAGGAAATAAAATAATGTTGGCAGCAATTTCAGTTTGAAAATTCCTTCACCTCACCACCCCTTCTGCACACTCATACACCGCCCAAAACACCCAACAGTGCTCTCGCCCCTACCCCCTCCGCGTCCAAGCCCTCTCTGTCTCTCGCCGCTTCCTGCGTCAGCGGGACGCGCAGGCGTTATGAGGCGCTAAACGTAAAATGCAAACACGTTCTCCCGCCCGCCGTCCCGTCGCGGCCCGTCTGGGTCCCCTGTCCGGGGGGGGGGCGGGACGCTTCGCGTCCACTCTCGGCCGGCGGTGGCGTCGGCGGAGGCTACGAGGGCGGTCGCGAGGGGCGCGGGCGGCGAGTTTTTTCCCTCGAGTAATTAACACCCCTTTAAAGGGCGCGGCGCCTCTCGGACGACGGCGAAAGCGCAGGCGGGGGCCGGGACGGGGCGGGGCGGGGTGGGACAGGGCGGCGAACTGTCTCGATAAGCGCGCCCGGGCACCATAAACGCTCGACGCGGCGCCCGGACGGACGCGGACCCCCTCTCTCCCGGATCCCGCGCCCATCCCTCCCCGCCACGCCCCTCGGAAGCCAGCCGCCCCTTACTCCGCGCTCCACCACTCGCCGTCTAGATACGGCGTGCAGTATTCGCGGCCCGACTGCAGATACGCCTCTATCGGCCGCACCGCGCCAGCCGCGCCGGGCGGGACGCCGTGGACGCGCAACGCGCGGGGGAAGGGTGGGGGGTGGGGTGCACGTGCCTTGACACTTCTGGCGACCGGCAGGTCGCGCCAGCGCCCGGAGATTGGTCGAGCCAGAGAAAGAAGAGGGAAGAAGCGTCAGGAACGCACGCGTCCGAAGCTAGCGTAAGAAGGGACCAGTTTCACAAATGGAAACTAGTGGTGCTAAAACAGCACGTTCTTTCTCGCCCGCGTTTTCACGCAGAATTTCGCGAAAAGTACTAAAATTTTTCCAAATAATTGTAAATGACCTTATTTCAAAATTAGTTTTTAAGGAACAGATTTCATTAAGGGGTATCTCAATCTTTGATACTTTAGTAGGAAGACTCCGAAAAATTGAGAACTTTTTCTATTTTCAAAAAATCAGGGGTTTTAACGAACATGAGATGTTTCGTGCTTGAGATGCACTTGCAACGAGAAAACACGCTAGGATATTAAAGGAACAAGCGACGATGTCACTGAAGAAACGAAAACAGGGCTTTGAGTGCGTCGCCTGCAAAGCAAAACGTGCATCGGGGAGCGGGAATCCGGAGACAAGAGTGAGGTGGTTGGAGGCGGTAAGAGCGCAGAAGAGATAACCTCCTGTTCTCCCTCCCTGATCTCCCTCCTTGAGTCTCCCTCCCTGATCTCCCTCCCTGATCTCCCTCCCTGATCTCCCTCCCTGATCTCTCCTCCCCTGACCTCCCCATCTCTGGGAGATGGACGTCCGGTGCTTCCGGTCTGGAGCGGATCCCCTCTTCGCCGATTCCACCTTACCCCCTCCCGCCATACACACACACACACACACACACACATACGGCTGGTCAAATCGTTTGTTGGGAAGGGTTGGAAGTTGTTGTGTTGTTGTGAATGTGCTTCTCTTTAGAGATTTATGATTTACTTGGGTATGATTGCCAACAATTTGAACATAAAGATTCATATTTTATTGTAGATTCAAAGGACATATTTTATTTAAACATTGTATCAATGTACAATATATATTGTTGAAAATTGAGAAATGTGTTTTTATTGCACTCTTAGATATTCACAGTATGCCATGTTTGTATTTGCTGAGTGAAGTTATTTTGTCCTTAGTATAGTACGTCGGCGAACAGGAAATGTGAAAAATATTGTCGTTTTGCAGAAGATTTGTTTAATCTACAGAAAAACCATCTAAATCATCGAAAGTGATTTATTGATAACTATCTTTGATATCTAACTATTTGTACTAGGGAAAAATGCCACTAGCGAAATGTATATTCTTTTATTAAGCTCAAAAAGGACGATTTTGACATCTTCTTCTATTATTGTATGCCGACGACATACACGGCGCTTGACTTATTTAACCCCTTTTGCTATTTTTTATCTTGCGTTGTCACGTAAAAATGGGTTGTCATTCCAGTTCACATTTTAAATTTAATACGAAAAGGGCATAGGTACACTCTGTAAAATGCTAAAGGGAACGCGGGCCATCCAAGAGTTGAACTTCTGCAAAAACATGTCAAATCTCGAAAATTAGTTTGATAATGTTCTCTTAATATTGCTGAAAATGTTCTTTTAGCATAACAATTTCAACAGAAATAAGTACTCGGGAAAACGTACACCTGCATTGTAAAATCATGAAAAATATTTATTTCATTAATTAAATCTGATTGAAGTTTTTAATAGTCGTATAAATTCGTCGATTTTAAATTGAACGACTTTGTTGTACATACTGTATTAACATTTTCAATGTTAATGCATTCCAAATTTCTTCATATCACGCATAAACCTGGATGTATACATATAACAAACGTTTCGTGATGTTACTTTCAAATGTATTATTTCAAGGAATAGTTGATTGCATTCTCAAACTGAAAAAATGACGTAGCCGAAAAAATTTAATTCTCTACAACATGTAAAAGGTATTTTTGGCATTCCCCCGCTGGTGTTACGTCGCCTGAGCCTGATAGGCGTCGCTGCATGTCGGAAAAAGACGCTTCATTCTATGGCCCGCGTAAGCCGCGAGGAGTTTCTTTTTAAGAATTCTTCTTAGGACCTGCCTAATTATGTAGGCATGCCCGTAATTTCTTTTTTAATTAAACAAGAACAGTTTCCTCTTCTTTTAAAACAGTGGATGTAGGCCCACGCGCCAGACACCACGACGAGCCGCAAAACAGCGCTCGTGACCTTAAAGGAGACGTCAGCGCCAAACTTCCGAGCGCCTTTCACGATCATTTTGCAGCAGCATACTACGTTCGTTTATATTTTTCGTATTATTGTACTGTTATATCATATGTAACGGAACCAATCAAAGCGATTCTTAACAGCTTGTGGACGTTAAGATATGAGGAAGGCCGCTTCTGGCCCGAGAATCTATTCAAATAGAAACGATTTGGAAAAAAAATTGAATGACTTAAAATAGCGTTTGAGTTTGACGCTAGACAAATTGAGAATGAGTTTGACGCTAGACAAAACAAGTATGACCGTATAAAATAGGACGTGACAGATCTATGTTACACTTGTAAGTAAAAATGTGTATCACATTTTGGTCGTAAAATATTGTTAATCAAGAAATGTATCCGACACAGTAACTATTACAAAATTAATTTTAGCAAATTGGCAATTTTTGTCATTATCCTAATTTATTTCATTCTTAATCAACTATACTTTGAAATTTGGTAACACATCAAATCATCATCAACAATACAAAATATTTTTCATGCGGTTAAAGTAAATCTACGAAAATGTGTGACTAAGAACTAAGACCTTACAAACAGATTTCATTTATGCTGTTGAGACACACAGTGTGTATTCTTAGAAGTTAAATTGTGAAAAGTTTCAAATCAATTTCTATTCTTTCCTTGATTTCGATTTGTATTCAATCGAGAAGACAGAGATTCACTTTTACTACGTCATAATAATCACACTGTAGAGGAAATATAGTTAAACTATCTTCCCTATAGTACAACTCCCTTTTGTCTTAACTTTAATAAGTAATTTATTTTCAGTTAGCTGCATTTTATGAGCCACGTCACTTCAACATGTCTGTTTCAAGAGAGAATTTCGTACATAGCAATTTTCCGTAAATTCGCGACACGAAAAGACACAAAAGCTTCATGCAGACGTGGTGCTGCTGGTGAAATATGTCCGGAAAGACATTCGCTCAAAGTAACGACGCGCCGAATGTAGCGCGACGCAGAATTTAATCCTGACATCCATAAAACTAAAACTATGAAATCGCGCTCCGGCAGCCAAGCGACCCGGATATTTGCGGGCGCGTCCGGCCATCAAGAGCTCTTCGGCCGCCCGAGCGCGATCTCGGGGGCCGCGCGGCCGAGCGCCTCGCGTTCCAGTGAAATTGCGTCGCGCGTCAAGACGCCTCCTCGCCTCCTTCACGGCGCCCCCTCACCCCCCCCGCCACCACTCCGGCCCACTGGCTCCGCACCCCGCCCGGCCACGCGCCACATGCCACGCGCCACACGCCACACGTCTCTTCTCTCTCGCCCCATCTGGGCGACGTTCGCTCTGGCCCGCCTCATATTGTCCCCGCTCTCTTCCTCCCCCGCCTGCAACCTTCACTCACACCCTTTTCTCGCACGCCCACCGTTGTCACAGACTCTCCCCGCATCGACACGCCTTGCCCCACATCGGACCCGTTGCATTTCGTTTCGTTCCATCAAGCCCCATTCCGTCTCGCCCCGTTCCGTCTCGGCCCGTTCCGTCTCGGCCCGTTCCGTCTCGGCCCGTTCCGTCTCGCCCCGTTCCGTCTCGCCCCGTTCCGTCTCGCCCCGTTCCGTCTCGCCCCGTTCCGTCTCGCCCCGTTCCGTCTCGCCCCGTTCCGTCTCGCCCCGTTCCGTCTCGCCCCGTTCCGCCTCGACCCGTTCCGTCTCGCCCGTTCCGTCTCGCCCCGTTCCGTCTCGCCCCGTTCCGTCTCGTCCCGTTCCGTCTCGCCCCGTTCCGTCTCGCCCCGTTCCGCCTCGACCCGTTCCTCCCCTCCTCCCCGATCTCCGATCTAGCTCTCACTATTGTTCTTGGGCCTCTCCAATAACGCACTGAATACAATCCTAATTCCCGCGTCCCCATTCCTAATTCCTTGATCCTACTTTACATACTCGCCTATTCATGTAACCTCGCTCCATTGCATTTCCCCTCTCTATCCGCTTTCAATCTTTGTCGCGTCCTTGTCTTCTCCTACCCCGTGACCTATATCCGGCCTACTTCCGCGTTCCCCTCCGTTTGCTTGCTCCTAATGCCCCTCCCCTCCCAGTCACACATACAGTTTCCGCTCCTTGCTCTCATCATCCCTTTACACCCGTAATCCCCTTATATCCGTCATCCCCCTCCATACACTCGCATTGTTATTCTCGAATTCTTGCGTTATTCCGTCGCCTTTCCCTCCTTAACCATCCTTGTATTTCGTCATCGTCCTTGCCTCATTCTTCCTCGACCATCACCGCGCTTTCCTTTTGCTCGAGGCAGCATTCTCGAACGTCTACCGTCTCATCTCGCCCTACTTTCCGTTGCTGCGGAGCTATTTCTCATACTTCCCTCGTATATTTCTGCATCTTCGTGTGTCATGGATTTTCTCAATTCCTGATCTTCTTCATGTCTCCCTTTCCGTTCATGCTTTTTCGCCGCTTTCTCATTTGTACTTTACTCACGCTTACAAGCGTCGCACATAGCATTTACACACGGCTCCCTCTTCATTTTGTCACTCGTTGCTATTCTGTTCTCGTTCACTAGTCCTATCTGCTTATTGATACGTTTCTCACATTTTTCTATTTCTCTGCTAAGCGTTTCACCCTTCTTAGGCGCCGTGGCTTCTGGTTTTGGATTCTTGTCTGCTTTGTCAACTTGAGCTTATTTCGGAACTTCAGAAATTCTTGCAGATATCACAATTTTCTTCATTCAGTCAGTCCAAACTTCTATATGTTTGTAAGAATATAATTATTATAATGTCTAATCCTTGTACTTTTCAATGACGGTCTTTATTTCACCCATTACAATGGCGCGCTCTCCATTATCTCCTGTTTACCATCTTCCTTCCTTTTTGGCTCTCAACTTTGGCATTTCCGCAAGACGCGTATCGCTTGAACCGAGCACCATTTAGTGTTTGCGCTCATGCGTACACTACCCACGCTTACATGGTGCTTTTGCTGATTGCACTATAGTGCTTGCCATGCTCTCAGTGGTCACGTGTCAACCTCAAATATGTACTCCCACGACTGACACAGGGCCATGTCGCACTAAGGAAAGGAGCGTTGCATCATGTCACCAGGCGTCATTACGAAACTAAGTATATATTTTATTACAACAACAATGGGAATAAATTTATAATTTCCCACGTTGTTGATGTGAGAAACAAAACTTTTCTAATTGTAATCATTGCAGTAATACAATTCGTTTTTACTGCCACTCAGATTTTAGGGCCAGAATCATTAACTACTAATCGTTATAATTCGCCATGGTTCCGTGTCGTCGGATATTCTTTTGTCTGGCTCAGCGCCACTAGTAGTGAAACCAGAGACGAATGTCACTGTTTATGGTCTGTATTTTGTGTTGTTTCTTCCGAAGCTCCGTTATTAATAATATTTTATTACTGTATGTATATTTCTACATTACCAGTTCTTCACATTTTTATGTACTTCAGTAGTCTATTTCTCGTAATTCGTAGTTCTGATATGTTGCTATTCTGCATTAGAGTGCACGTACTCCCACGGTTCTTCCACACTAACTAATATTAGATCTGCTAATAATCTTACCGCTATAAATCGTTAAAGCGTATTTTGTAATAAATATGTAACTCATATGTATCAACATGTTTCTTCCCAAAAGCTTCACTTTTCACATCTTTTTCTAATTAAAAATAAATTAATTTATTATTCATACCTTACTCTAAATTTCTATTTTTCTCTGTTATTTTTGTCTAGTTATTTTCCATGACTTACTTTCATGACTCCATGTGCGCCCTGCCCTTCCTGTCCGCTCTTTCTTCTCATCGCCTCCCCTTTCTTGTAGCATCGTCGTCCCCCGCCGTCTCCACGACGTTCGCCGCCGCCGAGATTCAATCTTCTTTACGGGCGCTTGCGGCGGCGGAGGCGGCGCGCGGGCCGCGCCCGGTCATTAGGCCACCCGCGCGTCTTCCGCGTGCCCTCCGCCCCCCTCCGCCCCCGCCCTTCCCTTCCCTTCCCCTTCGACTCGGTTTAATGCCGCGGCGCGGCGGTGGCTGGGCCACGGCGACGCTCGGCGGCAGCTGCGCAACTAAAGCTGCGAACTCCTTCGCTGTCGCCGTCGCCCCCACCGCCGACGCCTGCTCTCCCTGTTCCTCTTTCTTGAAATAAGCCTCTTCCTCTGCCGAAGCGCTTGCCTATGCTTCCATCTTTGCATCATGTTTCCATCTCCTCTTCCGTCTCTACCTTGGCCGCTGCTTCTAGCTCCGACTCCATTCCTGCCCTCGTCCCTATATCCATCCCCACCTCCGCCTCTATTCCTGCCTCCATTTCTGTCCCCGCCTCCATCTCTTATCGCCGCCTCCTTCTTTATCCTCGCCTCCTCCTCCATTCTCGCCTCCATCTCTATCCTCGCCTCCCTTTTCATCTCTACTTCCGAATTCATCTCCTACTTCATTTCCATCTCCTACTTCACCTCCTCCTTTACCACAAAAATGACTTCACCTCCACGACTGTCTCCTTCACCGCTTCTCTGTCCCCTTCCCTGCCTGTCTCATTCCCCGCATACATCTCAATCACTATCTTCTCCTTCACCTCCTTCTCCACTTCTACCTCGGCATTCTCCTCTGTACCTTCGCCCCGTGCGCATCTGCCACCCTCTCTCCCTCAGCCTCCGCCTCTCTTCCCATCTGCGCTTCAGCCTCCGCTTCTGTCCCCGGCTCCGTATTCGCCTCCGCTTCCACCTCTGCTTCCGGTGCCGCAGCTGCCGCTTCCGCTGCCACCTTCGTCAGCCCCGTCGTTTTGTCGCCGTCGTTCTCGCAGCGGCGCCATGCAGGTAGACGCCGCCGCAGCAGCGCTTCCCGGCGCGTCGGCAAACCGCACGAGAATGGCTCGTCGGTGGCGACCGCGTGCGCGGCTGGCGGCCGGCGTCAACTCGAGGGAAAACGTTTGCACGCTGTGAGGGACGAGCTGCGATGAGATTTTTTTAGTTAATGAGTGATGTTGGAAGCTTCTTTGTGTGTGTCTGTCTGCGGAGCGTGTTTTTGACGTGTAGCAAGGGCTTTTCAACCATGTTTCTTCTGTTAGGTAATGCGTTCGTTTTGCGAAAATGCTGCACGAAAAGTACGCTTCCGTGGAATTATTTTTACAATTTTGTTCTTGTGGAGGTTGTCGTCGGTGATATGAATATTCCACGTCATGTTTTTTTGTCTGATTTTAACAGTGTAGTGTCTTTTCTCATTCTAGCATTTCGTTGTTGCGTTTACTTTAAAATTCCCGGTAGATCCTCGACTGCATCCGATGATTTGTATTAACAACAGACTTACTTTATGATTTAAAATCTATAGCATGAAGCATGTGTACAATTAAAGTAAGTCAAAAAATACGATTAGTCTTAGAACCTTTGGAACAACTATTCATTGTGTGATCATTCTTAGTTGCAATCTGACTCAGTTTCCTCGGTATTCGGTAATGTATGTTGGCACCTCTGTTATGCAAATCTTTTAAACAAGGTAATGATAGGGACTGAAATCTACAAAGATACATTTCATTTCATTTTTGATGTTATGATTATTCACATTACTATTTATCCAGTTTCCTGAGATAAATATTTTAATATACAAATAGACTTACGTATAGATAATATACTTTAGACTTACCTATCAGTGTACTTCATTTGTACTAGGGCATCGTCACAAACCCACCAAATGTTCAGATTAGTTTCCACTGAAAGAGGTGTTTAACTTTCTTCAAAATCCAACTAAGTTACAAATACATGAACACCCTTGCATCAATTGTTTTCCATCAATATGTCCAGTGTTAGTCGCAATTTAATCCTCATATCTGCCAGTTTCGTTACCGTTTATTGGCACCTCTTTCATGAACATCTTTAAAAGGAAAATACCATTAGGTCAAAAATGTACAAGATCATATTTCATTTTATTTTTTGTGCTAGTACCACATTTCAACGGCAGTGTCTCTTAACGAAACTTCAGGTCAGCTTCCATTGACACTCTGTGTACAGCGTCGTGTCCTGCTTCTAAATCCTCCGGTGGGTTTACTTCCCCACTCGTAAGTCACGCCGGTCTCACGCGGGAGGCCGCGAGGGGCGTGCCGGCGGCGGCGGCGGCGGCGGCGACAGCTCGTAAGGTCGGGGTCTGCGCCGTAAAGACGACGCCGCGGTTTACGGGGCTGCGGCTTTAATCAAAGGAAGTCGCGGGCTCCCGGGCGGCGTCGCGACGCGACGCGAGCGGGCCCCGAGGGAAGAGGCCAATTGCGACGCGCGTCAGACAACGAGGCCACCTCTGGCGCCACGTGATTCATCTCCGGCTTCGTATGTGTAGAACGAGCAACAGCGTTCTTGATTTTAGTAGCGCTATTACACGCGACGGATGTAAAACGAAATATTAATCACCTTGATGCGTAGTGGGAGGAAATGAGATAATTTGTCGGTGCTGTGATGAATCCTCGCAGTAAATATGCGTTCCGTTTAGTCGTGAATTCCTCAATCGAAATATTTTTTTTAAACAAACGATAAATATTTAAATAAAAAATTCTCGTATCGTTCTAGACGAAAAAGTATTTAAAGTATGCTGCATTGTTCATTAGAAATATCTCAAGTGACCTGAAGTTAAATTTAATATTTTCGTTTTATTTAGTTATAATTAATATAAACGATATTTGAATTAAATTAGAACATTCAATTAATTTTTCTCAAGTTCTCCAATAGAGAACTTTCCTTTAGATATTATTGTTGAAAATTTGCAAAATATAAAATAAATTGTGATATACAAGGTTAATTTATGATACTTAAAATCATCACGCAAAATGGATTTGCCTCTGAGAATTTGTATGTTTTAATACGCCACATCCCAGTACGAAAACAGTACAAAATGTAGGTAACAGTAAATTACTCTCGTTTCATTTGCTCTCTTGGTGACACCGTGTCAACACTATACGAAATAAATGAGACGACAAAATCCGTGAATCATACTGGAAGCATTAACAGGATGCTCTGTATTATGGAGTGTAATGCGGTTATACCGGCTTTTCGTGTCGTGCGAAATGTCAACGTAGTGAAATAAAAGCAGCACGTTATGCAAAGGGCGATGATTATTCCGATTTCCTGACAAGCCGCATCGAAATTAGTCTCCGTAATGTCGTCACATTCGCTAGACAAGACAGCGGAAACTCAGTTGCGACTGTCCCAACTAAATTTCACTCGAAATTATCTCCAAACTCGCGACTGCGTCCTCTGCGCGGTGTGGCGGCCGCTTTCGGCATTTGCCACACGTTCATGCGATTCGGAATGCCCTCCGCATGCGCGCATATTCCGGGCCGTCCTGCGCCGCCGCCGCCGCCGCTGCTAATGCGGCGTTCGGTTGCCGCAAAGGCCTGCTAAGCAACCTCGGCCGCTGCGACCTTCGCTCTCAACTCCCACACAGCCCCGCCTCTTTCGCTGCAACGTAGTTTGCAGTCGCAAAGCCGTCTCTACCGCTGCGCGTCCAGCGACTCCGCTGCCACAGGCCGCGTCTCCCGTCGCTTCCCACCGCCTCCGCTCGGCCTCTATAGCCCACACCTTTTCCACCGCCGCCGTCTGCAGGCTCGACACTATACTGCTAATTTCGTATGCGCGCGGAAATTGAGAGAAACTAATAAGCCTATGGCCACATAAGAGGTGTCAATGGTTTAGTTACGTACTCGGGAACTCGGAAAAAAATCGAAAAGCAATGAAAAGAGATTCGACTTTTACTAAACATGTAGATATTTTTTCATATTATTTCGCCTGTTCTCCTACTGCGGGTACCGACTGAATTCACACACACTACGTCAGTGCTTACTTCACAGCTGCCGTCATGTGATAGGAAGGCTTCTAAGAAGAGCCCCGCTGTTATTAAATATTTGCTATATTCTTGTTGCGTTACGGAAATGCAGCTTTCTTGATATTTTTGGTGTGTAAAGAACTTTTATAGTGTAAATATTACAATATGTTATTGTAATATTGGTGAAAACTATTTTTTCCATACTTTCAATTCAATGCAGTGTTCTACGCAAGAATTGTATTTATTGTTATGCAAGTAATCGGAGTGTATGTGCTAGGTTTTTTGAAAACCATTTTGCATGATTCGTTCACAGAATTTTTCTGCTAAAGGCAACTAGTTTTCTATCTATCTTGGCTGCTTAAATTACCTTCATCACCTTCGTTCCCACCCAGTTGCCATCACTTTTGCTACAGCTAGCGGTTGTGCGTAGCTCACATTGCAGCCATTTGCAACGCCAATTTACAGCCTTCTCCAATGCAGCCATTAGTCTCTACCCTTGCCCTCACACTCACAGAAATTTTCCATTCCCACAAATTTCACATTCGCTAATTCTATTGTCATTGTCACCTCTCTTGCGTTTGTCGCCGCCACCTTCTCTCTCAGTTTTCCCACACCCGACCGTCTCTTTTGCTACAACATCGATTGCCGTCGCAAAGCAACCATCTTTACTGCTGCCCAACCACCAACTCTACTACCACGGGCCCTAATCCGTCGCATCCCTTCGCCACCGACTTCTCCGCCTCAGTAGTCCTCCACAGACTCGAAGCAGCCCGTACACTCGACACTTCGGATTACTAGTCTGTGCCGTTTGCATTACCGCTACCGCCTTCCATCTGATCTCCCACCCAGATGTCATCTATTGTACTACAGCCAACACCTGTCATGCAGATGACTTCGTCTCTTTTCTGTGACATCCAGTACTGTTATATTTGCCACGGCCGCCACGGCATCTTTTCTCACCATCATCACAAATATCTAATTCGCTTATTTCACTGTCGCCGTCATCTCAGGTCTTTGTTGTCACCACCTTCACTCTGAACTTCCTTCTAGTCGCCATCTCTTTCTCTACAACCATCCTTTATGGTCGGTAAGGCGCCATCTCCAGTGCTACCGCTCCGCCATCTTCACTACCACTGTCGTCACTTCCGCTGTGTTCGACGTTTCCTCATCCATAATCTCCGCCAGCCTCACGATACAGTCGGCGACCCCTTCACCACAGCCAGCGTTCGCCAAAGCCTTCATAGCATTCAGTAGTATCGCCGTTTCTATGCAATGGATCTCACGTTATGTAGACTCTACCACTGCCGCTGCACCTGCCTTCCCCACCTCCATCAGTCATCACCAATTCATTTTTGCTAAGTCGAGTGTTACCTTTTTTCCGTGCTCCGCTACGCAGTTCTCTTTCGGTACAACCACTATTTACCGCCGCAAAGCAGCCATCTCCATGCTGATCCTACAGACATTGTCACTCTCAATGGCCTTAACAACTTTCCTTTCTCCGCAGCCTCCTTCACATACGCCAATGCCTCTTTATTCGCCACGTCAGCAGCCTCTCCGCTTTCTGTATTGTCACCGCCTCCTTTGCCTGAGTTCTCAGGTTCTCTTATCTGCCCGCCAAAAGAATTGGACACTGTTCTCTCTATAAATGTTCGCAAACACTTTTTCCGTCACCTCCTTCATCTTCTTCCTCCAACCACTCTCAGATTACCTCCATATTTCCGGCCACTTTCAGCACCTTCTGACGTCGCTGCGCGTATTATGTCTTTGTTGTCGAATCATCCAGGGTCTCCTGTGCAGCCTACACAAGCACTACCGTCTTTGCGCTTACTTCTTTCCACTATTCTTCCTTCAGAGACTGCGCAAAACTACCCGCTGCGATTCTCTATTGCCAACTCGACTACTATTTTAAACCAGTTACCCCGGACTCAGCGTATCCACATCCGTCACTCTCACCACTGACTGTACTGTATATTCAGAGTATGGCATCCTCTCTTTCATCCAGTAAAATGAGAATATTTCAAGGAATAAAATGTTAAAAACTTACATAACTTTTTAGTTATTTAAATGTGGCATTTCTTTCAAAATCCGAGCTACTCAGAAATATTAATTTCCCATCCCAAATGGTAACCTTCACCAACCCTCATCGTCTCATTATTGATTGATTGTTAGGAATTCCCGTCGCGTCAACTGCTAAGGTCGTTAGTCCTCGTATCTGTAATGCATGTTTTTTCCTCGGGAGGTTTCGGTGGTCTCCCCCGCTGGATGGCGATATCCGGCGTCGACCTACCGCCGACTAGCGGGTTTTTTCCCAGCCAGGTATCTTCCATCAGCTGGGCACCGCCCCAGCCGGAATAAGCTCAAAGCTCTCAACTGGTCTTCAGGCATGTGTGGTATTGTAGTGCATGTTTGTGTAAGTAAGGGGTGGGGATAGAAGAAGGAAGAGGAAGGAAAGAGCGCGCGCGGTCCGTGGCCCGTGTGTTAGGGTACTGCTCCGGGATTTGTCTTGTGTCGATCAGGGAAACCATGGAAAAGAACGGATCAGAGCAGCCGGCCGGTAGTATTCTCCTCCTGAATCATCGACACTGTCACCGCCACCCACACCGCCGTCGAACTTGTCAGAGTCGTGCACAAAACCAGCTCTCTTCCCGCGTGTTTCTACGCATCCCTTCTGCCTTCCACCTTTCAGCATCCACCTCTATCTGCCGCCCATGCTTCTCCCGGCGCGGCTTCCCAAACTCCCGCGCAGTCCCCAACTCAATTCCCGCGCCAGCGCCCGGCCTGCTCGCGTAACGAGGGCGCGACTTGTTTGAGCGTAGCCCCAGGGGCCGGGAGAGAGGGTGGGGAGGGGAGGGAGAAGGAGAGAGGGAGAACGGGTGGCCGGGTGACGCTTATTACCATGCATCGTGAGTTGCACGCGGTCGCGGTAGCCCCGATTCGAATGAAGGACCCGAAGCGCACTGCACAGATTTGGGATGAAACTGATGTGGGAAGAGAATGGACATTACAGATGTCGCTGTTTTGGTGAGACTAAAAGTTTTCTGATCTCGCCTGTATTTATAATATGTCAGGTGAGCGACTTTAACAAGTAACAAAAAGATAGATGCAAATTTTTATAGAGCAATTAGTCTATATTAACTGATGCTTTTGAGGTTTGTGATTTTCTTACTGTTGATGATACAGATGATGATGATTGCCATACTCCATTGCCGAGTGTAAAATATGAGGAATTACTATTTTATGCCTCCCCGTTCCTAGGCGGGTAACCTTATCGGGGAATTGTCATTGCCTTGTATTGGAAGCATTTTTCATTCGTTCCAAATCCATATTAACAGGAAAAAATGTTTGCCAAATGTGTTTTAATATAACTTGAACAACGCAGCTTTGAATTCAAGTCACCCAAGATTATTAGAACCTGTTAACACCCGTGGTACATACGTATATGATTTTATATTTTACCTAATTTTAATTATTCACATTTCTTGATTTACTAATTATCTAGTTGTTAACTTGCCTTGGTTCGTCATTTCATATTTATCTCCTACAATTCCCTTTCATAATTCCCTTCGTAGGAGAACATGTAGGAACATTCAACTGTTTTCATATTTTCCTCGACACCACGATCCAGGTAAGTTAAGTAGTGTATATCGAGCTCTGTATCGAAGAAAATAACAAGCAATAACATATCAGTAAAAATAACCATAATTAAAGACTTTTAGCCTCAAGAACAAGGATTTAAGGCGGTAGGAAGCCTCCTTTTTGAGTTATACACGATCGATGCCAAGAAACATTCCTGAAAGAGAGTCAAGTGTTGGGGGATTGTAATTTGAGTTTGCATAATTTAGACTGCGTTTTTTGAACTAATATCAATATTTATGAATCAAATACCACAATTACTCACCTTTCCGTTTAATTATCTTACTTTTGCTGAAAATATTGAATGTGAGAAAAAATTAAAATGTCAATAATTCAGAAATATGATCAATAATTATTATTTATTCGAAATACCAGTAATAGACATGATCAATAATTAGGAAATCTCTCTAATTTTATTAATTATACTAGACACTGTTCTTTCATTGTTTACTAATGATGCTTCCAACTCTCCTTAATTCTGCCTTCATTGTGCTTTTTACCGCATCATTTATTCAGCGTATGATTCATATTTGACAATTCCAAGAACTCAGCAGAAACATGTCTTCCTTTTGCTCCCACAAACGAGGCCCGAATGAGCAAAACGCGCGCCGGCTGAGCGGCGGCGGCGGCGGCGGGAGTTGCAACGCTGGTAGCTGCGGCGGCGGGGGCGTGGCATCTCGACCCCCGGGAGAGCCCGGGCGCCCCTCCGCCCCGGGGCTCCGTGTGGGGGACGGGGCGAAGGCCGGGGGCGGGGCGGGACAGCGCGGCGACGCGGCGGTTCGTTAGCGTCGGCCTTAATTGTGTGTAATGAGGCGCGCGCGGACGCCGTCCTGATTGGCGATCGGCAGACGCCCCGCCACGCCCCCGGCCCCTGATCTCACCACCTCTGTCGCCCCCCACTCCCTTCACCTCTCCCGTGTCCTCCTCTCCCGCGCCATTCGCTACTGGGTCTGCCACCGTCGCCGTGCCGATGTCCTCTAGTATGTTTGAAGTCGGCGGTAGGATGTAGGTATTGTAATGGCTTAAAGGCCTTCAGTCTAGCCACATAATTAAAAAGAATTGAAATTATATATAAATGTGTAATAATTACCTATTAAATAAAAGTAAATGTTTGAAGGTATTTGGCTGTCCGAGTGACGCCAGGGCGAGAGGCAGTGATGCCGACGTTTCGTCCTCTTCATCAGGGCTGGAGTATCAAGTGAAGCTGACATGACGAACATCATATCGTGGCCTTCTTCAGGGCTGGACAGCCAAGTGATGCCGATGTTTCGACCATCACATCGTGGCCTTCTTCAGGGCTGAAGAAGACCCCGATATGGTGGTCGAAACGTCGACATCACTGCCCTTGACGCTGCGACACCCGGACAGCCGAGCATTCACATGACTCTGGCCGCGGAAGTCTACGATTACACTCTAATAGGTTTGGTTGCCCCCATTGTTTTTCAATATACCTGTAGCCATCGCAAACTTCAACTTCTCCTCCGCCTTCCTCTTACTTTCTCTTTATTCTTGCTTATCGTTTGTAAATCTCTAGAGGACAAAAGTTTCTCGTTGGTAATATCGATTCCCTCTTTCACCACTAGTCTCAGCTTTCATCATGTTTATGTCTGTGTTGATTTCTGTCGCTTTTCACAACCATTTTGTTTTCTATCCTTCGTCACCTCACTGCTCTGCCTCTGGTGTTTCGCTGATTATACCTGACGCCGTCTTCTTTCCTCCCTGTCCTTCATCTTCAAGTTTCACGTCAGGAATTCAATGTTTCGTCTTTCTCGACAAAATCTTACTATCTCATAAATAGCATTACGTGTTTCCACAAATGTGAAAGTGTGCATAGTTTTCCTGTATCTTCTTTTGTCTTCAGTACTCCTGTCTCCACTTCCTCTGATTATTTGTAACTCAATTTTGGTGTTTGCATTTCGGTGTTTGCATCTTTCCTAACTGCTACTGTAGGCAATGATCATCTTAATTTTGGGAATCCAAAGAATCCCTGAATCTTATGAATCCATGTCGTGAGCAGTTACCAATCAGTGACAGCAGAATATTTCAGTTTAGATATTTTTACTATTTGCACAGAAAATACTCGTAAATGAGTTCTTTTGAAATTTTTGTCACTAATACACTCAAACGGAGAATGAATATGAACCACCGTTATGGCAATATTGTGAAAACGTCTTCTGAGCGTCATAAAATGTGCGTGGCGTAACACATATTATTGACCTCTAATTACCATACGTTATACTGTATCGAATTTGTTCACTAAGAGTGAAATTGACAAATAAATAATAAATTACAAATAATATTATAATTCAAAATTTACTATTTTTTAATCATGCCTAATTATTTTATCTCAACATGTGAGTGACTTAAGGCATCCAGCTATTCATATGCATTTTCAACTGACTCGAACAAACGAACAGTATTTCTAAGAAGAAGTAGCATATTTCATTCTAACAACGTTCATCATGATTATTATGCATCACTTGTCTGCAAACTATCAAAGAACCTCACTCATCAGACACAGATATCTTTCCTTTTATAATGCAACATCTAACGGCTTTGTTCATTAGATATAGACGCCTTACTCTTGGCTATCTTGCAAACGAGTTATACTGCTTGATTTGGCTTTTTTGCCCGAGTGACAAACCTGGTATTAATTGTGATAAAGCATACCTTAAGTGTAATGTATTAAAGTTGCTGTGTAAATAATCATGCGAGGAAACATTTGATGGCGTTGGATGAAGAGAGTGTGGTCATTTTTTGTGAAACGGAGTTATATTGTTGAGGGAGCTTTACATGAAAAATCTACTATTGAAATGCAGTGAATTGAATAACTTTGAAATATTCTGTGCATTAAAATAATAACACGAAACTTTATTTGTACTTGTTTTCAAACCCAATTTATGGCTTTATTCTGTATACTCAAATACATCTAATGTGTGTATAATTATTCTAAAGGAACGAAATACATAACAAAAGAAATTTCTATTAATTTCTTTATTTTTGTTTCAGGTAAGTTGACAAGGCAGTATTCCAGTACTAACAAGTAGTAAGTACAACGTTATTTTCCTGACGAAGAAAGTCAAATAACTTATACGTAACAATAACATGCCAATATTAGTAATGTAACAATACAATTTGATTAAGAAAATTTGTCAGATTTGTTACTTAAATAGATCATAAGAAATAATGAATATCCTGAGAATTGAATGATGATCACATTTTTCGATTCCTTACTCTCATTATTCTTTTACAATTTATCGCACAACTTATTGTTCTTTTCGTTCGCAAACTTTTTTGCACATTTACTGCGAATTCGTTAAAAATATTTTACATCAAAACCTCACTGTAATTTCTCGAGATATACGACGATCATTTGAAGAGTAATTTCAAGGGATGTTTTTTTCACAATCTTCCTCGACCTTCTTTGCGATAGGTTTTCACTTCATTTCGTGAAAATACCCTGCAAGATAAAAAGGAAGATACGCTGTGCTTTAAAGCCTCTCGTGCCCATCATCTAGCATTACCATCTGCAGCGAACATTCAACGTTAGCACCTGGTCACCTCGCCGGAGATAAAACGGTGGACCGCTCTGTATTAGCGAGGCGGGCGCCCCGTACGCATCGGCTTTGCTTCCCCATCGCAGCCGACAAGAATTAAAAACGTCACTGAAACATTTTTAATAATAACAACAGCGCGTAATACTGCGACTCTCGCGGCGGGGGAGGAGGACGGGTGGAACGGGGGGTGAGGGAAGCAAAAAAAAAATGTCGCGTCCTTATTGCGAAAAACGCGCGTAGCGCTGTGCGGTGACACGCGATATGGCCGCCGTGCAATACTCGTAATTGAGCGCACGAGTCGCGCGCGATTTTTTCCGATTTTTCCCCCTCCCCCTTTCCCGCCGCTCTCCCCCTCCACCGCCCTCTTCCAGCACCGCATCCCGTGCGCTCTCCCCGCTCCTTTCCGCTCTCACTCCGCCTCCCGCCCGTCCAACGTTTCGTTTTCCACGTCCGTCCAGTCGACCGGTGTCGGTGCCAAATTTACGGTTCGCGCTCCGGCGGCGGCGGCGGCGGCGGCGACGGTGGCGGTGCCGCGCGGTGGAGGGCTGCGATGAAGAGTGGCCGCGATCAGCAAGTCGCTGCCGCCGCCCACCGCTGCTCCTCGCCCCGTTTCGCCCGCCCGCCCGCTCGCTGGCCCGCACGCGCGCGCGCGCGCAAGTGCACAAAAAAAATACGCGAGGAATAAAAAAATTCGCGCAATTTCGCGCGTCCAATCAGAGCGCCGCCGTAAATCGCCGACGTTGCTGCGGCGCGGTTCGAACGGCGACCGCCAGGCGGCGGGCCGCGCGCGGAGCTGTGATGCCGTGGAGCGGGAAGGCGAGGGGTGCAGGCGTGACCGACGGAGGCCGCGCTCGCCGGCGATAATTAGGGAGAAAGTTGATGGGGAGGAAAGGTATCTGCAACTTCGTTGGTTTACGTTTCACGCATCTGCGAAACGGCTGTATTTTACCTTCGGTTGGGCATGTCGGCTCTCCATGAAAGAGAGCACAAGCATTTAGGGCTGACTTTAGTTTGCCAGTGATGATGTCACAACCAAAGCGAAAAATAATGAAATTTTACGATTTTGTCTTGCTGTATTCTGTTAGCCGTGAAATTGCACAATGTAATAGTGGTAATTTGATACTGTGTATTAACTTCAGATATACGTACTTTTAATTACCTAAAACTGTTGATAACAACTTACTTACTGAATATTTGGTAAGTGCATCTTCAAAACGTGTCAAATATTTACACCCATCTACTATCACTCAAATAAACTTTGAACAAATATTTGTTGGCAACATTTAATGTGCTCGTCTAGATTAATGCAATAACTATTAGAAAATGACCTTTTAATAAAATACTCATAAATCCTGCCTAGCTCAAGTCTGTTAATTGGCAGTGGCAGCGAGGAACGCAGCACTTTGTTGATTACTAAGCTGAGAGCGATACTTGAACCGTTGACCTCAGGATCGTGATGGCCGACAAAGACCGTGCTTGTTGTTAGAGTAATTGTGTAATTGGGCAAGTTGGAATAAGTGGGTAAGCGCTTTTCTCAAGTAGCCGAGTACTTTGCCTGAAACATTCAATTTCGGCAGCGTCCTAGCCAGAGACGCTTAACTGAGGGAGTTGAGAACTTGAAGGTAGTGTTGTTATAATTGGTAGGGTTATCTACTTAGTCGTAAATCGGATTACGGCATTTGGAATGTTGACTTCCGAGATACGATAATTTGGTCGACAGTTGCAAAGTTAAAGTTTGACCCGAGAGAATGAAACTAAATGACTGAAATACAATTTCTTGTTACAATATATCATTATATTTTGAGTGATAACTAGGCAAGAAAATAAATATAGAATTGATTAAATTGTAAATATTTATTTTAATTGACGTATAAATAAGTAAGCAACATACCCATAACCTGTCAATATGATTCTGTGATTCTTCTCCAGAGAAAACCTTATTCTTGGAGACACATTTTTTGCTGCATTGTCTAAGTACTTAATAGTCAGTGATTTCGCTGCACAGTTAAAGCACGTCAGTTAGCATAGATTCTCGCATAGTTTACGATTCTCGCATAGTAGTCAGTTTGCGTTGAAACTGACGAAATAGTGTAATTTTATTACACTATTTATTCACTTTAGTAATTTTCGCAGAAGAACAACTACCTTCACGAAAAGCGATTTGTTTTGCGTTTTATCCTGAGATGATATGAAAATACTATTAAATAAATTTCTTTAAGAAACCAGGAATTTTCACTTTTCTGAATGAGTTATTACTTTTCTATCAAAATTATGTACTTATTTGAACATATTATAATTTTCGTAAATAAAGTAGTACCAACATTTACTTCTTAGAGATAATTATTTGTAATAAAATTAATAGCCTGCTAATTTCGCACAAATATACTAGAAAAGAGAAAATACCAAATGTCAGAGTTTGCCAGCCTTTTTCAGAATTCCAAACAATTATTGCTATGAAATATTAATTTAACCACATTCTCCTGCCTTAGCTTTTTACTAGTCGAGCATGATAACAGCCTTTCTATAGTTAACTTGTCGTACGGCATGGACATTCCAATCTATTAAAATATTGAAAGTAAGAAGAAAATACAATGTACGTAACTCATCATGGACACACCACGTAAACGAAACGCGTACTGGCGATACTCTCGTGACCGAGAATAGCACGGCGAGGTGCTTGGCAAATAGCCAGTTAAAAATGAACCTTTTTAAAAAGATACTAGGGCGTCGCCGTTGTTTGCAGTTTATGTGGCTGGCGTTCGATCTCATCTGAAAATAAACCGCCACCGCTCGAAAACGCGACGTTTCCTGCGCGCGCCATTCGATTTGCGGTCCCCCTCTTTCGAACGTTAGCCAGCAGCGCGGGCGGCGCGGGCGGCGCAAATCTTTTCTCTCGTAAAAGGCAACGAGCTTATTGCGAGGCATGGCGCCCGTAAACGAGAGCGATGCGTGCGTTTGCGTCGCGCCAAGTGCGCCGCGTCGCTTTATGGGAGTGAGAGCGGGTGGGGGTGGGGTGGTGGGTGGCGGGGGACCCTCTCTCGCGGTCACTCCCCGCCCCCTCTGTGCTCGCGCATCGCTCCACGCTCAGGCGCGCCCCGATCCTCCACACCCTCTGTCACCCCGTGACCCATATTTCGCTCCTCGCTTCCCAATCACGAGTCTCCGTTGACCGTGGGTCGGTGTTCGACCTCTGATCTCCTCAACGGATACTTACACCTGTTATCTACGTTCGTTACCAATGTTCTTTCTTTACGTTGACTACAGCTTCCGACTCCTACAAAGGGGTGTCTCTCCCTCAGTCATTTCCCCTGTCTCTCTTACTCCCTCTACCTCTCTCTCCACATCCTGCACATATCTTACAACTCTGATCCTATGCTCAGTTTTCCGATCCCGATCCTTTTTTCTTCCTACCTCCATCCATTCCTCACATTCATTCTGGTTCCCTACTACATTGGGTTCTCTTTTTACATCCGCACATCTCTTGCAATACTTCGTTGCTACGCTCGGTTTTCCATTCCCATTTTCCTAATCTTCCCTTTCCCCTTATTACACTTATATCACTATTCCCGCTATCCTTTACTTCTGGTTGCTCGTTCCTGCAACGATGTCTCCACTCGACAACTACTCTTCCCCTTTCAATTCTTTTTCAAGCCCATTTCACCATCAACTTCCACTTTCGTCTTAGGTTGCAGTTTTAAGCAGTTGGTTGTCAGCCTTTTCTACTCCGCCATTTTCTTGTCTACACTTATTTCCTTTGTAATTTACACAAATCTTCATTCGTATCTATCACATATATCTTCAATATTTCCATTGCGTCAAGTTTTCTAGTTCTAGCATCCTAGATTCCGTTTCCACACTTCCACGCTGTAATTATCTGCAGTTCTCGTCTCCAATCATAATTACATGGAAAACATTCTACCATGAATTCCACCATGTATCCAAGCGTTTTCGTGAATTTAAAGGTAAATTACGAGACTTATTCCGGGACGGTAAACCTAGGTAAGAAAATAATTCCGTATATTTCTATGAGATTAATTTCTACTTATTGTTTTTAATGCAAAATGAAATGTATTTTATTGAACCTTTGTTACTGACTGCTCATTTGAAAAAAACGCGTGTTTAGAAAACATATACTGCTCTTTCAATCGTGTAGCAAAGCTAATGTTCATCTCTTCTTGAGACTTATTTTAGATCATAATTCTGTTGATTTACAGTAGCTCTCGTCTGTAAAAGTCTGCGTGTACTATACTTTTTATTATCCAAACCATTCCCTTCCAAATATTCACTTCACCTCCCTTCAGTTTTCTAAAGTTTTAGTTCAACCTAAAAGGTGTCTGCATGTCCATACGTTTAAATCTGTCTCTATTAATATTTACCTTGCCCCTTTGCCTCGTCTCGGAAAACCATTTCCATTCTCTTATCTTTTCTAACATAATCGCACATTATGAGTCGCGCTTCCACTCTTCACAATTCCATGGAATCTCATTGCCTCCTCTTTTCTTGATTTCCTGTGTCTCCTCTATTATTCTAGAATTCACTTTCTGCTGTCTGCCTCATTTCAAGCCTTCCAAAATCGACCCGTTCTAAAGCTTCTCTTCGCAGCTTCGCTCCGCTTTCCCATCTGACGCCGTTTCGCCGTTCGCCGGCCCCCGCGGCGCGGCGCCACTGGTAGCTCTATTTCCCGTCACAAAAGCCGCCATTCCGGGTCGGATCGCTGCAGTGAAACTCGGCAAAAGTATCATAGTTTTGCTCTCCGTTCGTTTACGAGTTGTTACGAGGCGATTTGCTGTCTTAAACGAGTGCAACAGTATAGTCGAGAACGTAACTGGACGGACCTCAGAATAGAATGGATGTTTTATGGGAGATTTCTTTTATTGATGATCCCACACGTTATGGGCCTCACAGTCATTCGATGTCCCCATCAAGTGTTCAAACGTTGAATCTTGATAGAAGAATCACACAATTTGAGCCTATGTCATTTACTGAGATGCAATTTTATGCCAAATAGGCGAGCGCGAAATGAAGTAACCGAAGTATTTATGCGAATAAAATCTTGATAAAACGTAAACGAATCATTGAAGCGGATAAATGTATTTCTTAGTTTATTCACTATTCTATAGAAACAATTATACTGAGCCATGAAGTAACAGCTGTAACTTTCAAATTATTATCCCTTACTTTACTTGTATATATACATACACAACTAGTTGAAACACTGCGATTACGTCGCACAAAGGAAACTTACAATAGAAAAGTGTAGACTATAAGGAATGTAAAACACCTCAAAATATCGTTTTATTTTATTCAGTACTTATTCTCCAAGACCAATGAAATTATTGGACGTTTACAAATTATGAAACTATGCAGTCACTACTGACTGTGAACATAGGTCAACATATTTCTGAAAATGTGATTGAAATGATTCATATTTGCCAATATCTGTACAAGTATATTGCAGTGGTCTGCAGCAGTAAATTCTGTTATTCCTCCTCAGATTAAAAACGTAAAGCATCACATAATAATAAAGTCCTTTTTCTGTAAAGGGGACACATGTGTTCAACGGTTGCTGTAAAGCACGTATAAATATACTCATCAATATTTGAATTTAAAAATACAATATTCCAACTCAAAAAGCTCTCAATCTTCGCTTCACTACTCATATAACTTCACGAAACGTCGACTGCTTTTTATAGATCTATTACAACCTCGCACAACAAAACGTCCAAGACCAGCAGCATGCCAACTACACGACGTAGTTGGTTTTGAATACGCCGTATAAGGCATATGCCAGCAGAGTAGCATTCATTCTATTTATTTTAAGGTATTAAAATTTAGTGTTTATACTGCGATTTTTCTAAGAGCGACCCTCAAGGCCACTCAAATCCCATCTTCGCGATGGAATATGTCACGGCATTTTGCATCTTTCTTAGTCGTTCCGCTAGATTTCGCACGATCGCGACCGTATGAAGCAGTGCTTGCGATCATGCGACTTCTACCGGCAAGACGAGAAAAGACAGGAAATGCCGTGACATATTCCATCGCGAAGATGGAATTTGAGTGGCCTTGAGGGTCGCTCTTAGAAAATCGCAGTATATACTTTAAAACCCGTTAATAATAGCAAGTGATAACAATTCTACGGCCCACTACCTTCCTTTAAAGATAAAATCATCACAAAATTTGTGGAATAGAAAGCTCAAATTTCTTTCTAAATGAAACCCCTTGGTGTTTTAAATGTATAGATCATAAATTGTACGCATTCCAATGATGCGAGAATAGTTTTGTTACAAATAGCTTGTAAGTATTGTGTGATAAAAGTGCAGTTTTGCACTTCAATAGAATTTCAAATGTTTTGTTCAATAGTGTAATTTGAAATAGGAAAATATACGAAATGTGTTGGAAGCGCGAATATATGCATTGTCATGTCTGGTCAAATCTAATAAACCAATTAAGAAACCCCAACGTTGTAAATTTGAAAATATTTACCTTTGACACATTTCCAACACAATACATCTCTTATAAAACAGTGTATAATTTGTTTCTGGACAAGATCGTTAATGAAGTGACAGTTTATATCCTTTCATAATGTCTTCCCTCTGAATCTGTTTTTAAGTAATGCGTGGAGCCGCAACAACTGTTCTTTCATAATGAACAATTGGTATGTGGGCACCGTGCCAATGCCAACAGACTGGCCATTTGTGATGCCAAATCACTGAGATGCTAGGAAATCTTTCAATAGAACTTGAATGAAAAGTTGTATCATTGATTAAACACTTATTCTTTCTCGCATTTTTTAATTAATCCAGTTCTTCATTAAACGTTGTTTCAAATATATATATGCAGAATAGTAATGAGGAACTCTTTGCAAAGTCACAAAAAAGAGTATGTATTTTATGTCACGCCGATTGTAGATGTATATATTTAGAATTTATTTTATCCACACCTAATGAAACACGTGTAGTATGTATATTTCCGCATATAAATGCGGAAAGTAGAAAATGAAATTAATTATGATCGTATTTTAATACATGGTATTTTAATAAATGAGATTAAAGAAAATAGATATTACAATTTCTAATAATTTTTATGTAAAATATTTGTTCGTTTGCGGTTTCGTTAATTTTTGTGTTAACACTTAGAAACCTGATACTTAGAAATCTTCTACGTGGACGATTCTAGTAGTCTAGTAATATATAGATCATTGTTAATGTTAACAGGTATAAGAGTGCAACAATCCTGGAACAAGAACCACATAATCGGGAGAGTCCCCGCAAAAAATAGTTTGGAACACACGTTGTATATCTCGCATTCCACTCAGAATTACCGTTTTTTTTAAGAAATGTAGTGAGATGACTGCTTTGCCACAAGCTCGTCCGATTGATTGATTGGTTGATTGTGTTTCCGGGCACTTCAACTTCTTAGGTAAATAGTCTCGTAAGCGAAGTGCATGTTTTTTCTCGGGAGGTGACGGTGATCTTTTCCCTGCTGAATGGCGAGATCCGGCGCCGACCTACCGTCGACTAGCGGGGATTTTCCCCTCATCTAGGTATCTCCCACCAGCTGGGCACCGCCCCAATCGTGACAAGCTCTAAGCTCCCGACCGTCTCCCGGGATTTGTGGCAGTGCCGTGCATGTTAGTGTAAGTGTGTGTGTAAGGAGTGAGGATAGGATAAGGAAGAAGAAGAAGAAGAAAACATCGCGCGCAGTCTGTGGCCTGTTTATTAGGGTACTGCACCGACATTCGCTTGGTGTTGATCGGAGAAACCACGGAAAACTACCGATCAGAACAGCCGGCCTCTAGAATTCTCCAGGCAGCGACTGAATTCGACCTAGCTGAAAAGCTAGTGTTGAAAATCCTGCGGCCGTCGGGACTCGAACCTAACACAAGGTCCTCCGAAGATGAGCACACGTTGCACTCCCACCCTTCTCTTGCCCTAAAGAGCAGGCGCGTAGAAGAGGTGGTACCGCCCCGCGCTGTCACTGGGCAGCGTGGGCGTGGGCGAGTACGAGGGCAGGGGCGTGGAAGGAGGCACGGCAGGCGTGGCGACCGCCACCACACGTATCGCTTATCCGCCCCGACGTTCTATAAGCTCCCCGGGGAGAAGGCCCGGTTGAAACGCGGGAATATTGCATTTTATATGCTCTCTCTGCCTGTAGCGTGGTGGCGGGCGTCGGGCGCCGGGCCCGCCCTCCCGCCAACCGCTTTGCCTGCGCGCGAGTGCTCCGCGGCGGCCGGCACTGGGCCGAAAGAGCCCGGACGTTGCGCACAGCAGAAAGTAGGCCTTTGCATGGGAACCTCCAAAGTTGGCACACCACGTCTTACATTCCTTGTAACAGGGAATCTCTTGATACCGTGTGTTTTAGTCATTTTTTCAATATACTAATTTCATTGAATTTATTCATTTCCCAAACATTTGTTTGGCAATTTTTGAAGTGACTTTAAGCTAGTTGTGTCCGATTGTTCAATTACTAGAATTTGTAATCTTCACTTTGAATTCCATATATTAGGTTTGTACTTTAAGAGTACTGTGAGTAAATGAAGATGATACCATACTTTGGACACTCGTAGGTTAGTTGCATAATCTCTGTCTTTTTAAAACGATTCCCTAACATTATTTTCTGGCCACTGTAATTTACTTAGTTGAAAATGTTTAATTTGCTTTACTACAATTCATATTTCACTTTTAGAAGTAATTTCTGGGAAGCGTCATACATACATGGACCATTTTTTCAAACGCCTTTAGCCATACCAAATACCCACCTGTCACAGTACTACCACTACCATAAGAAGTTCTCTTCTCCATACAAAACATTTCTTGTGTTAGCCTCTATTAATTACCATCCCCACATCCTAATTAGCCTTCCTCTGTGCTCCTGAGAGATCCAAAATAAAATTAAATATGCGAATTAGATGAATGAAAAGGAGCATTGGAAAATAATACTTTGTGAAATGTAGCTCTAGATAATATCAAAGATACAATACATCACTTTTCTTTGAAGTTTTAAATTGTTTATATAAAGATAATATTACGAAAAATACTTAAAAGTAATGCTGAATTTGTTCATGAATCATAAAAATGTACTATATTGAGAAACGATATACAATATTTGTAATAAACCACACTATATGCGAAGGTAATAAGTGAATAAACGTGCTCCTCCTTTATTATTTGTTTAAAGTAATTAAATGAAGCTTTAAGAAAAAACTAAAAGAAACCTCACATTTCTGCATTAAGATAACGATCGTTAATAGTTCAGCACTTTCTAACAGAAACCTTCCTATAAAGGAAATTACACGAGACATATTGACCCACTTGTAATCCACACATCCATGTAATGTCCCCATATATCAAAAACCATCCACAGTCAAAGAAAGCATCCGGTCCTTGGAGTTTGGTAATAATTTTACTGAAGTAAGATGTTACTTCTTGTTGGTCGAAATACGAGCGCTTGCTTTTTGATTGAAAACACAATCCTTTTGGCGCCGTTTAGCCCCACTGTGTGGCGGCGGCGACAGGCCCGCTCCCCGCCCACAGCTCCCGCACGCGAGTGCTTCGCAGCGGTGGCAGCAGCAGCGGGTGGCGGGGCGAGGGAGGAGGTGCTCCGCGTGACAGCGGCTGTGTGCCTTCCTCCGCCGCCGCCGCCGCCGCCGCCGCTCTCCGCCGCTCTCCGCCCAGTCGCGCCCTATCTGTGGCGACGTCGCGCTTATGACGCGCGAAAGGCGTGCGGGAGGGCGGCCGAGGCTGCGGCTGCGTAATGGAACGGGAGGGGGTGGGTGGCCAGTGGAGGAATGGTCCGGGGAAATATTCCCAATAATCAGGCAGCAGAAATGGTTATAATAGAATATTCATTTTTTTTGGTACCCAATTTTCACTAATAGGAAACGGATTTTGATGAACTAAAACATTGCCAAAAATGATCAATAAAATGCTCTTAAAATGTTTTAAAAATGCCGTAAAAGCAAATAAAAATGATGTAAAAATATGTATTACAAACTGTTCGGATGTACTAGTTGTTGAATACGTTACTGATGTAATCTAGGACTTCTTCCTGTTCGTTTAAGTGCACTCAGCTAGCAGACTTTTGGTTTGGACTGTTCTTTTCTAGGAAATCTCTGTCTTCAGTTATCCCGAAATCGGCCGAAACCCACAATGGCGCTGACAGCCGTCACAGAATCTTGGATTACCTACATATGCTGATATTGCAATTTCTGAGCGGAGAAATGGAATAGGCTACTCAGGAGTTTTGGTGGAGAACATTTGTTACATCTCGTAAATATTATTTGAAACAAATATCATTAAAATGCTTTTAAAATCTATGAAATCAACGACAAATGCATTAAAAAAGACAGGGAAAGGGTAAATGACTTTATTAATCGAAAGCGATAAATATGGGGGTCATTTCCTTTTTGTCGTAACATAAAATTAATTTCTTTACTAAACGGCACATTGTTCTGAAGTGAAAAGAAAAAAAAATACTTTTCATTAAAATTCGCACCTAGTTATAAGCTATATGTTACGTCACCAAAAAATCGTACATTATCTCGAGTATTATGAAACTAGTTCAATAAATAACATTCAGCCAATTGCAGTAAGCGAATCGTGATGTAGTGGCGGTAAACCGGAACAGCCGACCAGCGTTTTTCCACACAAATGGTAAATATGCGGAAAGTCCAAAAATTTAACAAATATTGACTTTGAATCTCTTATAAATCCATAACTTCTAATATATAAAAAGTAGTTTGCGCAACTCGTTTATAATGTTGCTTTGTTGCATTCGTACAAATTTCTAAACTCGCTCGTAACATCGCTTGTTTGGAAAACATGTATTTATGCAATTAAGCTTCACATTAATAACTTTTTGCGATATATACTGTTTGCAATCACCTTACAACAATCAGATAACTGAGAACGTACCCTAGGAAGTCAAATCCTCCGCTTAACCGCGAGAGAAATACCAATATAATAAATACCAATATTCGCAAATCTCCAGAAGATCCCTCAAATGCACGGTCAACAATATTGTTCCACGAGACTTTCATCAGAGCCTAGCACTATAACAGTTCCGGGAGACAAAATATACAAAATTTTACTCTACACGTAGACTCATATCAGGCAGCCCCAGTCCTAGAGCTCTTGTCTGAATGTTATGCAGTTCCGGAGGGGCTCGGGCGAAGACTCGCTCTTCGCCTTGACGCACTCGCAGTACTTCCTGGTCGCATTGCATTCTAGCTGCACTTTACTCCTGAACAGAGCACGCGTTCTGCTTGCGCATTCGATATTTATCCAGGGCCCGGGAAAAGCAAGAGATGGGGAGGTTAGTATTTAGTTGATTCATTGATTAGGTTTTTCGGGCGCGTCAACTGCTAAGGTCATTATTCCCGCAAGTGTAGTAAATGCAAGGTCATTATTCCCGCAAGTAGTAGGAGGTGCCAGTGAACATCCCCCGCTGGAAGACAAGATCCCCCGCCGACCTACACGTTGGTTGGCGGGTTGTACCCCAACCAGGCTCGTCCGTGACCCATTTGTTACGATACTGCTCTGACATTCGCCTGATATTGATCGGTTTCTGCTAGAGAAGAGTAAGATTAGGAGAGCGCATATTGGGCGAGCTGTAAGAGGAAGTAGGCTTTCTGAGGAGTCAGTGACGTTGTTTGTCTTTTTTAAGAAAAAGAAAATAATGGGGTTGGTAAACGGGTAAACGGAAACAAGTGGCGAAAATAATGGGGTTGTTGTAAGGATAGTTTTCCGTGAGGTATCGACGCGATAATTGGATTATCCGGATTATGGAACGAAGAAAAGTAAGAGACGGCGACAGTGATGTTCAAGCAAAAACGATACTGGAGTGATGTGAATTGTATATTAGTAGATTTAGTCTGAAAGGTATAATAGCTTTGGTAAGAATGCATGGAAGTCGTGCTGCAATGGCAAGCGCTGATGAGAAAACCTGAATGAGCATTGATGAGGGGTTTCGAAACGACTTATGCAATGGGGTAGGAGAGTGAGAATATGACAAAGAAAACAAAGGGTGATATGACATTAAGATTGGCAACCGAATTACGGCTTATACATGTGTGCGTTGTGTCGGAAGAAAAACACGAGGAAACGCGAACTCTTAGGAAGGGTAAGCGTTAAGTATGAAGGGTAAACCTGGAGGAAGCAAAATAAAGGCAGGGGTGTGAAGTAAATATAGGGCGGTGCGGAACAAACATGTATCTGTGGTAACAAAAAAATCAGATGAGAAGGGAAAGGCAAGTGATGGGTCACGGTAGTGAAAACCTGACAGAGGAAACAAAGGGGGATGAAGATAGACATCTAAATTACGACGAGGAAAGAAGTGTGTAGCTAGAGAAAAAAATTGGTTGAGGGAAAAGCTGTGACGAGGTAAGCGAGAAACTAAAACAATGATTTGGGAAGAAATTATAGATGTGGATTATTTTATTGACTTCATCAATACTTCGGAATTTCAAAAAAAAACAGGAACATTCCTAGGTCAAGCAAGGCATATTTCATTTTTTATGTGCAATGCATACTGTAATCCTGCAAAATCAATATTTCGGTATTTTAAAAAGCAAGTAACATCCCTAGAAGAGACAATACACATTTTATTTTTTTATTGACTACACGCTGATATCTTGCAACATCAGTAATTCGGTATTTTAAAAAAATCAATTATGATCCGTAGGTGAAACATAATATATTTTATTTATTATTGCATACAAGCTGATATCTTGCTACATCATTTCAAGTAAACTCGCAACAGTCTAGCAATAGTATTTCAAAAAACAAAAAATTAACATCCCTATGCGAGGCAGGGAAGATGACATGAAGCGGGGCGTGGGTTGGATTCAGGGCCAAAGCGGCTGAGTAGGCATGGGGGTGAAAGTGGAAGTGAATGCGGTCGTGAAAGCGCGACGCGGCGGTGTGGCATTAGGCGCGAGGGGGGAAGGCGGCAGCCAGAAAATATCGCCGCGAGTGCGAATAATGGACAAGCTTCTACGCGTGACACGATCGCGCGTTTATTCCGAGGAGACGCGCGTTCTCGTGCACGTTCCCTGAATACCCCGTCCCCTCGGCCGCCACTCTCTTCAATGAACTGCCGCCCGTTGACACGCTACTATATATCTCTTCGGGCGCGACGAATGAATGGGCTTCGTTTTATTTCTCTTGTGATTACATGATTGTGGCATACGTAACAATAATTGCATATACGAGGGGGAAACAAAATAAATATACTAACTAAATATAATGCTTTGGATTAAATGAACACCTACTGATTGCATTTGGTGGGAAGCTTTATGTAGTTTGTATCGCAGAACATAATACAGTATCAGGAATTTCCAACGTATTAAACTCAAAGCGAAAATAATACTCAAAATGCCCTGGAAAGTATTAAAGAGGATAAAGGGAGTTATATTGGCCACTTCCGTCTTGCTTAGTTCCTCTACCAAATTATTTTTAATACATCTTCCTTATTATGGCTCACGTCGTCACCTCAAGTGTTACGTAAATGCAATTTATTTGTCTGTTAGAAATAAGTAGTTTTCTTTTCGCAGTGTTCGGTACTCAAATAGCAAGAGCTCGTTATTTTCAAAAGAACTATGTTCATTTACCGTCTGTGTAGCTCAACATTTTTATGAACGTCATCTTCTCCAATGTCAGCAACCTTTTACCTCACATTTCAACACAGGTTTTCACGTGTCGCATTTCATAGGATAAAGTTCCCATCCGCGCATCGTTTTGAAGGGTATGGAACGCATTAGAGGCGTATGTTACAGTTTTTAAACGAGTCCCTCAAAACGTTACATTCATGTTATTTAATCCCTTTCCGCCGAGTGTGTGTGTACGTGTATGTGTGTGTATATGAGAGGATGCAAAGACAGCGGAAATGTGACTAGCCCTCCTGGCATCTGAAGCACCCACAATTCCGAGAATGTCTGTTTACATTACTCCTTCTCGTATGAATTCTCCTTTTGGGGGGAAATCGAGAGGAATGCATTACGGGTCTCCGAGTTTGTGAGACATCAAACGAATCGCAGCGACGCTTGCACACGGAAATAATTCAGCCGATCTAAAATGAAACGTAGGGGTGCTCTCTCGACCCGACCCCCCCCCACCGTCCCGTCCCTTACTCACTCCCGTCCCCGCGCGAATGGCCGTCCGGGTGCGGAACTAGCGGCCTCCGAGGGAAATTGCAGGTTTCCTGAGAACTCGCCTGGCGTTTTCCGAGAATCAAGATTCATCTTAGTACAGAAATTGTGTTCTAACATGGCGTTTTCTTCTTCGTTTAAATGTTTCTCTGCCTGTTTTTATATGATCACATATCATTTCTGAAGATTTGAAGTGTATGCTGCACTGTTCAAAAAGTGGAATGCGACATTTATTCTTACCAGAGAATATAATAATATTTTTTTGTAATGATCCTCAGTAAATATGCCTATCGAGATTTTTAAAAAATAGCGTGTCGCTAAACATGATTGTCGAAAAAATCCTTCAAGAAGACCCACTTTGCATAAAACAAAGCAATATTATTTAATTTTTGTATGGCGCTTTTGCGCATTAAGTGACTACTCTCGAATTCTGTTAGTCATACCAAAGGGAAGTTCAAAGCTCGATTTATTATATAGCTCGTCATCATAAACAACTCTGCCTCCATTTACCTCCGATTCCGAGCATTGTTTTCTTGTTACAACTTGTATTTTCACTTCCACAAGCAAACTATTACTAGGTTTCAGAAGCAAACTATTGCCTTTCAGTCACAGTTTGTACTGACATCACGACTAACTATATTATTTATCTCACTATTTTTATGTGTTGCTATTGAGCTCAATTTTCCAAGTGTGCCATTTCTGACAGAAGTTTAGTGTTGGTCTATCAACTCTATCGATAAATGGAGAACCACGAACGAAATGTCCCCGTACTTGTCTTGCCTACCGCCACATCAAACACAATTTCCAATGTTGACAGTGACACTATCACTTACACAGAATCTCTATTATCTTAATAAACAGATCATCGTACCGCGCGTGATGTTTCCTTCGTTATACTTGTTCCTTCTTCTTCCTTTGTACATACATACACACATAAGCTACTACATGAAGCATATACAACGCATATTTTCCACTGTTTGGAAAACATTGATTTTTATTTGAAGTCGTGTAGTTTTTAATACGTTCTACATGGTCCTGATTTCATATTTCTTCAAAATACATTTTAACACATTAAATTAAATGCGTTTTGAATGTCTGAAAGCAGGGGCATGTAGAGCGTATTAAAAACAATTTTTCCAGCAGTGGACAATACAAGTTGCTCCTCAAAACAATTCATGTGATGATACCAATCTGAAGCTTAAAATATGTCCCGTCTGGGGAAATGCACCTCCACGAGAGATAATTGAAGAAAGGAAACCCAACAACCTGGTGTGTAGATCACAGCCGGATTTCGCTTTCCAGCGGATGAGAGACACGACCATGTCTGAGGACATGATAGGCACTGCGCTTTCCGGAATAATGACCTCAGTAGGTGATACACTCTGAATCAATATTCATCCCCTCTCTGACCTGTTCTACCAATTTGTGTTAGATGCGGCTCATGCCGCCGCTGCTTCTTACCGGTGCGGTTTCGCGTGTGAGGTGTCCCAAGAGTCTAGCGAGCGTCGGCACGGAAGCGGCAAAAGCCCTGGTGCTTGCTGCTTGCACGAGCGTTCTGGGCCGGCAGAGGCTGTTAAAACTCTCCTTAACGAGGACCTCTGCCCCGAACCTGATGTGGGTGATGTGGATGGCTAGAAGCGGAGGTTCCTCGAGTCATCCACACCACCCACATCGCAAACATCGCCCTCGCCTTCTTCCAACCGCTGCAGCACCTCCCTCGCTATCTTCAGGTCGCTGTTCCTGTCACCATCTCCGAATTTGCAGCTCTCACGTTTCTTGCCGCCCAAGACGCCCTCGTCACTGTCACCACCCTATTTGCTTTCCTCCTCCTCGTCCCTCTTCGGATAATTTACCCTATCCACCTCCTACTAGCTTCTACATCCTTCTTCTCAGCTCTTGCCTTCACTCCACATGGCCATTGTCAGTTCCATCGACGCTCTTGCACATACACACACACTGTTCTCACACTACCCTCTCGGCCCAGCTTTCACTCCATGTCCACACACCGCCCATAGGGGCATCGCCGTCCTTACAGTTGTTGCCCTCACCACTCTTGCCACCCTCGACGTCCTCGTCCCCGCTGCCTACCTTGTTACCCTTGTCGAATTTACTTTCATTGCCCTCGCCTCCTTCTTTGCCCTTCAACACCTACGTTGACCCATCTGGCCTCTCTTTCTCTTCGTCTCCTCGCCGACTTTACCGCCCTCGCCAAGTCGCCGCCTTTGCCGCCCACTTCGTCCTCACCGCCCTCACCCCATCCTCTTCCAGTCCTCATTCCGTCCTCATCCCATCCTCATTCCGTCTTCATTCTATCCTCATCCCTTCATCCCGTCCTCATCCTGTCCTTATCCCGTCCTCATCTCGCCCTCATCCTGCCCTCATCCTGTCCTCATTCCGCCCTTATCCCGTCTTCAACCGGTCTTCCACCCGCCCTCATCCCGTTCTCATCCCGTCCTCATCGCCGTCCTCGCCGCTCGTTTGGGCGCCCTTTTCAGCGCCCTCAGTTCGACGCCGCGCGCCACTTGAGCGTAATTACGGCGGCGCCGGTGCTGGGCGCGGAGCAGGCCGCAGATTTCCGCCCCGCCCCGCCCCTCCCCGCCCCTCCCCTCCCCGCCCCCCCAGACACCGCCCCCGCGCCCTCCGCCCTCGCTCCGGAGCCCGTTGCTCTCCCCCCATCCCACCCCCACGCGCTCGGTCGGCGCCGTGTAAAATTTTAGTTTTGGCGCGGGCGCGGGTCCCCGGCGGGTCGTTGGGCTCCGCCGAAGCGTAATTGCGCGCGGCCCGGCCGCATCGGCGACTGCGGCGCCCGCGCCGGCGAGAGGCGGGGCGAGAGGGATCGACGCTTGCGGGAGATGGAGAGAAGAGGTGAGCGAAAGGGTGCTCACAAAGGTGGGGAAGCGGTAGTGGATTAGGTGGGAGACGATTAAAGGGAATTGGTTGGAGTGGTGGGTGAAAAATTCATTTCTTCCGACACGGTAAGATCTGTTCGCCGCCTGCCTCTCCTTCTCTGAATGATGTCTTATCGTTGGTTGTCACACGAAAATTGTGCGCGACTCAAGAGATAGTTCGAACTGTGGACGTAACATTTGAGCAATGGCTTTGTTAGCCGAATGGGTGAATTTCTGCTTGTGTTATACGTTTATTATTAAATAGTACTTTTTAGTAGGTTTAATGAATATTTGAGTTTAAATTTCAGTTTCAAATTGAAGTCTTAGTATTTAGTAACAGATATAAACTTTCTTTGAAAATTGTTTGTAAAGTTCATTATTTCTTAAAAGTGTCAACTTATAACAAGAAATTTTGATTATTAAAAAAAAACTTATCCAATAAGCTCATAGCAACTCTACTGAAGTATTTAAAATATACACACATGTTTCAAAACATTTCTGCAGTTATCAAAATAAATCCTAATTGCTGTATTTAAACACGCGGAGAGGTAATTAGATTGAAAGGGAACAAGAGTCACATGCAGGTGCCATTGGAAAGAAACATCTATTGAGCGAGCTTTGAATTACCAAATACTAAAAGATGTTCTCAAAAGCAGCGAACTAAACGTGGTGTCTGTACGTGAATTTGCTCCTCGTCGTCACGTAGCTTCGTGTTTTCGCAGTTCGACGGACGCAGCGGAACCGTCCCCAGAGAGGTCTCTCCATCGGACCGCTTACGTTGCACGTTAGGGACGAGGCCGGACGAGCGATGGGGACGGTCGTGCCTAAGGCGGAGGACGACCAAAAGCGAAGGAAATGAAGTGGAGCCAGTGGACGGCGGACTGCGGTGGCCCAACGGTGGCGGGAAGAAGGATGACGAGGAAGGAGACGCGGCAGTGAATAAAGGTGTGTTAGGGTTTGATTGATTGATTGGTTATTCCGCGAACGTCAACTGCTAAGATCATTAGTTCCGTAAGTGCAGTGCATGTTTTTGTTCGTGAGGCGGCAGTGTTCTTTCTCCGCTGGGTGGTGAGATCAGCGCCGACCTACCGTCGGTTAGCGAGGTTTTCCCCCACCAGGTATTTCCCTTTTCTGAATCTGGCAATTTGGTAAATAAGCACTAGACATTCGGGAAAGAAGCTCTCTATACCACTTGGTAACCTGTGTATAATTTAATACATAATTAACTGTATCATTAAAATGATAATCACAGTCTTCATGTAGTAAGATTTATTTATTTACTAGCAAAAATGTCATGAGTAAATACAAAGATTAAAGAAAAGGAGGCCTAGAAGTATAGTTGGCCTCTCCCATTGTTTCAGGTTATGCACGCTTATAGTCGACGTACGTCCAGACCCCTCAGTTGGATCAAACTAAGTTACACTCTATGGGAAGCCCATTTCCACGGCAGCAGCCACCACCCACGGGGGCGGGATGGGGCGGAGTCCGGTTCTCCATTACGTTGCTCAGGGAGGACGGACGGCGAGTGGCAGGTTCGGCGTGCGGGCAAGGGACGTTTCTCGATCGACGGTTGCGTGGCGTGGCGGGGTGGGGCGTGGGGTGGGGTGGGGGACGAGTAGGCGCCTCGAGGGTTGTCGACGCGCCGCTTTCTTTGTGCGGCGGGCGCCGAGGGGCGGAGGCGCCGTTCATTGGCGTTATTGGACGCGGCGGTCATAACCTGAAGCGCCGCCCTCCCTTTCCTGCCGCTGCCAAGTCCATCCACGGCACCCACGCACTCCCACGCGATCCACGAATCCGGCACCGGGAGAGGTGGCGCAGGGCATCAAACAGGCGCGACTCGTCATTAAAGGCTGAGAGGCGGAGACTCTCCTAGGGAAATCGCCCTCCAAAAGAAATTTAAAAATATGTTTACAAATGTATTTAATTATTAATAATGGATTTCTGAGTTGTATTATGTAGCAATCATATCATACGTTTTCTTTGTCGGTTCGTTAACAGCCGTCCGTAACGCATTTGAAGCTGTTGACAGAGAAGAGAGGAGCGTTAGGCTCCCACTTCATTTTGCCATAAGGCTTGTGTAAAACGAGGAGGCATGACTTCATGCATTCACTGCACAGGCTTACCGACGGACGAAGGCTGCAGCCAGGCAGCCTTCAAGGGTGTAGGTTCTGAAGAAGGGCGTTCACCAGATAGCACTATTATGTAGTTCAGAGACTAGCATTGCTCTTCAACTAGTTATCCCAAAATGAGGTAGGAGCGCTACTCCTTTAAGTCTGTATCAGACTTATTATGAACAGAAATAAAATACAGGCAATGGAATACACTGTAAGGGAGTGCAAGGCAATGCTATGCATTTGCAGCCTTCCCCATTTATAAAACCACGAGTCGCGACTGGCATCAATTGATGTCTCTGTAGTGCCTCTGGCCGCGAGGTTCTAGGGTTCGACGGTGGCAGGATTTTTTGACTCTAGCTACACAGCTAGATTGAATTTTGTCGCCGTCTGGAAGGGAATTCAAGTGGGCAGTTGATCTGATCAGTAGTTTTCCTTGATTTCTCCGGTCAATATCAGGCGAAGACTAGTATCTCGACAGACGGGCCACGGACTGCGTACGTACTTTTCTCCTTCTTCCTTGGCCTATCCTACCTCTTACGTACACACATTTACACTTGCAAGCACCACACTACCCCACTTGTCGCGAGCTTAGAGGTTACTCCGCTGGTGGGAGATACCTGGTATGGAGAAAACCCCGCTAACCGACGGTAGGATGGCACCGGATCTCATCATCCAGCGGAGAAATAAAATGAATGTTGTGCCAAATTCTTTGCACACGCTTATGAGATTTTAAATGTATTTTTGTGCATAAGTTATGAACAATTAACAGACATGACTAGTCATAAATTCACTAATTGTAAATGACTTTCTCGCTGGTATTCAATACAGCAAAAGGGCCGTACGAAATACTCATATTTACTGATTATTACTGATCTCCAAATCGAATAGATAATTAATGATGTCATGCGTTTCACCTGAATCCATGAAGAGAGATTCCACCACCATCATAATTATGAAGATAATTATCAACTGAATACTCGTAATTGTGAAGTAGCGTAGTCCCAAACGACCAAATTATTACATATAGTATGGGAATACTGAACTAAATCTTATGAGTTAACGTTAAATTAAATACTAGGACCGAGTTAACTGGCACCAATTGGTGACATTTGAGGTCTATTATCAATATTATCAATCATAAGTTAATATCCAAGGGAGTTGGTTCTGTAATGGGTGGTAAAAGAAACTCGAGTCAAAATATCGAGTTTAACAGGAGAGGGAAAAAATTCAGCAACCTCGGCTAAAACATTTAAGCATGTAAAGGAAGTAAGAAAATACTTAATACCTTAGTATCATCCTAAAGAGAGAAAGATCTAATTCAAGTAGATCAATAAATTAAAAAAATAGGAACTTGGACTTCAGTCTCTTTAGCGCTCTTTAGAGAATTAGTTTTTGCTTAAATGCTACAAACATGATTCGTTAAATTATGAGAGAAAAATCTTCCCTGGACCAGGAATCCGCCATTGATGTGGATGTTTTAAAAACATCGAAATTATTATAAAATCACCGTTATATTTAAGATCGATTTTTGAATCCGATGTTTTTAACATCGATGTTTTGTGTTCTATGTTTTTACGTGATCTCTATTTTTTGAATGAAAAATTCGATCAAAAAATGGTATAATAATTTTCATTTATTTATAAATTGAATATTCTTCAGATCAAAGTGACCATGGACGAGAATAAATAAAATCGAGTTTTCCTCAAATAAGAAGCTTATATCATTTTTAATTATCGAATTAGATAATCCACGTTTAGTTAATTGTCCTGATGGTTTTTGACTTTGTTTTGTCGGTTATTCTCAATTAAAAATTAGCATACGAGACTTCTTTAAAATTAAATCCCTGCTCCCCTCTCCCATCGCATGAACTTCAATGGTTACTAACTCAATTTTAAGAACATCCATATTTAATAACATCAATGTTTTGAGATCGATTTTTTAATGACATGGATGCTTTAGGAGCGATGTTTCAATAACATTAATATTTTAATAAAATGGATGCTTTCGGGTCGATCTTTAATTAACATCAATGATATGGACAATGCTGTTTAATTCCGACCATAGATGCTCTTGGCGTTGTCGCCTTCGCGAGTCTCATGGTCGCAATGCGTCAGCTTCACCATCCACGCCCTCCCCCTTCCCGAAGGAGCCATTTGGGGCTTGGGTCGTTTTTTTTAATAACATAGATGTTTTAATAATATGGATGCTTTGGGGTCGATGATTTATTAATATCGATGTTTAATTTTGAGCATCGATGTGCTCTTCGCGATGTCGTCTTTGCGACTCTCATGGCCGCAACGCGCCAGCACTACTCAAGCCCTCCCCTTCCCGAATGAGCAGTTGGGGCAGTGGTGTCAAAGTCTTCAACTGGTGACTATGGCACGCGTCGTAGCACCGTAGCATGCCACGAGCTTCTCTGCGCAAGGAAAGCGTCCGGAAAGGGAACTATTACGAGTAGTAATAACCCCGCCGTTTTACAATAGGGATGGCGTTGTCTCTGGTGGCGAGGTGATGAACTGCATGGAGAGGCGATTTCGTCGTGGCACTCGTGCCACAGACTCCCGCTCGTGGCATCGACCTTGACAACGCTGAGTTTAAGGGTTGCGGTCGTATTTTAATAAAAACGATGTTTTAATAATATAATTGTTTTAATTTCGAGCATTGAAGTTATCAACATCGATGTTTAATTTTGAGCATCGATGTGTCCTTGGCGATGTCGCGTTCGCGACTCTCATGGCCGCAACGTGTCAGCTCCACACCCACGGCCTCCCCCTTCCCGAAGGAGCCGTTTGTGGCCCGAGGTCTACGAAGTGTGAGTCGACCCTCTATGAGAGCACAGCGCGCGGTTCCGCGGACGTCATGGAAGATGAAAGGGTTCGAAGGACGTGGACGAAATGGCCCTATGAGCACGTTCCACGATCGCGGACCAGAGGACAGAAAGTGCTTTGAAACGTCTGTAACCGGCGATTCGAGCTGGCGGAATTCCTGGAAATTAATTAAAGCGTCAATTTAGAGACGATTCAAGGAAAGCGTTTTATAATTTTTTCTGGTAAACGATTTGTGTTGTGATGATCATTTTAAAATCAAGGGTATGAAATTCAAATAACTCTTCATGACTGATGGTTTAAGCCAAACGTAAAATTATGAGTTCAGTCAACATTTCCGATACTAAAAGAATTCTATGTTTGGTATATTGAAAACAAATTATTTTAATTGTTCATTTAGTGCTTTTAACAACACAGAATTGGAAATCTAGGCATCGAATATTCTTTTTCCGGAAAATCAGTCTTAAAAATGTGAATCATGCATTTGTGTAGATATTTTATACAAGATCTCGCCCATTCTGTGTAATATCAGTGTTAACAGCTAACGGTAACATCTGTTCTTTATATTCATCAACATTAATATTAACAACAATGTAAACTTGTTTGGAAAATCACTAAGGGGCCGGTAATTTGAAACGAATAAAATATTCAGTGACAAAACAAACCGACATTTGTGTTATATATTTCTCGGTTAATTTGTTCATTTTGGGATGTGGTAATTTGGGAATAAGAGAAAATTCAATGTTTGCAAATCATGTATGTCACTAAAGAACTTTCCACTCAATAGTCGCGGATCGTTTCCATAAACGATGCTCTACAAGCAGCAGATAAATTGTATATGCTTCTACATTTGTAGAAAATGCTTTCCATAAAAGTAAAGATCTCTAGCAGTTTGATCCCAATTTCCAGATCTCCCAAGATTTGATCCGAAGTCCCAAATGAAAATCGAAGGAGCAGCATTACTTGGTGACAAACTGATAGTGAGTGCGTTTACGGGAGTAGCAGAGGTCGCTTTGTAAGCAGCTGATGTTCCCATGAGGAGCGCGGAACGCTCGGTGGCGCTGGCTGTCAGAACGGCGGGGGGAGGGAAGGGGTGTTTACTGTGATGCCCGCATGCGGCAGTCGTAACCCACTCCGCTACCCCATCATCTCTACCACAGTCGCCCGCGGCATTGCCGTTTTCCCGACGACCCCCGCCAGGCTCTTTGCAGCTTGCTACACTACCACTGTTGCGGCTTCCAATACCACTAGTGCCGACCACCGCATTCACCATTGGCGTTGGTGCACCATCCCCATTCTTTAGTTCACCTCCCTTCACTCCCATTGGCACCACTCGCGCAGGATCACCAACTCAGCCTCTGCTAACACCTCCGCATTACATCTACACGTCCACAGCCTTCCCTATCACCATTGCAATAGCTGTCTTCCCGTCACAGAGACTACAGCCTATACCGTCGCCAACACCATTTCCGCCTCTGCCTCCAAATCCCTTTGCACCATGACAACTCCCAGGTCCCCCAACATTGACAATTGACGTTGGCATCTCCGGAGTCTGAATCGCCTCTCTGTCGTGAACAGCGCCACTGTCACACCCACTGCCACCGCCACATTCTCCGCCACCGCCTCTTCCTCCACAGTCCCCGCTACTGCGAACCCTGCCTCCGCCCCTGCGTCCACCCCTGCCCCTGCCCCTGCCCCTGGCACCACCATCGCCACCGCCACCGCCACCGCCACCGCCACCGCCACCGCCACCGCCACCGCCACCGCCACCGCCACCGCCACCGCCACCGCCACCGCCACCGCCACCGCCACCGCCACCGCCACCGCCACCGCCACCGCCACCGCCACCGCCACCGCCACCGCCACCGCCACCGCCACAGCCCCTGCCCCCGCTACGTACCGCACCCCCACCGCCGCCGCAGCCCCCGCCCCCGTCCTCGCAACGGATCGCGCCACCGCCGCCGCCGCGTCGCGCGCTGTCGCACCCGCCCTCAGCTCTGTCGCCGCCGCGCCACGGCGCTCTGTGCCTTTGTGGGCGGCTGCGGCGCCGCCGCCGCCGCCGCAGCTGTCTTTGCACCGCCACGCTTCGCCGAACGCCGCGCACGCTTGCGTGACGAAACGGGCCTCGCCGCGGACGCGCGACACGAGGCGACGCGACGCGACGCGACGCGCGGCGATGGGGCGCGGCCGCGGTGAAGAGGGAAGCGGCCTGACGGAGGCGTGTGCGAAGTGACGCAGGCACGTGCGGGTGGCGCGGCGTGGGAACGAGGAACCGCCACGGAGCGTGTGGAAATAGCGATAGGTATCGGGGCGTGGTGACTCACAACGGCCACGAGGATTGGTACGTGTAGTGATAAAGGGAGTGATCACAGGGAGCGGTAACAGGGCGCGTTAGATGGAATGGATAACGGGGCGTGGCAATGAGGTATGATAAAACGGGGAGCGGTAACGAGCGTTTTAACCGGAAGCAGTATTGGTGCGTGGTAACGAGGTATGGTAACGGGGAGTGATAACGAGCGTGATGACAGGGGCCGGTAACGGATCGTGGTAACTGGGAATGCTAATGAAGTATGGCAATGAAGAGTGGTAACGGAGGGTGGTAACTGGGAGAGGTAACGGAGAGGGGTAACGAGGCTAGTAACGGGCGTGGTAACGCGGATCGGTAACGGAGCTTATTAACCGGAATCAGTAATTGTGCGTGCTAACGAGGAATGGTAACAGGGATCAGTACCTTGGAGCGTGGTAACTAGGAACGGTAACGTGGCGTGAAGTACGTAGTGAGTAGTAACGTGGGGTAGTGACGAAACGTAGTGAGGGGGTAGAACTGGATGTGTGGCGGCGGTGACGGTACAGGGGCGTTGTGGCATGTGGCGACGGAGCTTGGTGACAGGGTGTGGACATGACAGCGATAAAACCACTCTAGGCAACGCGTGGTTACGAGCCATGGGCGGGAGGATGTGGAGTTGTAGGGCGGTGCGTGGTGTCGAATCGTGGGCGGGTGGGTACGGAGGTCTGTGGCACAGGCCATGGTCGGGGAGGGGCGGAGGCAGGCGATGCGCACCCTGCAACACTCCCCTCGACCAGGGACCACGCCCAGCGCGGTGCGTGCGGAGGGGGGTCCCGCGGGAGAACGCGCCCCGAGAGCCACCCGCGAGATGTAGCATGTGACGTTCGCAGGCGCTTTTCTTGTACTTCAATGTCGCACATCGTCCTCGGAGAGTGCTAGAGAGAGAAAAAAAATGAGAAGACTAACAGACGCGACAGACATGCACCAGACACAAAGCACATTACTGAGAATTGCTGGGTGTGTACGTTTTGTATTATTGCCTCGAACTGTAGTTGAGAATTTCGTGACGTAGCTAATTTATTATTTACCACTGTTAACTGAAAAAAACAGGTTTTGGTTTAATTTATTCAATTATCAATAACATTTATTCAAAATCACGTATTGTTGCGTTGATTTTTTAAAATATAAAAATAATTTCAAATTTTACATTCGGTTTAGAAATATTCCTATAATGTCAAAAAAATTTAACTGTAGTATTAAATGACCAGTTCGACAAATTCATCCAAATCAAATTAGATCATTCATACAGTGCCATGCCACAAATAGCGCGGGAAAGACATGAAATAATTCATAAGAAAATAAGAATAAACTATAAGTACAAGTCGTGCCATGATTAAATATACAGTCAGGCAATTATCTGCCTAGTGCTAGCCTGTCGGTCTTCGCAGAAACTTCGTTTCCGTGGCTGTTATATGGAGTTGTAGTGTACACCGAGGCAGCGAGTAGAGTGTCGCGCGTGCGGGCCCCGTATCAGGTCACCCCTCTCCGCTGACATCTGCCGTCGCTGGCCTTGCTATCGCATCTGCTGTTAGCGTTTCGTACTCGTACCATCCGTCCCCGGCCTCTTTCAAACGTCACTCTCTGACGCGTGTCCGTCTCAAATTCCTCCTCTCTCCCTCTGAACTCTCTCTGTTTGTCTCGCTTGCACCCCCATTACCACTTCCTTTTCGTCTTCATCTCCACTCTGCCCGGAACCTATGACTGCCAAACCTGTTCCTCTTCTTTGGATCTTCCATGTCTGTGTGCTGCTTCTGTTCCACAGCTCTCTTTCAGCCCTCCAAACTTTACTCTAAATCAGTGGTGTCAAGGTGGTAGTGGCAGTGGTACTGGTGGCAGTGGCACGCGTCGTGGCACCGTAGCATGCCACGAGCTTCTCTGTGCAACTAGCGTCGGGAAAGGGAACTAGTAGTTACTCCGCCGTTTTACAATAGGGATGGCGTTGTCTCTGATGGCGGACTCATGAACTGCGTGGAGGGACAACTTCGTTGTAGCACTCCTGCCACGGACTCCCGCTCATGACATCGACCTTCACAACACTGCTCTAAATCATCCCTTCCTTTTCTTGCGTGGTTCCCACCCTTTCGCCTCGCCGTTCGTAGCCCCTTTCTCTACCCTTTCCCGTGTCTGACTCACCTCTTCAATACTGATGTCCGCCTCCGTTTTCTCGTATACCTTGTCCGCTTAGATCCCGGTCTCTCGCACACAAGCCATCGCTCTTCCTCCGCCTCCGCCTCCACCCGTGCTGCCGCCTCCGCCGCCGCCCAGAGTTACGACGCCTGTTTACGAGCGCCGATCGCCGGCGCGCGTCGCCGCCCCTGAGCGCGGGCGATCGATGGGTCGATTCGGCCATCGACGCGGCGACCCAAGCGACCTCCCCTCCCGCCTCTCCGCCGCTGCTTCTTTGCCCATGCTGGGCAAAACTCCAAAAACAGGGATCACACCATTTGTTCTGGGACATAATAGAAAAAAATCATATGCATACACTTCAATGAAATGCTTTTTCCTCCGTAAATGTTCCTTTCCTCCTAACATCTTAAAATTTACCTTGTTCATGTGATGATCTTGGGCAAAATGGAAAGAAATTGAGAATCTCTAGGTAAAATATTGGCTAAAAATGCAAAAAATATCATGTGAAATTGTGGTTTTGAAAATAGTATATGTTTGCCTCAGAGATATTGTAATGGAACTACTTCAATGTTGTGATTGAAGTGGATCAGATTTTGAAAACGTAATATATTAAGTTGTTGGTCAAAATCTCCTTTTTCGGTGTGCTTTGGTCCTATTATTGCGGCCACCGCTGAATGTTTGAAAAAGTAAATAGTAGTAGCGGGTAATAAAAAAGATGACTTTTGAGAGAAAATTATTTAACACTACGTACGTTGAGTACACTATTCTGATTGATAATTTCCAGATATCCCCAACTAGTTCGGTAGACACCTTATACTCCTTTCCGTCTGTAGAACCGGAAATATTTTAATGATTTGTGGGCATTCTACTGACTCTCTTCAGTGAAATCTAAATTTTAAAAAAATTTATAAATCTCAATTGTGTCCTTCCGACAGTTTCGAAGAATTCAAAAATAAAAATACCTCCAGCTCAGTTTTATGGGCAAAAGTAAAATTAATTGTAAGAAGTAAGGAATAATTAATAGTCATAAGAATAGGTAAAAGTGACATTTATTTTGCGAGTACATGTTACGACTAGGAATGCGAGTAGGAAATGTTGATCGCAATCGCGTTGTGGCGCAATCTTACGAGCAAAATAAAATCGCTTTTGCCAGGTATTTCATACACTATTTTTTAGACAGCCTTACTGCTTTTCCTTTTATTTTAGTTTTTTGTACACAAATCACTTTGTAGAGTACCATGCTAGTGCATTAAGTTCAGTAGTAGCTGATACGGTTAGACGATAGTATTTTGTTTTCTTTGTTGAATTCACCATTTTAAGTGACTATTTCACTCATGTCTGTCAGCGTCGTAAGTAGCCAATGGTAAGCCTGGATATATTCAAATTAAACCAATCCCAGATGTTTATCGCCATCAGCTTGTTTACCTTTTTTATCGCTGTAAAATCTTTGTTTACCTTTTTAAGATAACGATAGCAATTGTTTCACCTCCAAAATATCTCTTGTGCATCAATATAATATTAAAATGTGTGGGTTTGGTAATGTTTGAAACTCTGAAATAGAATCTATTATTAAAGCTTCAGTGCCGAAAAATAGCAAAAGGAACAGAAAAAGTGTGTAAAAGAAATTTCAAGAATTTTGTCAAGACAGAAAATACAAATAGACAGCACAAACTACAAATGAAATTACACATGTTTTAGGCAATTAATATACGAAGATTAGATTGTGAAGAGTACAAAGGATATGCCATCAAAACTATGTGGAACGTTACAACCAAAATTATTCAGGAAAATATTTTAATGAGTACACACGTGTGTTCAATCCATTCGAAATTGACGAATTCCGCTGCTAATTCATCTTGTACATCTTCCATTTCAAATACTTCTATGGAAGACCAAGACTTGGAAACCATCTTCCTACAACTTTAATGATTGTGCTTTTAATAAATGTTCTTGTCAGTAGCCTTGTTATAATTGTTTTCCGAAAGTTTTATTACCATAAAATTGAAATATATATGAAATCATTTTCTGCATTAAACTGTTATTCAAATGTTACTTGATTATAAGTTATTCCAGGAGGCAGTGAAAAGTCGGAACTGAATGAAAGGTTTTCATTTTTCGGTTGTAATTTTGAGTAATATTTCCCTTTTTCGTAATTCCTGTGATTTAAATTATCCTTTCAAATCAGGTAATGTGTTTATTCGTGAAATAGTCACACTAAATATCACTGGAAGTGCTGTGCTAGCCGGTAAATTTACTCCTCGCTACGCGAGTCGTGAATTTACCGGCTAGCACAGCACTTCTCGTGATATTACTTATGAAAATTTGAGTATCGGTTCACTTTTAGCACTAGAGGTAAAAATTGAAGTTTTTGTACGCTGTGTGTATCCAAAATGTAGCCGATTTTACCAATGGCGGTTGCTGCAGGAAGGTTCAAGGGGCACTGTTCTCCCAAATAATACACATGCATCTTTCCTTTCCTTTTTACTTTCGCGCCTTTATATAGTGGGTATTTGATGTTAAAGTTGTTGTTCGACACGTTTTCTCCGATTTCAGAATTAAAAATCCCTGCGTTTCATGTCCCATGTTTTCCTTCATTGGTTAAGGATGTTCGAGAACCGTGTCCTATTACAGTATAGCCAAATTTGGTGTTGCCGTAAGCTCATTGATTTGGAGTTGTGAAAATTGCAACATGGGTATTGCAAATGGCAGCTGTCTGCGAGCGCAGCCGGGTGACATGGATATTTGGGAAAAGTTTCCTTGCAGGATGTCCAGAGCTACCTATTGACGAGTTTTGAAACGCCATCTCCAAAAACGTTTTCTGCGATTCTCTTTCAGGGTGCAGTGTTGTACAAAATCTATTCCGTGATGGAAGAATGTATCTTCCAACATGACATACAGTACATCCCCTCTTTGCATGCATAGTGGCCCAGTACTCTGAGCGTAGAGGAGGGACTTGGTGTCCTGACGCATAGCCCGGATAGCTAGTAGCTCTGAGCTAGCAGGGCGACCCTACACCCAGGCATTGAATGGGGAAGTTACCGAGAGGTCAACCTGCGTTCCTGCGAGATTCGGATAATTAGTCCGAGGGCGTACTTGTACACCTGACGAGGATGTAGGTAAAGGCCATCGCCACCGAAATCACCTTAGGGCTTCGGTTCCCCTAATAAAGTACAAGTGTTGGGGGTGCCAATTCTGGCATTGCACGTGTATGTGCGTGTATATATATAAATATAAATATATATGTAAATATAAATATATATAAAAATATATATAAATATATATATAAATATAAATATATATATAAATATATATATAATATAAATATATAAATATATATATAAATAAATATATATAATATATATATATATAAATATATACATATATATAGAGAGAGAGATATAGATATAGATATATAATGCTTGCACGCATCTGGCTTGCATATTCCCATTCAAGAATTTTGTGACTCCCCCCCTCAAAATTGTGTCTAGAACCGTCGCTATTTTTTTACTAGTGTCTAAAAACAATTTTAATCCCCATCCTGCGCCCAACGTCCCACTGTGCGGTGCGTGTGACGACGCGTCTCCCGTCGCTTCGCCGCCAATGGGCTCGCTCCATTACGGTCGCGATGAAGTATTATAAAACTCTGTTTATTATGAGGGGCCCTCTTCGCGCCTGGCGAGGGGAGGCCGTTGGCGGCCGCTGGTTGGCGGCCGCGGCGTGAAGCGAGTGAGTGATTCGCGTGGGGATTCAATAGATGTTTAGTGCCCCGCGAAACGCGTTCGGGAAGCGATGCGCCGCCCGGAGACAACGCCCGGAAATGTGAAAGGTGACGCGAGTGATTTCGAGGAGAGTTCGGGTAACAGAGTGATCAAAGCCTCTTCTGCGGCATCGACCGATATTGACAAGGTTCGTCAAAAGACGGTTATCGGGAAAAAATGTTTGTGGTGAAAACGTCAGTTCGTTTTTCGATATCAAAAAACGTGGTGATGGAAATACACTACAGTATTCGAATGAGCGATGAACTGAAGTAATGGTGGTTTTTCTAATTATATAACTATTTTCCGCTGCGAAGAAGCTAAAGACTAATTGGACTTTCTTAGACAAGTTCTGCCAAAATCAAGTTTTCGTTTTTACATGATTCGAGGAAAGTAACATATTTAGTTATTGGCATTCTAGTCGACAGTGTTCTTATTTTTCACAAATTAAATATATGTTTTCAGAACTTCAGATAGTTATTATCAGACGTTTTAAAATATTGATCATAAAAACAATAAAATGTAAAAACCTTAATTTGGACTCAAAAATGGCTCTTCCTTTGTCTAAAATAATATATTTAATTAAACGTAATTGCAGGGAATAGTAACAAAAATTATAGTTGTTAAGGAATGATATCTAAACGTGTAATGATATAAAAAATAATTAAAGATATAGAAAGTTGTTATAAAACGAGCAAAGCAAATTTCAGAGAAACTTCATTTCAATTACGGAATGTACTCACATTGTTGCGGCAACAATATCAGGTTAAATCATGGGTCTAATCCATAACTGTGATACATAATTCTGCCATCTTCATATCTGAATATTGGCGATCATTGCCAACGAAGTCGATAAAGAGCGACATCGTCAACAGCCCTCGCCATGTTACACCCCAGCAACTTGTCACCCTCCGTCAGTAGCTCCCCTCACCCTCTCCCCGCGTCGTCCTACTCTGTTATGTAACACGTTATGCCCCACCCCCTGCTCCCGTCTCCCTTTGCCAGCGCGGCGTATTTCATTTCGGTCCCCTTGCCTGCAGTCCGATGGTTGGCGAAGCTCATATCTCGAAGCGCCCCGTTTTATGCACTACATCCTGCGTGATTGCAACTATACGATGTGCAGAATGGGGCCGCAGCTTGGCAAACGTACCCGAGCTGTCTCTCCGTTCCCTTGCATCCTCTCCCAAGTCCTCTCACCACGCTCCACTCTGCATCCTCCTCCCTCAGTCCTCCAATGTCCTCCGCACTTTCCAACCCGTATTTACCCGCGTTGACGTTTCTTCCCTGATTCTTTCTCACTCCCAATCATCACCCTGGCTAGTTCCTTTCTGTTCTGACCAGTCTCCTTTCTCCATAATCAGTGTGCCCTACCTCAACTCGTTTCACCGTCCATCTTTTCGTGGTGTCCCCATCCTCATCATTTCAGGACTCCCTCTGGGGCAAATCTCTCTTATAACTGTAGGATCGTTTGTGCCACATCCGATTCCTTGTCATTTTCCTCTACCTCGTTCACCACTCATTGGAATCCCAGTTCTAGGCTTTACTCTGTCATGAAGTATATGCAGTCCTCTATTATCTGAATCACGTACTTACACACCACTTCCTCAGAATCAGAGAGGTCAGTTCTACACACAAGTAGTCTTTTCAAGGTCAATGTTGTTGCCGATTAATTTCAAATTCTTCTCTCCCCCATTTTATTGGTCTAGTTCTAAAACTAAGATGTACAATGTCAGAATTTTGGTATCTCAGATACTTCCCTATCAGACCGTAGGTTCTCTTTTTCAAATATTTCCAGATTGTAAACTGAATTCGGAGATTTAACTGGAACTCGGAATAAAGACTATATAATTCTAATGCACACAAATAATGTAAATTTATATTTTTGTACTTCTTTTTCCTCACCACTAATTTTTTGCTTTGATATTTGTATATTTAGCTTATTAATGCCACATTACCTCCAAACACATGTCTTTGATTCTCGTAATATTATTTATATCCCAGCTTGAACATATATCCATTTAATTTTGTCATTCCCGAAATTTCTAAAGGTTTACATGAATTATTAAATCATTTATTTTCAAGAATATGTTATTTTTTTTTTATTCCAGAGCCTGCCCGTAACATCCTTCTTACCTTTCCCTCCTTTACAAACACATCGCGTGTGTGCCATCATGTTCTCCATCACTGTTACGCATTCTCTGCTTTCCCCTCCTCCATCGTGTTTATATGTAGCATTCACGTTTCCTGCTATCACCCTTCTTGCCGTATTCTCTCGCTAGATCTCCTCCCTCTCTCCCTCCCACTCCCCCTCTCTCTCCCGTCGCTTTGCTCTCCGGCCACGTTCGTCTTTGCATGGCCTTGCCCACATCCGCCGCCCGGCGCCATCTCCGCCTCTTTAGTGCTCACTCCGGCGCGACGGTATTTCATCGAAGCCGCCCCCCCCCCGCATAGGAGCTGCCGGAGGAGGCAGCGCGCGGCGCCTTTATGCCTTCCGAAGAATTTAAGAGTATTTTCATAAAGCGAGCAGATATAGTACAATTTAGGAAACAGCTATTCGTGTCTTTATATCTAAAACGAAAGGCACTCCGCGTAATATCCGTTTAATGCGCGAGAGGGGTGAGGAGTGGAGGGGGACGCACGGAGGGGAAGAAGTCGGCGTGGAGCGATGCGCGTCCGTTACGTTTTCATGGATCTCCATATCGCGCGAACCTCTGGGGGGGGCGTGGAGCTGTGCGGGGGTGGAGCTGGAGCAGCGGAGAGGGTGGTACGGGGGTGGTGGGAGGACTTCGCTCGGGACGGCGCGGCGTGAGGACGAATGGGGTGGCGTGGGTCGAGACGGATTGGGGATTGATTGATTTTTTCATATTTTCGGGCACGTCAACTGTACTGGTCATTATGCCCGTTAGTGTCGTGAAAGTTTTATCCTGCGAGGTAGCGGTGTTACTGCCCCACTTGCTGGCGAGATACGGCGTCGACCTAAAGTTCGGATGCTCAAAGATCCCTACTCGTCTCCCGTCAAGTGTGGCAGTGTAGGGCATATAACTATATGGGTGTGTAAATATAAGGGGAAACAATGAGTAAGGAAAGGTTGAGCGCAGTCAGTGGTCCGTTCCTTAGTATACAGCATTCACAGGTATTGATCAGAGAAAAAGTGAAAAACTACCAATTATAGCTGTCGGTCGGTAGAGTGCTCCTCCTTGCAGCGCGCGGCTCAATTCGGCCAGCTATGTAGCTATGGTCCGATTAAAATTAGTTGGTAATTGACAGTTGTGCTTCTGAAGCTGTGGCTTCAATGAGTGTATGATTTGTTTACTTTATTTAGTATTTATTTCAAGTGTTTATTTTCGTGTCCCGGGAACACGTGCTCAGTGGTACGCAAATTGTCAACGTCGCTCCCGTCCATTGGCAACTGTCAATCACCAACTTATTTTAATCGGACCATAGCGTCGTCCTGCCCCTGTCGGGACTCGAACCGTAGTTCCTCCCAGTCGGAGTCGCTCGAGAGACAACGGAAATGCTGGATCTGTGCTGAGGTAAGCGCACGGTGCGGGGCGGTGCGGCGCGGCGCGGTCGGCGCAGGGAGATTGGGATAATTGGGGCCGAGAGCTAGCGAGGGCGTTCGGCGTGGGGCGACGCGGGGACAACATCGGGTGGCATGAAAGCGGGGATGTGGGAGGGGGAAGCAACGAAGAGGCTGGAGAAGAGGGGGTAGAGGCGGCTGGGGCGGCCGGGGCGGCCGGGGCGGCGGGGACGGCTTGGTGGAGGCGTGTCACCTGGAGAGGTGGCTCTGGGAATCAGCTGATGTCACCTGCAGTGAGATCCTAGATTCGAGTCCCGACGGAAGCAGAATGTTCAATTTTCAAGACTAGATAAATAGTTCCAGTTCTGTCGCTGTCTAGGGGAGAATTCTAGCGGCTAACTGCTCTGATCGGTAGTTTCCGTTGTTTCTCAGATCAATACCAGGGGAATGCCAGAGCCCTGCATTTGGCCACAGATCGCGCGTGATATTTCTCTCCCATTCCCAAGCCTATCCTTCCCCGTACTTACCCACGCTTACACTTATATGCACGACACTGCCACACAAGCAGGGAGACCGGTCGGGAGCTTAGAGCTTGACCCGGCTGGGACGATGCTCCGCTGGTGGGAGATATTTCGTTGGGGAAAACCGCGCTAGACGACGGTAGGTCGGCGCTCGATCTCATCATCCAGCGGAGGAAGATCACCGCCATCTCCCTAACAAAAACATGCACTACCCTTAAGGGAAAATGGCCTTACCAGTTCACGCACACGGAATCATCAATCAATCAATAAAATATATGGCGCCATTAGGGCGGCGTGATGGCAGCGCGGCGGCGGATGCTCCGCTGGTGGGAGATATTTCGTTGGGGAAAACCGCGCTAGACGACGGTAGGTCGGCGCTCGATCTCATCATCCAGCGGAGGAAGATCACCGCCATCTCCCTAACAAAAACATGCACTACCCTTAAGGGAAAATGGCCTTACCAGTTCACGCACACGGAATCATCAATCAATCAATAAAATATATGGCGCCATTAGGGCGGCGTGATGGCAGCGCGGCGGCGGACCGGAGGCGGCGTGAGGGCAGTGAGGTACTATACTGCGATTTTTCTAACTTTGTCCCTGAAGGCCCGTTTTCAAGATGTCACGGTATTTCGCGACGTTCTCAGTCGTACTGCCAGGTATCGCATGATCGCGACCGTATCAAGCAGTGCTTGCAATCATGCGACGTCTAACGGCACGACGGAGAAAGACGCGAAGGTGGACATAGGGGCTTGAGGGGCAGAGTTAAAAATCGCACTATAAGTGGGCGAGAGAGGGCAGCAACGGGCAATACGAAAGCGAAGCGGGTTGGCACGGGGGAGAAGAGAAAATTCGGCGTAGTAAAGCAAACGGAAGCGGCCGGATGCCCCGGCTCCGTCGGCGCATTCTTCGCCTTCCAGACCGCCTCCACCTCTTGCATGCACCGCTCTCACTCGGTTCCTCTTCGCTTGAGATACGTAAACGATACCCCTTCCTGAAGGGAGAGGGCGTGTTTTATAGGAGGTAGACTTGCACTGTTTCTTCCTTTTGAAATATTCTCTCATATCACTTTTCATCCAAATCGTGAATAGTGGACCTTTTTTCTTACATTTTTTTAAATATTCGTTTTGTATTCTTGACATGTAGTATATCTTACTCTTAGAGTATATATACTTTCTTCACGTATTCATTGTTTCTCATTTTTAGTCTTATTTCTACCATCGTAATCCCTGCCCATGTTATCAGTTTTTCAAATCTTAATATCATTATCCAATTAAATCAAATATCAATTGTTAATCAGTAATAATTTCATTCCATAATATGAATTATCAGCATTTTGCCACATCACATTTTGGCCATATCTACTTAAACATATTTTATATATTGCATGACTAATTTACAAATTATTCAGTGGGACATAATTGTTCAGTGAGTATGCAGTTTGCAGATTGTAAAATAATATATTTATTTTTATGTAATACGGATTGAATGTAAAATAGCGAGCGAGGGCATATTATATTGAAAGAACATAGGAATTATCTATGCTATTCAACAGTTATATATTTCCTAGTTTAGAATGCACAGAAAAGGATTACAATCTCGGCGGCGTCAAGGGTTAGGAGTCGTCATCTGCGCGGGCAACGAAATCCTCCGAGTGCCAGGAGACGAGGGCTCCTCCACTTGGGGGTGGAGAGGGGAGGTGCTAGGACAGCTCAGGCGACAGAAATGAGACTGGCGGAATGGAAAACAAACGAGGAGCAGCGCGCGGAACACTTCGTGGAACGTCTGTCGCTGTCGACTGCACCGCAACCGTATCCTGTTCCGCGAACCCCACCCCCACCTCCGTCTCCGCCCCACCCCGGTCACCCGCTTCGCTTCCGTTTTCGCCTCCATTCTCACCTCCATTACCGCCCCGCCCCGCCCCTCCTAATCACGCCTCCTCTCCCGACCTCGCCTTGCTCCTTCTCATTCCTGCCTCCGCTCCCGCCTTCGCTTCCACCATTTTCTGCATCTCCACCTCCTCACTGCCCTCCGACATCGCTTCCGCTCTCCGCCTCCGCCGCCCTGCCTGCTCTGACGTCCTGTGCTCGCTTCTCTGACGGCTCCGCTCCTGACGCCCCCGTCCTCTTGCTTCTGCAAATCCAGAACATCCTCTTGGTCGCAACTTGCGATTCTCCGAGCAGACCTCTGACGCAATGTGCTGCACGTAATCAATTCCGTCTGCGGTATTCTCATCCTCCTAAAGTTGTAATGGATATTCAGATACAGCGCATTGTGCTTTATGCCTTTCTTGGTTCAAGCTCCGTATTTTTACGTCGTAATAATAATCTTAAGTAAAAAATAATATTAAAATGAAGACTACTCCTTTGCACCAAGAGACTGTTTCTCTCTAGTTCCTCCTACTTTTTCACCATTGTCACAGTTCTGGTAAAAAAAATTGGGGGAGTAGTAAAGAGCAGTATTATGGGTCTAAGATCGTAGTCTACAAGAAAAGCAAGTGTTCGAGATGACAAAGGAACTTGGTAAAGATTGACGAAAACAAGTCCAAGCAATCCTACTCTGGATTGATTAAGCTTCCGCTGCCCGTGACAAATAGCCCTTGACTGACCGGAAAAAGCCATGCCTGCGTCGTTGTGGTTATCATGTGAACTTCTTCAGAGCTACAAAATCGTTGAAATAAAGCCAGGGGCCTGATTTGTTTCCCGTAATTTGGAATTTCATGCCACCTAACTGTGAATTTTAACAGAAATTATTTTTCTTACAGAACTGAGGAAAACTCTTTTGCACCCAGATATTTTGTAACTTTTGAAAAATATCTTGTGTTCAAATCCCTACTGAAATTTTAAATAAATTTAGACATATGATTATATCCCGCATTTTCTGTACGGCGAGTATGAAGCTGCACTGAGGATGGAGCAATGAAATTGATGGGAAGAGTTGACTCTCTGGGTACGTTAGCCGTTTTCTGTAGTATAGCTCCATAAAGTGCGAAAAGTGTGTCCCTGTGCAAATTCAGGAGAGAGTACAAGTAAATTAGTTGTTAAGAATTAAATGTACGTCAAGGGTACATATTTTAAATTTCCATGAATTCGTTCTAAAAAAGTAATGTACGCAACTCGTCAACTCGTACGAAAGCCTATTTTGCAATCTCATTTCAAAACTAATAACTCGACTTCCATTGTCACCTCGACAGGAAAGATTTGATGTCAAAGACTCACTCGTGAACTCGTTATATTAACAATTGTTGAATAAAGTTTTTTTTTCATTGTACTGTATTGTTATAATAACGATCAAAGGAATGGAAAGCCACTCTTACAGGCTGGCGTCCGTTTAAAAATTTTACAGTCCGCCATTCTTTAAGAACAATCAAAACAAATTAGTTTAACTACAGAGTACATTTATTCCAAGTTATTTCATTCAGTTATATTATTATACATTTATTCCATTTATTCCAAGTTCCAATTTATTCCATTTATTCCGAGTACTGAGTACATTTATTCCAAGAAATATTATTTCGAGTTGTGGTATACCTATTGTCATCATCACATTAATAACTATTCCCAAGGTATATTTGAAATATTCCCTTTTATTTAACAAGCCATTCTCTTTCGTGTTCAAAAATAATCCACCAGACAATGTCCATGGAGGATTACCCACCTTTCCATTTACTTGTATAGTGTAGCGCATGTCACCGACTTTTGCCCTCGACCCGGCCCCGCCTGAGACCCTGTCCGCGTCGTAAGACGTCTCATCGGCACCTCGGAAGCCGGAGAGCGCGAGTGTGGGCTTTCCCGATCGCCTGGGGCCCTCGGCCGCACCGCCCTCCACGCACGGAAGCCGCGGCCGGACAGCGGCCGACAGTTCGCCATAAGTTGCGCGAAATATGACGCCCGCGCGCCGACCACCACCGCCCCCGCAATCTCAGAGGCTTCTCAGGGGGCCTTGTCCCGCTTCCACCTCCGCCCCCGCCCCCGCCCCCGCCCCCGCCCTCGCTTTCTCCCGACCTCCGCGCGACCTCAACGCGACCGCACCGCGCCGCCCCGCGCGCGCCGGCGATATAAGGAGGAATAAAACACAGTTTTTACGGCGGGGCTTAGACACACAGAGGAAAGAACAAAGCAAAGAATATAGGTAGGTGGTAAAGGTACGCGGGCGCGGCGCGGCGCGGCCGCGACGCAAAAGGATACGAAACGGGTGGCGGAGAAGGGTCGAGGCGGGACCGGCTGCGAGAGGAAGTCACGGAGGGGGCGCGACCGAAAAAGGGTAGCCCGGGGAAACGGAAGTAAAAGGAAATGAAAGAATACGGCAATTTCCAGAAACAAATGAAATGAGAGCACTAAGCCAGGTAGCGGTGCCCCAGGAAATCGAGTTTCCTCGATCGATACATAGATAGCGCGAGCGAGTGGGAGGAAGGGTGGGTGAGCGGGTGAGCGCGCTTGCTGTGTGCGCCACCTGTGAGGGGCTCGCCTTTTCTCTTCCCGCGCGGGAGGTGAGGTTCGGGAATGCGTTCTGGGTGATTACGAGGAGGTGTGGGCTAATTCGTGCAGCGAACGGCCGTATTTTCGTTAACGGCGACGGCCGCGCGTCGCCCGTTGAAATAGGCGGCGGAAGAGCCGGGAAAGAAGGGGTGGGGGTTTGTGATCGGCTGCTAACGCGTTGTGAAGTAAATAAATGCGGCCGTTCAGAGAACTCGCTCGTTTTGCTGTGTATACTCTGTCGGTTTGCTGAATGATTGTGCGTGTTGCAGGTGTTTTGTCACGGTGATGAATGGTACGGTAATTACGTGAAGAAGTATATTATTGATAAGAATGATCTGAATGGATATGCATAAATCAAATTGCTTTGTATTGGGCGTTCTGCTATTCTCTACGAATCCTATTTGTGTAGATTAATTCAGAAGAGTTAAATGAAACTTATGAATGTTTCCCTATTTATGAGTAGTATTTCGTAAACGAAGTTATAAATGCGTAGCGATTGCTATTCACATTTCCCGCCTTGTCTCTGTTTATTTTTAATTAATTACCTCACGTTCCTACTTTTTAATGTAAGACAATATTCTGTTATGTTTCTGTAAATCAAATGATCGCTAATATTTTAAGATCGCCCGCAAATAATTTCGAAAAAAAGTAAAATTTTTAATCATAAATATCAAAAGGGAAAGCATTCCTAAGTTATTAATTTTGACGTGTGATGTACTTGTCCTAAAATTTTCGTAAACTTATAGAATTTTTAAACGGGTTGTTTCTAATCCTACCACTTGACGAAGGCACGTGATGACTAATGATAACACTGAGTGAAAAAACCATTTTCGGACAGAGAGAAAGATTCAGTTAAATTCTTCTTCTTCTAAGACTTGTTCCTTTCCAAGAATTATAACGAATCTTTCCATCTTCTCCTTGGTCTACCAACTTTTTTTCCCCTCGGCCTTTCGTCTCTAGCAATCCACACGATTCTTTTCTCCTCCATTCTCTCAATGTGATCGTTCCATTCCTTTCTTCGGTCTGCTACCCATTCCGTAATTGGCTTAATTTTACACACTTCCCTAATGTTTCTGTTTCTTTCCTTATCCAGTAGGGTGTGATTTGTCATTTTCCTCAGAACTCTCATTTCTGCGACCTCAAGTTGTTGTTGGGTACGTTTGTTTCGCTTCTTGTTTCTGCTGCATATGTTAGTATTGGTCTAATTATTGATTTATATATTCTAACCTTCGAGTCCTGTTTTAGATGTTTATTGTTCCATATCGAGTAGTTGAGACAGCCAGCGATTCTATTACCCTTTATTATTTGCTCTTTGATTTCTTTCTCCGTTTGCCCTGAGCTTGTTTAAGTTATTCCCAATACTTCATCTCTAGAACTTGTTATATTATTTGATTATCCACCACCAATTTACACCTAATCAGATTCTTCGCAATTGTCATAGCTTTCGTCTTCTGAATAACCATTTTTAAATTAAAATTCTTACAAATTTTACTGCATTCATACAACAATTGTAAGCCATCTTCGTTTTCTGCTATTAACAATGTGTCGTCTGCGTAACATACAATATTTATATTATATTTTCTTTCAGTTAAATGAATATTATTCATTAATTGTAAAAAGGAAAGGAGTGTAAAAAGGAAAGAATTGTTAAAAAGGTATTTCGATTGCAGTGAATAAATATTTGATTTTTCAATGTTCTGAATGTAAACTTTTCTCTGAATCTAACTTTCTCAGCAAACGTAAAACTAACAATCTAGAACGACAAATCGTGATGTTAAATACAAGTGTATATATTCTTTTTTGACTGAGGGTGCTTTTTCTTTCAACTAGTAGCATGTCCAATCGCAAGCCCTCCCCGCGTGTTCCCCTCATGAATCTCAAGGCCCCCGCGCGCCCCCGTTGAGCTGTAGCGGCGGCGGCGGCGGCGGCGGCGGCTGATCGCGGCGTCATCGCGTCCTCCGCAGCGACCGAGTGGGCGGAATACTGATGCGGGCGGCGGAGGCGGCGGTGGAGGGGCCAGTTGTGACAGATAATTCGCGAGCAGAACAGACGTCGCGGCGGCAGCCGGGAAGGGCAAAGGACGGAGGGTGGCTTCCGAGGAGGGGGACGGGGAGGACGGGGAGGATGGGGAGGGCGGCGTGACGCCGGCATCTCAAGGCTTGCGTCCTCACGACGTCCTTGTCCTCTATACTGCCGCTCGTGGCGCTGCTACTGCTGCTGGTGTAGAAGCTGCCATGCCGCCGCGTCAGAAACCGCCACTGCCATCACTACCTCACCATTACTAACATAACTACCTCACCATTACTACCCATCACCATTACTACCGTCACCATCTCAGAATTACTACCATCACCGCCTCACCATTACTACCATCACCATCTCACCGTTACCACTATCACCACTTCACCATTACTACCATCACCGTCTGGAGATTAATTTAAGTGTCCGGCTGCTGTAATCGGTTGTTTTCCGTGGTTTCTCCTATCAATACTAAGCGAATGTACCCTAACCGAGTACCCTAACAAGCCGGGCAAGGATCGCATGCGACCATTCCTTCCTCTTCCTTGTCCTACCCTCAACCCGCAACACACTAACATGCACTACACTACCACAAATGTCGAGAGACTGGTCGTCCTGGTCTCCGCGGGACTAATGACCTCAGCTGTTGACGCGCCCGAAATCACTCAAAGGGGCTGACTCAAATCACTGACCAGCCCCGAATGAATCAATCAAAGCTGCAAGCACACCCCCCACTATCACCACCGCCACCTCCGCTGAAATTGCCATGGCCAAGTCCACCTCCTAGTCACTCTTATCACTTCCATTGCCGCCATGACTGTAAGTGGAACTGCCACTGCCAGTGCCTCTTTTGTTGCCACACGTACTTGCTCTGCTTTCTCCCTCTCATACCAACCTCTCTGCATCCATGCCCATCATCCACGCACTTGTCATTCTACGCCACATTAGTCTCGTACATCTTCGCTCCGCCTCTCGCGTCCGTTTCCATCGCTTGGGTGACTCCTTCATTACGACCACCCAGCATCATTTCCAGATCTTCCGCCATGATTTGGCTCTTGCCGTTACAAGAGACACTTGTATAACCACAATACCCCCTCACTCCCAACTGTCGCATGTCCATCGCTCATACTGTCGCTTGCTACACCGTCGTCTCTTCCGTCGTCATTTCCACTCTCTTCACCTCTTCCGTCGTCATTTCCACTGTCTTCGCCTCTTCCGTCGTTATTTCCACCGTCTTCACCTCTTCCGTCATCATTTTCACCGTCTTCGCCTCTTCCGTCATCATTTTCACCGTCTCGCCTCTTCCGTCGTCATTTCCACCGTCTTCGCCTCTTCCGTCGTCACATCCACCGTCTTCGCCTCCGTCACCCCCTCACTTTTGCGGCCACCACGGCCGCCACACGCGTCGTTGCCACTCGCACCGTCGCCACCGCCGCCGGCGGACCTGCTATCTGTCGCGGAGGCGGCAGGGAGGGTAATCTGGATGCGGGAGGCGGCGCGGCCCGTCGCCGCCGTTGACGGCGTCACGCGACGGCCCGTCAGACGCAGCGCCCGCCGCGCCGCTCCACCCCCACCCCCCACCCTACGCCCCACCCCCGCTCTCTCGCTCGCGGTCGCGCTCTCTGCCCTTTGCCTCTCGCTCGACGCGTCGGCGCGCCGCGGCGTCGCGGTGGCGGCGGGGGCGGCGGCGCGGAGGCGGCAACGGGAGGGGTCGAGGTGACGGCGGGGGCGGACGTGGCGATAGGGGTGGAAGTGAGGGTGGCAACCCTCTTCACCTCTTGCGGCACAGCCGGCGCCCCGCGCGACAACCCATGCCAAACGACGCGACCTCGAGAAAAAATTGAAGGACTTAACGTCACTGCACCTCTGCTGAGAGGAATGGTGGAGCATGTGAATGCGGGCTTCCCAGAAAACGTCGTTCTGATTTTACTTAATTGCTGCAAAATATTTTAACAATGGTAATGAATTGGAGAACTTCGTCGTATTTTATTTATGTTTACTTTACAATTACTATTTTTTGGAGGGCCGAACGTAACTTTTTTAATAAAAAAAAATCTTTCTACAAATAGAAATGTAACTGTAAGCGGTTGTCCATAACAGGGCGACTTCTCATAGTTGTATATAATGTATACAAGAGTATCTTTTTGGCTGAAATTTTTTTCCTATAGAAGAAAAAATTTGTCCCAACTAAAAGTGGTCAATAAGCTAATCATATTTTATTTAAAAGGGTCGCAAAGTAATCATAAAAAATTGTAACGAAACTGGCATTCAATTATCACTGTAATATTAATGTATTTTTTCGAAACCACCAAACGAAACCAATGTAGGGAATCCTTCTCAGTGTTGACGTGTTGTGCAAATTTATTTCAGTTAGTATGTAACGGTGAAACCGAATTGCAAGTTGCGAAAACTATTGAATCGTACCGCCAGATGTTCCAATAGCACCTCAGTTTTTCCGACCCAGTTCGTTTATAATATTTTTATCGCTTATGGGGACGCCCAATTTGAAAAATATTTTGTGGCAGCTAATCTTTAATCCACAACTTGTATCTTTATATCTTCTTCCACTTTGCGATAAAATTTTGCGGAATAAGGAAATTATGTTCTAGATTACAAATTAGTTAAATTTTTGATGAGTAAAATTACATGCTTTTTATGTTACTTGTAGTATTTTACATTACAATTTACAAAAATAAGACGAATAAAAAGCATGAGCTGATTATGCCATAATAGTAAAAAGTTGAAAGTAATTCTGAATTTTATTAATTCGTAATAATATTAGGTAGTCTGCTATATCAAACAATTGCAAGTAGTAGCAAGCTCGAATGGTGAATTCACCCGAAGTTACTATTGTTTTAACTGGAGATGTGTATTGATCTCAGCATTGATCCAAACACTTTTAACCTACTGACCATGTTAGTTTTCCTAGTACTCGTAATGTATCTCGAAATTGTCATGATTGATGACTGCAAAGTTCTGGAGAGGCTATAGGAAATGAAACAGGAGCAGCAGTAATAAATTGACTTCCATTTACAAATGATATTCAGTGAAATGACCACCACCTAAACCCCGAAAAATGTTTTCCCTTGTCTGCCTTACGAGGACTGTCTGTAGTAAAACTGATCTCGAAAAACGATCGAAAGTTAGAGGAAATACGGGTTGAGAGATTGGCAAAGCCAAGGACACGCTGTTAGAGCTTCATTGTCCTCTAGAGCTTTTCAAAGAGCGATCCGGTTCCCTCGAATCTCGCTGCTGGCGCCGGAAATTCAGGGAGATTGTCCGTCTGGAGTGGGTACTCCTCCCCAGAAGCACTGACCTTCGCCACAGCAAGGAGGGGGAGGGCAGAAAATTCGGGCACGGGGCACTATCAGCCAGACGAGACTATGCTCAAATTAAAAGAAGTTGCTGATTGACAGTTGCAAGTGAAAAGGAGCGACATCGACAGGTTGCGTACCACTCAGCACGTGTTCTCGGGACACGAAAATAAAAATAAATGAAATAAATACTTATAAAAGTAACCAAATCATTTACTCATATTGTATGAAGCAACAGCTTCAGAAGCACAACTGTCAATCACCACTTATTTAATCGGATGATAGGGGCTGTGGGGTTGGAGGCGGTAAAGGAAAGGGTGGGACAGAGTGGGCCGCGAGGGGAACCATAGTCGCAGAGGTGGTGGTGGTGGAGGAAGTGAGGGTGATCATGAGAGTACGGTAGGGATGGTGAGAATCGCCCGTTTGCATGCCGAGGCCAAGTTTCCTTCATGTGCGCTTTCCTGTTATACCGTTTCATTTTTGACCGCCTAAGAAGACATAGCCCGATTGCATCCCGGCATTTTTTTTTGGAAGGGGCAGATACTATGTAGCTCAGTTCTACCCATGCGTAGTGCAAATTGATATTCTCGAGCGCAGATGAACGTGTCAGAATCGTCAGAACGGAATATTATGTAATTAAATATAATTATTTTAATTCTTTCGTCGTTTTGTCTCTTCTTGGAGCATAAGTGGGACTCCATTTCAATGAATCAAGAATATTAAATACAGTTTAATTCCAAAATAGCAAGCTTTGAAGCAATGTACCACGTAAAAAGAAGCATTGTTTATTATTTCATTTTTCATGTTTTTCAACATGAAAACGAGAACTCAATTTTCGAAGCACTGATACGTATGCCAGCTCTTCCTTGAACTCAGTAGGAAAACCGAAGGGATACAAACGGGCTATCTTTGTTTGGGGAGGTAGGTAAAAGGCTAAGAAAAAATAGACCGCCGGATGCAATCGGAATACGGCCAGAGTTGGTAGCGAGATGGCACCGGGTGACGACGGACGGGTAGAAAAGATAACAGAGTTGGCAGGGAAGGAGGCAGAGAGAAAAACATGGTAGACGTTGCGGGGAAAGAGGTGCAGGAAACTGAAACTAGTGCTGATTAGGAGGAGAGAAGCACCTAAGGACACAGAGGAAGCAGTAGCGGTGGGGGGCGACTGAG
>JAHLJT010009419.1:140373208-140724965 GCA_031308135.1 Acheta domesticus | reverse complement strand
TGAGAAATTGGTCAGAAGTATATTGTAGTTTTCACACGAGAAATTTTCCATTTTTTTGGTAAACAAAGAGATGAGCAAAAAAATACTACATTTCTGTAAAAATCTTGTATTTCCTAAATGACATATAATCCTTTTAATATGATTCAAAACTGTAAATTTTTCTGTATAATTTTTCTGTTTATTTATTTGTTTGTTGTTTCTGTTTCTGTTTATTGTTTCTGTTTATTATTTCCTGTGTTATTTATCATTGTCCTTGTGAGAGTATTGTGTCCTTGAGTTATTATCCTTTGTCATTGTGTATCATCAATTATCTGTTTTTAAACTAAAGAAATATTATGTATTGTCCAAATTGTAGTCGCTAATAACCATAGCATTGATGCTACTTAAAATCAACAAATTAACAAAAAAAAAAAGAGAGGAGCCTAAAATTTTTTCTGATACAAGCCGTATTCCTTATCATTATTTGAAAATGACATTATCAAACGCGAAATACCTGTAGTTAAGGTACCAAATTATTGAATATCGGAAAACGTTTGGGACTGTTTTGATTAATATTCCTTTCATTTTCAATAAGAACGAATCTAGCTATTCCAAAATTATTTGAAGTTGACATATTATGCCAATGTATTTGAGCAATTCTAAATAAATTCCTCTTCTGAATTAGTACAGTATTTTGGAGTTTATTTAGTGATAAACCAAAATATGATCAAAATTTATATAATAGTTTTTACACTAATTTTCCAATCTTTTTTAAAAACAAAGTGAGTAGTCCAAATTATTAGAGAGTACAGCCGTATTCCCTATTATGTGGTGTATATGATATTAAATTGCCCGAACGAAATCCTTGTAGTTTAGGTTTATAACAACACAAATATTGATTTTGCAGGAAAATAGGGGTGTTTTGATTAATATTCAATTCTTTTCAAAAAGAATGCATCTACCCCAAAATGATATGCGTGTCGCGCTTTTTTGCCATAATGTGCGGTTATTTGTAGAACATGGATTGATTGAAGCGAAATACCTGTAGTTTAGTTTTGAAAAAAACCCCAAATATTTGAGATCGGTAAGTATTTCGGACAGTTTTTTTTACTTTGCTTTCTTTTTCATGAAAAACATGGCAATGCCCAAATTATTTCAAGATCGCATCTATTTGTTGTATGTGTTCAATTGTTAGTAAATTCCATATTTACATTTGTTAGTCACGTTTGTTTTCTTTTTTTTTTTTTTTTTTGAACGAATGAAAAGATTGAGAAAAAATGTAGTTTGCCTTTTTATACTAGGCATTATTCTTTTCCCATTTTTGGATTTCTCTATTATTGATTGTGATTTTAGAATTGTAGAGTATAGTTTAAATACTATTTTATCTTTTAATTCGTCGCTGCTTTTTGGGAGAGAATTTTTCTTGTATGAAATATTTAATAAGTCCATATTGGATATTTACATAGGAATGAATTAGTAATTATTTCAAGGCTTGATATTGATCCTGTCCGAATAAATGGTAAAACTCTCAACAAATACATTTTTTTTCTTTTTTAATGTTGGAAATACACGTGTACGGTATAATTCTCCCAGAATATGTGTGAAGTTTCTCCGGATTTCCTAGTTTTGAGATAGTTGATTAGTTGCTAAGTTGATTTCGGGGTTTTTTTGATGACACTAAAGAACCCAAATTATGGCCCAAGATTGTTTGAGTTGAGTTGCTATTGGGATGGTTTTTAATATTTGTTATCGTACGTAGGGGTGAGTTTCGAAATTTTGAAAAGGAACAAAATTTTCGCACGGTTTCGACCACACAAATATTTTCGAATTTTCAGTACGGGTGGGTGTTCAATTAACACCCACAATTTTTAACCTTAATTTCGGGAGATTGTAGGGTACCAAATATGTTTCTGTGTCACTGAAGAGCCCAAAAATATCCCAACTATGGTGGGAGAAATTTTGAATTTGAGAATTAGGAGTGGTTTTGATTTTTTGTTTTCCGTAATTTAGAGGTGTGTTTCGAAATTTTGAAAAGTGGCCCCCAGAAGCCCAAATTCACTTGTTTTGACCGTGCAAAAAAGTTGAATTTTAAGTAGGTGGGGGTGCTAGCTTTACCGGCCAAAATTTGAAATCGTAATTTCAAGTGTTGGGAGGTAGCCCAACATTTTTAGAAGGGGCTGAAATTAGCCCAAAATTATGGCGCAGCATTTTGAGTTTTGAGGAAGTGGGGTGCTAGCTTTACCGACGTAGTGGCGCCTGCTATTACAAGCACACCGTCCAGACCTGGTCCCTGCCGAATACCGCCGTGTGTGTAAATAAATAAACTGTGCCCGGCGGGGCCGCCTCGGCCGCGGGCATTGTCTGGCGTAGGCGAATCCGCACCTAAAAACTCCCGCGCCACCACCCGGAGCCCCTCGATGCCCTACACCCTGTCAGAAGATGGTGCAGTGAGGAGCAGTTAAAATGTAATAGTGTAAATAGTAATCAGTGCACCACAGGACGTGACAGTGCACCTGTGCTTAGTGTCAGGTCATTTCAGGATAGAGAATTTCGAAAATAAAAGCAACAAGGACGCGACAAAGTCGCTTATGAAGTAATTGTAATTAGATGTAGGTTGTTGAAGTAATGATAGTGTAATACAACAAAAGAGGTGCGTCAGTTACACTAGAGGAAAATCCTCAGACTATTATAAATAACGCAAGAAAGGTCAAAGCAATCTTGAAACTCTCCAACCATCCATATATACATGCTATGTAGTGCAAAACTACCACTATGTATAAAAATTGTTCTGTCGACAATAACGCTACTTAAATACAGAGTAATATACGTAGTATAGGGAAAGTTATATAATGCTGAATGCTGCGGGAAATGGCGAATTTTCGCCAGCAAAAATTAGTTGTCTGGTAGTGATAACGAAAAACTGGATAAATCCAGTTGCTAAATTAGAAAAAAAATCCCTTAAGACGTGGTGTAGCCAGAACCCGTTTTTTGTTGGTCCTTGATTCCCAAAAACCAACTGAAAGGAAAACGTCCATCCGTCCGTCCCCGTCAGTCCGTCAACACTGTTAGCACCTAAACCGCCGTACGTATTTTCTTCCAAAATGGATATTCCCCGCACGATCTGGTTTGAGTGAAAGCTTGAGATTTGGAAAACATTCTATAAAATTTTGGGGTACTTTACATAAGCTCCCCGGACGTTTTTAACTTTCTCAAAAACTGCTCCAGAAAAATTTTTCTTTAAATTTCTTGTAAGAACAGAGTAAAATGCACATATTATTGTGACATAGGTACGATGTTCACGGTAAACTCTAATTTCAGGAAAATTGCAAAATTTTGAATTTTATTTCAACGTCTTCCTCCAACTACAAAATTGCAGATGGAGATTTTTCTTCAAATATATTTTTTTCTTCATAGTGATGTTATTTCATAGTGAGTTGGGTTTTTCGCCCGTAAGAACCAATGTTAATTGTTTCGCTTTTGTACAGCCGAATTTTGGAATTTGAAGGCGGGGATAATTTTTTTCCAAGAGCCTAAAATTATTCTAACTTTTGGGAGGGGTTTCCGATTTTTTCCTAAGGTTTTTTGATTTTGGGTGGTTATTTCACCCGTACGAACCAATGTTATTGTTTCGCTTTGTCCAGGCCTGATTTTAGAATTTGAAGCCGGGGTTGATTTTTTCCAAGAGCCTACAATTATTCTTAACTTTTGGGAGGGTTTCAGATTTTCCTAAGGTTTTTTGATTTTGGTGTTATTTCATCCGTAAGAACCAATGTATTGTTTCGCTTTGTACAGCCTGAATTTTGGAATTTGAGGGCGAGATGATTTTTTCCAAGAGCTAAAATTATTCTTAACTTTTGGGAGGGATTTCAGATTTTTCCTAAGGTTTTTTGATTTTGGTGTTTATTTTTCACCCGTAAGAACCAATGTTAATTGTTTCGCTTTGTACAGCCCTGAATTTTGGAATTTGAAGCGGGGATGATTTTTTTCCAAGAGCCTAAAATTAATTCTTAACTTTTGGAGGGTTTCAGATTTTTCCTAAGGTTTTTTGATTTTTGGTGTTATTCACCCGTAAGAACCAATGTTAATTGTTTCGCTTTGTACAGCCCTGAGTTTTGAATTTGAGGCGGGGATAATTTTTTTCCAAGAGCCTAAAATTATTCTTACTTTTGGAGGGGTTTCAGATTTTTCCTAAGGTTTTTTTGATTTTTGTGTTATTTCACCCTAAGAACCAATGTTAATTGTTTCGCTTTGTACAGCCCTGATTTTTAGAATTTGAAGCCGGGGTTGATTTTTTTCCAAGAGCCTAAAATTATTCTTAACTTTTGGGAGGGGTTTTCAGATTTTTCCTAAGGTTTTTTGATTTTGGTGTTATTTCACCGCAAGAACCAATGTTAATTGTTTCGCTTTGTACAGCCCTGAATTTTGGTTTGAGGGCGAGGATGATTTTTTTCCAAGAGCCTAAAATTATTCTTAACTTTTGGGAGGGGTTTCAGATTTTTCCTAAGGTTTTTTGATTTTGGTGTTATTTCACCCGTAAGAACCAATGTTAATTGTTCCGCTTTGTACAGCCCTGATTTTTGGAATTTGAAGGCGGGGATGATTTTTTCCAAGAGCCTAAAATTATTCTTAACCTTTTGGGAGGGGTTTCAGATTTTTCCTAAGGTTTTTTGATTTTGGTGTTATTTCACCCGTAAGAACCAATGTTAATTGTTTTGCTTTGTACAGCCCTGAATTTTGGAATTTGAAGGCGGGGGATAATTTTTTTCCAAGAGCCTAAAATTATTCTTAACTTTTGGGAGGGGTTTCAGATTTTTCCTAAGGTTTTTTGATTTTGATGTTTATTCGCCATAAGAACCAATGTTAATTGTTTCGCTTGTACAGCCCTGAATTTTGGAATTTGAAGGCGGGGATAATTTTTTTTCCAAGAGCCTAAAATTATTCTTAAATTTTGGGATGGGTTTCAGATTTTACAATTGATTTTGAGATAGATTCTGGGTGGGCGCTGCTAGCTTTAGACTAAAGCTAGCAGCGCCCACGATTTTCGGAAATCCAGAGGAGCCTAAAATTCGGGAATAGAGCATTTAATTAGCCTAAAATTAGCCTAAAATTTTGGATATAGTTTGGTTGAGATTGGTTTCTGGGCGCTGCTAGCTTTAGATGGCTAAAAGTGTGTCCCTGTGCAAATTCAGGAGAGAGTACAAGTAAATTAGTTGTTAAGAATTAAATGTACGTCAAGGGTACATATTTTAAATTTCCATGAATTCGTTCTAAAAAAGTAATGTACGCAACTCGTCAACTCGTACGAAAGCCTATTTTGCAATCTCATTTCAAAACTAATAACTCGACTTCCATTGTCACCTCGACAGGAAAGATTTGATGTCAAAGACTCACTCGTGAACTCGTTATATTAACAATTGTTGAATAAAGTTTTTTTTCATTGTACTGTATTGTTATAATAACGATCAAAGGAATGGAAAGCCACTCTTACAGGCTGGCGTCCGTTTAAAAATTTTACAGTCCGCCATTCTTTAAGAACAATCAAAACAAATTAGTTTAACTACAGAGTACATTTATTCCAAGTTATTTCATTCAGTTATATTATTATACATTTATTCCATTTATTCCAAGTTCCAATTTATTCCATTTATTCCGAGTACTGAGTACATTTATTCCAAGAAATATTATTTCGAGTTGTGGTATACCTATTGTCATCATCACATTAATAACTATTCCCAAGGTATATTTGAAATATTCCCTTTTATTTAACAAGCCATTCTCTTTCGTGTTCAAAAATAATCCACCAGACAATGTCCATGGAGGATTACCCACCTTTCCATTTACTTGTATAGTGTAGCGCATGTCACCGACTTTTGCCCTCGACCCGGCCCCGCCTGAGACCCTGTCCGCGTCGTAAGACGTCTCATCGGCACCTCGGAAGCCGGAGAGCGCGAGTGTGGGCTTTCCCGATCGCCTGGGGCCCTCGCCGCACCGCCCTCCACGCACGGAAGCCGCGGGCCGGACAGCGGCCGACAGTTCGCCATAAGTTGCGCGAAATATGACGCCCGCGCGCCGACCACCACCGCCCCCGCAATCTCAGAGGCTTCTCAGGGGGCCTTGTCCCGCTTCCACCTCCGCCCCCGCCCCCGCCCCCGCCCCCGCCCTCGCTTTCTCCCGACCTCCGCGCGACCTCAACGCGACCGCACCGCGCCGCCCCGCGCGCGCCGGCGATATAAGGAGGAATAAAACACAGTTTTTACGGCGGGGCTTAGACACACAGAGGAAAGAACAAAGCAAAGAATATAGGTAGGTGGTAAAGGTACGCGGGCGCGGCGCGGCGCGGCCGCGACGCAAAGGATACGAAACGGGTGGCGGAGAAGGGTCGAGGCGGGACCGGCTGCGAGAGGAAGTCACGGAGGGGGCGCGACCGAAAAAGGGTAGCCCGGGGAAACGGAAGTAAAAGGAAATGAAAGAATACGGCAATTTCCAGAAACAAATGAAATGAGAGCACTAAGCCAGGTAGCGGTGCCCCAGGAAATCGAGTTTCCTCGATCGATACATAGATAGCGCGAGCGAGTGGGAGGAAGGGTGGGTGAGCGGGTGAGCGCGCTTGCTGTGTGCGCCACCTGTGAGGGGCTCGCCTTTTCTCTTCCCGCGCGGGAGGTGAGGTTCGGGAATGCGTTCTGGGTGATTACGAGGAGGTGTGGGCTAATTCGTGCAGCGAACGGCCGTATTTTCGTTAACGGCGACGGCCCGCGCGTCGCCCGTTGAAATAGGCGGCGGAAGAGCCGGGAAAGAAGGGGTGGGGGTTTGTGATCGGCTGCTAACGCGTTGTGAAGTAAATAAATGCGGCCGTTCAGAGAACTCGCTCGTTTTGCTGTGTATACTCTGTCGGTTTGCTGAATGATTGTGCGTGTTGCAGGTGTTTTGTCACGGTGATGAATGGTACGGTAATTACGTGAAGAAGTATATTATTGATAAGAATGATCTGAATGGATATGGCATAAATCAAATTGCTTTGTATTGGGCGTTCTGCTATTCTCTACGAATCCTATTTGTGTAGATTAATTCAGAAGAGTTAAATGAAACTTATGAATGTTTCCCTATTTATGAGTAGTATTTCGTAAACGAAGTTATAAATGCGTAGCGATTGCTATTCACATTTCCCGCCTTGTCTCTGTTTATTTTTTAATTAATTACCTCACGTTCCTACTTTTAATGTAAGACAATATTCTGTTATGTTTCTGTAAATCAAATGATCGCTAATATTTTAAGATCGCCCGCAAAATAATTTCGAAAAAAAGTAAAATTTTTAATCATAAATATCAAAAGGGAAAGCATTCCTAAGTTATTAATTTTGACGTGTGATGTACTTGTCCTAAAATTTTCGTAAACTTATAGAATTTTTAAACGGGTTGTTTCTAATCCTACCACTTGACGAAGGCACGTGATGACTAATGATAACACTGAGTGAAAAAAACCATTTTCGGACAGAGAGAAAGATTCAGTTAAATTCTTCTTCTTCTAAGACTTGTTCCTTTCCAAGAATTATAACGAATCTTTCCATCTTCTCCTTGGTCTACCAACTTTTTTTCCCCTCGGCCTTTCGTCTCTAGCAATCCACACGATTCTTTTCTCCTCCATTCTCTCAATGTGATCGTTCCATTCCTTTCTTCGGTCTGCTACCCATTCCGTATTGCTTAATTTTAACACACTTCCCTAATGTTTCTGTTTCTTTCCTTATCCAGTAGGGTGTGATTTGTCATTTTCCTCAGAACTCTCATTTCTGCGACCTCAAGTTGTTGTTGGGTACGTTTTGTTTCGCTTCTTGTTTCTGCTGCATATGTTAGTATTGGTCTAATTATTGATTTATATATTCTAACCTTCGAGTCCTGTTTTAGATGTTTATTGTTCCATATCGAGTAGTTGAGACAGCCAGCGATTCTATTACCCTTTATTATTTGCTCTTTGATTTCTTTCTCCGTTTGCCCTGAGCTTGTTTAAGTTATTCCCAAATACTTCATCTCTAGAACTTGTTATATTATTTGATTATCCACCACCAATTTACACCTAATCAGATTCTTCGCAATTGTCATAGCTTTCGTCTTCTGAATAAACATTTTTAAATTAAAATTCTTACAAATTTTACTGCATTCATACAACAATTGTAAGCCATCTTCGTTTTCTGCTATTAACAATGTGTCGTCTGCGTAACATACAATATTTATATTATATTTTCTTTCAGTTAAATGAATATTATTCATTAATTGTAAAAAGGAAAGGAGTGTAAAAAGGAAAGAATTGTTAAAAAGGTATTTCGATTTGCAGTGAATAAATATTTGATTTTTCAATGTTCTGAATGTAAACTTTTCTCTGAATCTAACTTTCTCAGCAAACGTAAAACTAACAATCTAGAACGACAAATCGTGATGTTAAATACAAGTGTATATATTCTTTTTTGACTGAGGGTGCTTTTTCTTTCAACTAGTAGCATGTCCAATCGCAAGCCCTCCCCGCGTGTTCCCCTCATGAATCTCAAGGCCCCCGCGCGCCCCCCGTTGAGCTGTAGCGGCGGCGGCGGCGGCGGCGGCGGCTGATCGCGGCGTCATCGCGTCCTCCGCCAGCGACCGAGTGGGCGGAATACTGATGCGGGCGGCGGAGGCGGCGGTGGAGGGGCCAGTTGTGACAGATAATTCGCGAGCAGAACAGACGTCGCGGCGGCAGCCGGGAAGGGCAAAGGACGGAGGGTGGCTTCCGAGGAGGGGGAAACGGGGAGGACGGGGAGGATGGGGAGGGCGGCGTGACGCCGGCATCTCAAGGCTTGCGTCCTCACGACGTCCTTGTCCTCTATACTGCCGCTCGTGGCGCTGCTACTGCTGCTGGTGTAGAAGCTGCCATGCCGCCGCGTCAGAAACCGCCACTGCCATCACTACCTCACCATTACTAACATAACTACCTCACCATTACTACCATCACCATTACTACCGTCACCATCTCAGAATTACTACCATCACCGCCTCACCATTACTACCATCACCATCTCACCGTTACCACTATCACCACTTCACCATTACTACCATCACCGTCTGGAGATTAATTTAAGTGTCCGGCTGCTGTAATCGGTTGTTTTCCGTGGTTTCTCCTATCAATACTAAGGCGAATGTACCCTAACCGAGTACCCTAACAAGCCGGGCAAGGATCGCATGCGACCATTCCTTCCTCTTCCTTGTCCTACCCTCAACCCGCAACACACTAACATGCACTACACTACCACAAATGTCGAGAGACTGGTCGTCCTGGTCTCCGCGGACTAATGACCTCAGCTGTTGACGCGCCCGAAAATCACTCAAAGGGGCTGACTCAAATCACTGACCAGCCCCGAATGAATCAATCAAAGCTGCAAGCACACCCCCACTATCACCACCGCCACCTCCGCTGAAATTGCCATGGCCAAGTCCACCTCCTAGTCACTCTTATCACTTCCATTGCCGCCATGACTGTAAGTGGAACTGCCACTGCCAGTGCCTCTTTTGTTGCCACACGTACTTGCTCTGCTTTCTCCCTCTCATACCAACCTCTCTGCATCCATGCCCATCATCCACGCACTTGTCATTCTACGCCACATTAGTCTCGTACATCTTCGCTCCGCCTCTCGCGTCCGTTTCCATCGCTTGGGTGACTCCTTCATTACGACCACCCAGCATCATTTCCAGATCTTCCGCCATGATTTGGCTCTTGCCGTTACAAGAGACACTTGTATAACCACAATACCCCCTCACTCCCAACTGTCGCATGTCCATCGCTCATACTGTCGCTTGCTACACCGTCGTCTCTTCCGTCGTCATTTCCACTCTCTTCACCTCTTCCGTCGTCATTTCCACTGTCTTCGCCTCTTCCGTCGTTATTTCCACCGTCTTCACCTCTTCCGTCATCATTTTCACCGTCTTCGCCTCTTCCGTCATCATTTTCACCGTCGTCGCCTCTTCCGTCGTCATTTCCACCGTCTTCGCCTCTTCCGTCGTCACATCCACCGTCTTCGCCTCCGTCACCCCCTCACTTTTGCGGCCACCACGGCCGCCACACGCGTCGTTGCCACTCGCACCGTCGCCACCGCCGCCGGCGGACCTGCTATCTGTCGCGGAGGCGGCAGGGAGGGTAATCTGGATGCGGGAGGCGGCGCGGCCCGTCGCCGCCGTTGACGGCGTCACGCGACGGCCCGTCAGACGCAGCGCCCGCCGCGCCGCTCCACCCCCACCCCCCACCCTACGCCCCACCCCCGCTCTCTCGCTCGCGGTCGCGCTCTCTGCCCTTTGCCTCTCGCTCGACGCGTCGGCGCGCCGCGGCGTCGCGGTGGCGGCGGGGGCGGCGGCGCGGAGGCGGCAACGGGAGGGGTCGAGGTGACGGCGGGGGCGGACGTGGCGATAGGGGTGGAAGTGAGGGTGGCAACCCTCTTCACCTCTTGCGGCACAGCCGGCGCCCCGCGCGACAACCCATGCCAAACGACGCGACCTCGAGAAAAATTGAAGGACTTAACGTCACTGCACCTCTGCTGAGAGGAATGGTGGAGCATGTGAATGCGGGCTTCCCAGAAAACGTCGTTCTGATTTTACTTAATTGCTGCAAAATATTTTAACAATGGTAATGAATTGGGAGAACTTCGTCGTATTTTATTTATGTTTACTTTACAATTACTATTTTTTGGAGGGCCGAACGTAAACTTTTTTAATAAAAAAAAAATCTTTCTACAAAAATAGAAATGTAACTGTAAGCGGTTGTCCATAACAGGGCGACTTCTCATAGTTGTATATAATGTATACAAGAGTATCTTTTTGGCTGAAATTTTTTTCCTATAGAAGAAAAAAATTTGTCCCAACTAAAAGTGGTCAATAAGCTAATCATATTTTATTTAAAAGGGTCGCAAAGTAATCATAAAAAATTGTAACGAAACTGGCATTCAATTATCACTGTAATATTAATGTATTTTTTCGAAACCACCAAACGAAACCAATGTAGGGAATCCTTCTCAGTGTTGACGTGTTGTGCAAATTTATTTCAGTTAGTATGTAACGGTGAAACCGAATTGCAAGTTGCGAAAACTATTGAATCGTACCGCCAGATGTTCCAATAGCACCTCAGTTTTTTCCGACCCAGTTCGTTTATAATATTTTTATCGCTTATGGGGACGCCCAATTTGAAAAATATTTTGTGGCAGCTAATCTTTAATCCACAACTTGTATCTTTATATCTTCTTCCACTTTGCGATAAAATTTTGCGGAATAAGGAAATTATGTTCTAGATTACAAATTAGTTAAATTTTTGATGAGTAAAATTACATGCTTTTTATGTTACTTGTAGTATTTTACATTACAATTTACAAAAATAAGACGAATAAAAAGCATGAGCTGATTATGCCATAATAGTAAAAAGTTGAAAGTAATTCTGAATTTTATTAATTCGTAATAATATTAGGTAGTCTGCTATATCAAACAATTGCAAGTAGTAGCAAGCTCGAATGGTGAATTCACCCGAAGTTACTATTGTTTTAACTGGAGATGTGTATTGATCTCAGCATTGATCCAAACACTTTTAAACCTACTGACCATGTTAGTTTTCCTAGTACTCGTAATGTATCTCGAAATTGTCATGATTGATGACTGCAAAGTTCTGGAGAGGCTATAGGAAATGAAACAGGAGCAGCAGTAATAAATTGACTTCCATTTACAAATGATATTCAGTGAAATGACCACCACCTAAACCCCGAAAAATGTTTTCCCTTGTCTGCCTTACGAGGACTGTCTGTAGTAAAACTGATCTCGAAAAACGATCGAAAGTTAGAGGAAATACGGGTTTGAGAGATTGGCAAAGCCAAGGACACGCTGTTAGAGCTTCATTGTCCTCTAGAGCTTTTCAAAGAGCGATCCGGTTCCCTCGAATCTCGCTGCTGGGCGCCGGAAATTCAGGGAGATTGTCCGTCTGGAGTGGGTACTCCTCCCCAGAAGCACTTGACCTTCGCCACAGCAAGGAGGGGGAGGGCAGAAAATTCGGGCACGGGGCACTATCAGCCAGACGAGACTATGCTCAAATTAAAAGAAGTTGCTGATTGACAGTTGCAAGTGAAAAGGAGCGACATCGACAGGTTGCGTACCACTCAGCACGTGTTCTCGGGACACGAAAATAAAAAATAAATGAAATAAATACTTATAAAAGTAACCAAATCATTTACTCATATTGTATGAAGCAACAGCTTCAGAAGCACAACTGTCAATCACCAACTTATTTTAATCGGATGATAGGGGCTGTGGGGTTGGAGGCGGTAAAGGAAAGGGTGGGACAGAGTGGGCCGCGAGGGGAACCATAGTCGCAGAGGTGGTGGTGGTGGAGGAAGTGAGGGTGATCATGAGAGTACGGTAGGGATGGTGAGAATCGCCCGTTTGCATGCCGAGGCCAAGTTTCCTTCATGTGCGCTTTCCTGTTAATACCGTTTCATTTTGACCGCCTAAGAAGACATAGCCCGATTGCATCCCGGCATTTTTTTTTGGAAGGGGCAGATACTATGTAGCTCAGTTCTACCCATGCGTAGTGCAAATTGATATTCTCGAGCGCAGATGAACGTGTCAGAATCGTCAGAACGGAATATTATGTAATTAAATATAATTATTTTAATTCTTTCGTCGTTTTGTCTCTTCTTGGAGCATAAGTGGGACTCCATTTCAATGAATCAAGAATATTAAATACAGTTTAATTCCAAAATAGCAAGCTTTGAAGCAATGTACCACGTAAAAAGAAGCATTGTTTATTATTTTCATTTTTCATGTTTTTCAAACATGAAAACGAGAACTCAATTTTCGAAGCACTGATACGTATGCCAGCTCTTCCTTGAACTCAGTAGGAAAACCGAAGGGATACAAACGGGCTATCTTTGTTTGGGGAGGTAGGTAAAAGGCTAAGAAAAAATAGACCGCCGGATGCAATCGGAATACGGCCAGAGTTGGTAGCGAGATGGCACCGGGTGACGACGGACGGGGTAGAAAAGATAACAGAGTTGGCAGGGAAGGAGGCAGAGAGAAAAACATGGTAGACGTTGCGGGGAAAGAGGTGCAGGAAACTGAAACTAGTGCTGATTAGGAGGAGAGAAGCACCTAAGGACACAGAGGAAGCAGTAGCGGTGGGGGGCGACTGAGGCAATGAGCCTAGCTGCAGCCACGGTAAAGGCAATAGAGCTGGGCAGTGGCGAATCCAGGGGGGGGGGGTCATGGTGGGTAAGGCCCCCCTCAAAAGGACTAGGGCTTTTGTTTGTTTCCTTCTTTGAATTTATTAATACTTTTACATATTTATTTGTGTTATAATTGTGTAATTATTTAAAAATAATATTGTACAATACCCTAATATTGTGTAGTAATATTGTACATTACAAATATAATACACAATATAACATAAGTATTTTATTTAACAAAAATCTGTATTGACCCCTCCAAAATGATCGGCCAGATCCGCCCCTGGGGTTGGGGGCTAGTGTTCGACAACGGGAAAGGCGGTCGAGGGTTTGGAGATGGAGGGCGGTGCTGGGGGTGGTAGTAGTTGTGTTCGTGTGGGGATGAAAGGTGTGGAGTAAAAAGCACGGGAGGCAGGAACGTGTGAATCGGACAGAACTACCCCGCACAGAGGTCTATTTTGCTAATTTACGGGGACATTTGCTTTAAAACCCAATGTTTTGAAACACATTTATCCAGACAGGGTTCTAAACAGTATTATGGATGTAAAAGTTATGTTAAAACGAATTCAGAAAGAATTCAGAAAACAATTGTACAAATTATCCAACAGCGGATAGAGGTCTCACTTTTTTATTTCAGTTTCACAAGAGCAGATTCCACGTAAAATTTCAAATGATCCACAGTGCGAAGTAGTAAATACGACAGCAATGTTGGTGGAGGGGAGAGGGGCGAAGTGGGACGAGAAATGGAATCGAGGACAACGGAGTGGAGTTACTGTGTGTCGGAAGCTACTGCTGAGAAGATCTAGAGTAGTAGATGCGCTACTAAGGAAGCAATGCCGATGGAGGTGACAGAGGCAGGGGAGGAAGTGGGGGTTGTAGTCGATCGGCGAAGACGATGACGGGGGGGAGTAGAGACGATGGTGGGCGATGCTGGGGGTGGGGGCGGCGGCGGGAGTGTTTGCGAAGGGACGCGAGGAGTGGCGGTGGAGAACCCCGGTTATCTGAGGCAATGAAGTCACAAACGTAATGGAAGGGAGGGCGGAGCTGCGATGGCGGGTGAGCAGACAGAAGGCGAAATGCCACAGAGAATGACGCGGGTGGGAGGGTGTTGGCGGAGGTATTGTTGGGGAGGTTATGACAGAACCTATAGATACGGGGGAGACAATGTTGGTAGAGGAGGCTCAAGGTGTAGGAATAAGTGGTTATTTACATTAGAAAATAACTGCAATAATAAGTCCAAAAAATGCTCTCACCTAAAGATACTATTGTTTTGACCTCTGGACTTTGAAGGTGATGATATTTATTGATTTCTGTATTGATCCGAACACTCATGACCTACTGACCATGTTAGATTTCTTAACCCTTCGACTCTTTCTCAAATACTTACGTGGATTCTGTTTGGGGTATTTTTTTGACCCCATTCTCGCTTATCGCTCGATTCTCGCTTATCCTCATTACTGTACATTGATGTCTATCTTACCAGCATGAGAATCTTTGAAACAGGGCTACCAAATCGTAATAAACAAATACACCAAATTATCACTCAGAAAACGCAACATAATATTACAAAACGGAAATGGACGCGTTTTTAAAATTTGTCTTGTAATTTAGATGTCAAATGTGACATTTTGTACTCCAATCTCATAAAAATCAAATTATTTCCAAAAAAGAAATAAAGTTAGGAAATAGAAAAGATTACAACATACGTAAAACATGACGTAAATAGCATATCTAAAAGGAGTATTTCATGTGAATAATTTTCAGAATGTTGGGAAACATTATTTGTCCTTGGGGTCAAAAAAAGACCCCTAACAGAGACTAAGGGTTAAACCGGATAATGACACAGGGTAGAGTGAGCGACGATGGTAATGATGGTAGAAGAGGTGACCCTGGAGGGCGACGTGGGGGATTTCCTGAGGGACGCATTTGGCAGTGTGGTGACAGTAGCAGGGCCGTTCGGCAGAGCTGCGGTGAAGGAAGTGTGAGGGCAGTGTTGGCGGAAGAGGAATGAGAGTGAGAAATGCCGCTGAGAGCGACGAAGATGGTAGTGTTGGCGGTGGTTGTGGTTGTGGAGGTAGCGACGGCAGAGAGGTTGATGAAGGCTGAGGCGGTGGCTCTGACGATGGCGATGGGGGCCGTGGCAATGGCAATGGTGATGACTGTGGAGGTGGTGAGCCTGGTGGAAGCTTATGGGAGTGGAGGCAGCTGGTGATGGCGAAGCTTGTGGGGGTGGAGGCAGCTGGTGATGGCGAAGCTTGTGGGGGTAGAGATGCTTATGGTGGGGGCAATGTTGATGGCGGCGTTGACTCCGGAGATGGTGGCGGAGATCGTGTCGGCGTAGTCAGTATGGTGGAGTGGGGTCTGTCGATGGTGGTGGTGGTGGTTGTAGCGATGGTGGCCGAGCTGTGTCGGCGCAGTCAATATGGTGGAGTTGACTCTGTCGATGGATGTGTCGATGGTGGTGGTGGCTGTAGCGATGGTGGCCGTGCCGTGACGGTGCAGTCGATAGTGGTGTTGGCTTTGTCGATGGTGGCTGTGGCAACGGCGCGGGTGCCGAAGGTGGGCGTGGAGGCTGACGCGGCCGGAGGTGGCGGGCCGCGCCTCCTGCTCGATATTCCGCGCACGCGGCCGCCGCCGCCGCCGCCGCCACTGCCGCCTCCGTCGCGCCGCGCCAGCCCGGAGATGAGGAGGCCGCTGCCTGCCGGCGAGGCAGTGCACAGCCGCAGCGCCGTTACACTTGATGATGATGTGATGAGGACGCGCCAACCGCGCCCCCTCGCGTAGTTTCTCGCCACGCCCACCCTCGCCACCCCCACGCCTCTCGCGTTCGCCCGGGCGTAAGTTCTGCGCCGACACTGCGCCGCAGCATCCCACGCGTCTCGTCTTGGAGACAGCGGAGCAGGTGTCCCTACACAGCCACATCCGTTCAGGTACCTCGACGTCCCCCACCTATGTCCCGTCAATCTCGAGCCCGCTGGGTCCTTGCTTCCTTAACCAAGTAAACCATTTTTGTTTTGCTCCCTTCTATCCGTCTACTCTGCATCTTTTTTCATTTCTCTCAGGGTGGACAGACAATATGGAAACGTCCATGGATTTGTTTTCAAATCTTAGAGAAAATTATTGGTATACTGAACTACATTGCCGTTCGAAAGTCGTTTTGCTGCAAAACTACATTGGATATCATCTGAAAACTACCCAATTTAATGTAAAAAAAATTTAAAAAATGTTTTAAGTAACCATTGCCCCACTCCAACGGATATTTATGAAAGTGTGAACCTCTCTGATTGCGCTTGTCCCTGGAAAGAAGAGGTTGACAAGACAACGACCGTACCAGCGAAGGTAGTTGTACCAGGGAGGTGTTGGAAGTCGCGTAAACAGCAGGAGATACAGCGACGGCCGAGCGTCTGAGGAGGAGGAGGAGGGAGTTACAGGAATTTAATTCTCAGGCTGTGTCGCCCAGGTGGTCGTGCGAATGACGACGCGCTCGGCATCTGAGCAGCATGCTGATGAAAAGCGAATTCTTTCTTCGTGCAGATATTATTTCTTCCTTTGCATCGTCTTGTACAGCTATCCAATTCCTTCAGAAACGATTTATATTAATATTTTATGTTTGCTCTTAAATATATTTCTTTTGCTTTATTTAGCTGTTACTTTACTCAGTCCGTTAGCCGTTATGTTACTCAATCTGTTAGCTGTTACTTCACTCAAGCTGTTACTGAATCTCTGAACTATTCGTTTCTGTATTAAATATTTCATTCACTTCAAATATTAGAGTATTAATTAATATTAGACCAAAGAATGAGTCCTTCTACAAACTCATTATAAATTTCTAAGTTGGTAATGTCGGAAACGCCAGGTCTTCACCACAGAGTTTGTCTACATTGCTATTTCGTTGCGTATATCTTAGTCATTAATAATTGAACAAATATCACTAGATGAATTTCCTATAAATAGTGCATAATTCATCATCTAATTTCCCTATTTCCTTGCATGATTAATTTGTGATGTTAAAAATAGAATAATTTTATAAAGTAATTACGGTATTGTTATTCATCTGAAAAATCATCCAGAAAAACATCTAAAAATAGTTCCACATAACACTTCTTTACCTATTACTTCTCCTTTACATGGCGCTTGCTAACCAAACCTGCTCATTCCACACAAAAATTAATACATATTACGTATTTTTGTTACTAGAAAAACTAAAGTTATCTCGCGTTCGCACGTGGTATAATGTGAATGCAATATGCCCTCGCCACATTTTAGGTGAGAATAAAATGTTCCCCCTCAAATTTTCAAAAATGCAAAAATATAAGTTTTAGTAAATAAAATAATCTGATTGTTCTGGTAGCATTCGTCCCAAATTTACCGGAAGAGGTTTTCAACTGATGTCACTGCAGTACCTCTTGACAGGGAGATCCTAGATTCGCGTCCCGGCGGGGGCAGGATTTTCGACACTAGCTAGAAAGCTAGATCGAGTCCAGTCGCTGTCTGGAGGAAAATTCTAGCGGCCGGACGCTCTGATCCCAAGTTTTCTGTAGTTTCTCCAATCAGCTCCATGCGAAAGCCGGAGCAGTACCTCTTATTTGTCATATCCTCACCTCCTCTACTTACACAGACTTACACGTACTGCACCAACGCACATGCCGGGAGACCGGTAGGGAGCTTAGAGATGGGGCGGTACCCTGCTAGTGAGAGGTATTTGGTTGGGGATAAGCTCGCTAGCCGACCGGTAGGTCGGCGCCGGTTCTCACCATCCAGCGTGGGAAGATCACCGCTAACTCCTGCAATGAAAACATGCACTACATTTACCGGACCTTATCAGTTGACGCCCCAAGAATCTCTATCAATCAATCATCCCAAATTTAATGTGTTTGAATAAAGTTTCTTATACCCTTCTTTTTAAGTATCGAAGTGTGACTTTACCAAGCGGAATAAAAGTAGCTCATCTTACTTCGGAAATTCTTCGGAAAGGAAGGAGATTCCACTGCGGCCGCAGAAGCGCGCGTGGTGCCTCTGCTTCGCCCAACGCCCACCGCCCACCGCCCACTGCCCATCGCCCACCGCCCGCGTCACGTAACGCCGTGCAGCGCCACCCCCTGCGGCGACAATTAATGTAATTGGCCAATTATCGTAATGAGCCGTACACGTCGGAGCAACAACGCTGCTGTACTCCCCGTCTCCTCCTGCAACGTTGCTTCTGTTGCCCTTGCCTTTCGCGCTTCCTGTGTCACTCCCTGATTGCTTCTTCTTATACTAATTTCCCTTATTAATTCTCTCATCTCCTGCGACGCGACGGTTCTAGAGTCGTGGTTGTCTGGAGTTATTTTGCGGTGCGTCAAATGCTGTGTTGTACCGGCTAAGGTTTCACAGGGTGTCTCAGTCTGTTGTCACTGTAGTATCATTTTTTTATATTCTTTCCCCCCTCCAGTTAACCTGGAGAGCTGGGAGTTTATTTATCATACATTTGGGCTGCAGGCGATTAGGCTTTTGGAGTGGAATTGGAAGCTTATCTTAAATGTACTAGTTATTTCTAAATTAATACTAATTAATAATAGGGCTATATTCAGTTTAACAATAGATATTGAGATGTTTTATTGCAAAGTTCTTTGAAGTGTTCGTTCTTGTCTTCTTTTGCGTTTCATTTCCGTCACACTCCTTTATTCTTAATCTGTATTTACAAACAATTTCACTCGCTCATTCATACTACACTGCATTTCACTATTTATACTTAAGTACACTGATTTTATTCGCCAAGGCGCCGACTTTACTCAAGCGTCCGTGGTGACGCGACTTCCTCGTTGCCAGGCGGCTCAGGCCCGGCAATACGCGTTTCCGCGTCTCCCGCACGGTTTCCGGCTCATTGTAGTGTCCATGATCCTAGTCATATTTGACCTAGTTGTCTGGTCGAATTCAGACTCTTTCTAGCAGTCCGCTGCTTTCTTTTGTAGATTTCCGTGGTTCCTTCGATCAATATCAGGTGAATGCCCGAGCCGTACTCTAACAAACTGGCCAAGATCGCTCGCGATCTTTCGTTCCTCAACTTGCTCCCATCCTCTCCCCTTACTTGCACTCACTCTTACACGCACTACACTACCACATATGTCGGGAGAACCAACAACAGCGACTTAGAGCTTGTCTCAGCTGGGGCGGCGCCCTGCTGCTGGTGATACTTGGAGGGAAAATCCCAGCAATTTACCTTTTACTATCTAGACTCGCTTTCCGTCACGCCTACAATCTCTTTCAACAACATCTACTTGGCAAGATTTTTTCTGCTCGAAGATTTTCAACTGTACATTCCGCACCTTCTTTTGCAATTTTTTAAAGGGTGCAAATTTCACTTACTCTATTTCTTTTCTATTGGGATTCCATATCTATCAGTTCGCTATTGATTTTATTCGCGTCAGCTGGTGCTTAAAAATTATTACTAACGCGACAACACGCTTCGTTCTCAATATCTACGTCAACCAATTTTATATTGTGAACCCAAAGTCTGATAAGAAATAAAATTTGGTTTCGGGCAGACAGGTAGACGCTACTTATATGATATTAATTTCCAGTCATGTCACCAGTCGGAATATCCGACGGTAGGGTCCCCGTAGCTGCAGAAATGGAGGACCATCAATTTTGTGTGGTGAAGTCACCCGCTACGAGCGGTTCTTCGAATTAGGAAAACACTGATAAACGTCTGAGCGTGCAACCAAACATCAGAATAATCGAAGAGAACAAATTTAAAAGAATGCTGATCACGTTTTCCAAAACTTTTACTTACAAACACGAAATGTTTTGTAATGCCATTGAAGCATTTACACACAATTTTCACATTTTCAAAATTGAGGCACTCTCAACTAAAGTTTGTTTTGAGGAAAACGACTTTTTTGTTTTAGTTCACGTTCACTTTCATTCGGGACAAATTTTTCAGGATTTTTCTACATCACAATTAATTTGAGATTTCAGCATATGAAAGGTATAAGATAGGAGTTTACTGTCATACTTCTAATTTCAAATACGATGTCGGTTGGGATCTGTCTTTATTATTATCCTGATAGCTTCAATTCCATGAGTGTTTTATGTGTTCATATTTAAGCATTCTTCACCTCAAAATCGTGGAGATTTTTATTTTAAAATTTGAGTAGAAAAATAGCTATCTTCTCACGGATTTACCACATTCAATTTTATTTTTGACAATATGTGATTTCAGTATTCATGGACACATTGCAAAATTTGGCAGAATATTTTAATACTCGTATATTTGAGTAATTTTATACTACACAGCATACAAAATCGAAAGTATCCCAGATTGGCAATTTTATATAAAAATTAAATGACCAACAAATACGTTCCTATCATTAAAAGTATGTTGATTCAGACAGTGTTTATATTCTCAAATTACATTCTGGTTGTGCATCACGATTCTCTAAAAAGGATTGGACTTTGTTCGGGAGATTCGTTTGCCCCTTTAAAACTCTCCTGCACAAAGGCTAATCTGCGGTTCGTTGATCATGAGCGCGCCATTCGTTACACATTTGCCCTACATCAACTGACCGGAACCTGCCTTCGTTTGGGAACAAAACACGTGTAATGAATTACAAATAGTGCGCCAGTCCAGGAGCTGATTTCATTGTATATAGCTCACAACATCACTGGCAATGTAGGTACTGAATAAAATATCTTGATACTATTCCAATGACTTAAATGAATATTTTTACTTGTCACTCCACAAAGGGATAGAAGGTTAAATGAACAAAATATTTTATGAAATGAAATTGTTTTAGAAAAAGAATAAATATATTTTATTTAGTACAGTAACTTAATTTACAATTTGATTCCTTCTTAAACTAAACTGGTTGGGGACATTGTCGTCCAATAATTTCCAATAAATATGTATATTAATCAAGTTTTTTAGAGATCTCTACAGTTATGAATTGATTATTTGTGCGATCAGGTCTTCTGTAATTCCTATTTAAATTAAAATAAAATATTGAAATTGTATAAACAGTTTTAAATGATTGCTCGTATTGTTATATTATTCATAAATAAATATTCTTCCTTGGGATTTAGTTCAATCAGAATTTGTCTATTAATTCCATTATTATTACATTTAGTATGAATTTTATTAAATTTTATGTTAACATTTTAAAATGAATTTACCTGGAAAAGGAAAACAATGTGTACGTGCCATCGATTACAATAATATTAGTGCAATATTTCTGAGAAGTGATTATGGAACCTTTCTATTAAATGTTAAACAGAGTATACATTTTTCAAAAAGTTACGAAAATGGTGGGTACAAAATCGATAGTATCTTCTGAAGATTCTTTTACGAAACATTTCTGTTAAGTAGCCCGCACTTTGACAAAAGTTCGATCATTGTAGAGTATTCGAAAGACAGCAGAATGACGTTGCACTGTGGTTCTGCAACAACGCATAACTTGTTACGGGTTTTGTGCTTTTCACGAAGCAATAATAATAATAAAAGTATTAAAATAATTGGAAAGACAATATACAATTTTATCGATTCATTTACTTTCAAAAAAAGATCCATTATAAAATATCCAAATTCCCTCTGTAAACTTATTTTTGTTTCATTAATAATTGATTTAATTAATTTTTTTTTCTTCTCTGAATGCATCGCTATGTTGTGAAATATCGTGCATGGAGATACCGGAGCAGATGCAATTTTCACAATTAACGCTTCATGCTAACAGTTAGTTGGAGCACTTCTATGTGATTTCGAATCGGGGAAAAAAGGTACACATTGTTAGATATTCAAATATACTTCCTTTTCAATTTTTATCACCAATATACGACGCGAAAGAATTTCCTTGACTCAGTCGCATTGCTTTAATACAGAACAAATCATGAGGAACGACATTAGACATTTCTGTTTAAAATTGGAAAAGCAGTCCTATGATCAAGGTTGAATTTCGTGACCCCACAAGATTATACAGTTTTGAGGAGCGTTGCCAACATTCATCTCCTGTAAATGTTGTTTTTGTCATATTTATATTTTTTACATCTCTTTTTTATTTCTTTAATTTAAAAATTATGATTTTTGCGATTACCGTGAAACTTTGATAACAGATCAATTGGGTGGCAATGTAGGATTACGTACGTTAATGTGGATGGTACCGCCTGAGCATTTTCCTTTTCAATGAATAAAAAATTTAAAGTGTCATATTTTGCAATTGACACAAATTTTCTAAATGATTTTCTAGGTACCAATAAATTAAACTCTTTCCAAAATGAGAAAACAAATAGTAAACACTTTTTCATTTCATGTATTTAATTTCATTAACAATATATTATTTTTATTTCAATTTATGTTATTTTTTCTCTCTTCCGCGCTTCCCGACCCAGTGTGCGGCGCGCAGAGTCCCCGCTGCCACTGCTGTGCTTCTGCTTCTGCCGCAGCCGCCGGCGAGTATTTCTGCGGGCGCTGAGTCAGCCGAGGGCGGCGCCAGGGGGAGGTCGAGGAGGGGTGGAGTAGGGAGGGGAGGGGAAGGAGAGGGAGAGGGAGGGGAAGGGGAAAGGGCGGGGTTGCCAGGCACGTGGCAGCGCCTTGTACGGGCGGCCAGGTGCGCGCGCTTGGCAGAGCACACCGCTATACATAGCTGGGCGACCGCACAGCGCCCGGCTCGTCCCGGCTCCTCCATGCTCGCCGCCAGCCTCAAGCTCTACTGTCTCCCGCGCCCCTCGGCCGCTCGTTCGTCCGGTCTTTCATGCATTCGTCCTCTCGTCCATTGAAAAGAGAGGCTTTTTGCATAGTGTGAAAGCCTTAGGGTGTACCCCTTTTGAGCCCTGCTCATAGGCAGTTCGATTTGCACATTTCTAGACGCTCAAAAGTGGTGTTATCTCAAATTGTTTTACGCTATGCAGAAGGTGTCTGTTCCCTTGTCCAGATGACTTCTCTATTGACCTATTTTATTCGAGGCTCGACCATTCAGCCTCTCGACTGTTTAACCCCTCGTCTGTTTAACCCCTCGTCTGTTTAACCCCTCGACTGTTTAACCCCTCGACCGTTCAACCCCTCGACCGTTCAACCCCTCGACCGTTCAACCCCTCGACCGTTCAACCCCTCGACCGTTCAACCCCTCGACCGTTCAACCCCTCGACCTTTCAACCCCTCGAACATTCAACTTTTCGACCATTCAACCTCTGGATCGTTTAACCTGCCTACCGTTCAACCTCTCGACCAATCAACCTTCCTACCAATCAGCCCCTTGAGAGTTCAGCCTCTCGACCATTCAACCCCTTGACAGTTCAACCACTCGACAATTCGACCTCTCAACCATTCGATCTTTCGGCCATTCTTTTTCGACTAATTTTTCCACACGTTGTTACCTTGCTCGAATGCCTTGCGACCTCTTTCGAAACTCTTCCACTTCCGAATTCTCCCTCCATTCTGTTCTTCCAAATTCCTACAGTCGGGAATCCCAAACCTTGCTACGCCTTTGCCTTTCGTTTGTTTTAGGAACGTGCCGTCTCCTGCTCGTTTGTCCTCCTAACATTCCTCCCCTTCTCACCCCCCTCCGCCCTTGCGTCACGTGCCACAGTCACCGCCTCCGGCAACAGGCGTGCGGCCTGTTCTCCCGCTGCACCAGGCACTGGCACTGCGATGCAATGGTTGTTGGGCTGGGCTCGCCCCATTGTTCCCTTCTTTGAGAGCGCGCGTTATTTTGGGGGCGAGTGCTTTGAATTCACGACTTTTGCTCATTTATTCTCGGTTCGCTCCGTTTAATTTATATTTAGGATGTAGTGGGCATACTCAGGCTTAAAATAATGTCAGTAATGCACACTGATGTTTAAAGACAAACAAGTAGTTTGTAGTTTGCTAGAAGAACGATTTGGATTGAACGTGTTCGGAACGGATTGAACGTGTTCGTGCATTTTTGGAAATGGGCATAAAATCACTTTACAACTCAATATCCAGAAATGATGAGAAAAATAAATGTCAAGTTTTTCAGGTAATGTTCCCCAGTTCGAATCAAGTCGCTGAATTTCATTACAGACATGTGTTACAGACCTAGCAGTATGGCTCCTCCCATTGCTTTCCTTTCATAAGTTGAAATTCTCTGTATTAGAATATGTTGGATATTATTTTGAGGGCTTCGCAGAAAACAAGATGCGTCACCACACTAACGACTAAAATTTTCATATAATCAAGTCAGGTTCAGTTGTTAACGATTCCATATATAAAGCAAATGAGGACCATGTTCAATTCGATATATTATTCGGGCCATTACATCCCAAATATAAATAAAGGATTCCCATGTCATACCAAGGATTGCCTTTGCCATACATTTTACACTTATTACTTCAAAATATATCTAAAATGTGTATATTTTTGGAAAATGTGTACTGTGGATCACGGAATATTTTGTCTGACCTCTTTCAGTTTTCTAGGATTCACAAATGACCATGAGTGTTTATTGACTGCTGATTTAGGAAAAAGTCAATATTTACTTTTTTTCTGGCATCATGATTGCCCCCTCGTTATATTCTCTCACTCAAGTAGACAGTCTGACGAGTATGGGTAAGATTTCTAGTGATTCGAACAAAACAAAATATCTCAATACTTTCGTGTCTAAAATAATCGTACAATCACGTCTGGATCAATTGATAATGATTTCTTGAGTTAAATAATCCAGATAGTATTCCCGCAAAAACAAGAATAAGCGAACACTCATCATATGGAATAGCATTAGAAATAGAACCTTAAGCTTTGTTTAAAATCTTCACTCGTTTGTAAAATACGTACTGAGTGAGCATAATGGTATATTGCCACTGTCTTCCAATAATATTTCCTCTTTCTGGAACCACGTCGACCTACGAGTGCTTATTGACTGCAGATTTGGACAAGGAGTACTCTTTCACTTGAATCATTATCCCATGCTCGTTTCTTAGTACTCGTAGAGACCAGCACAATATTTACTATAAAACATCAAAATATGCACATAAATATGTGATGAAAACAGTAAGAATATTTACAAAATTTATAAAATCAGATATAATATGTACGTTAAAATACACTAATTTTAAAACACATTTACCTAAAACAAACATTGCAATAATAAAAAATTTCCTAAACAAATTTTTAAAATAATACAAATGTTTTAAAAATTTCTAGGATATCACAACTTGATGCATTAGTTTCCCGTCAGTATTACATTTTTCATCTACTGCTCTCCAGAACGGTAGTTTAGAAGTCAGGCTAGCGTAATTGAAACCCTCGCACGAACTAGGAATAACTACGATCAGCAAAAAATCACTTGAGTGTCCAGCATTATCATCGAAGTGTTACATGTCGGCGATCGCCAAAGTTTCTCGGAACTTAAGGTTAAAGTTCACGAAACCCCGCAAGAGTGATACTTTCACACCTTAAGGTGAAAATGATATATCACTGACACGCACTTCTCACCACTGAGATAACTGAAGCTGCCTCGCCGGACTGTAAGAACATCCGACCGCGTCATAAATTAGCGCATCTCGTTACGGCAGCACTCAGTAATAATGCAGAAAAAAATCTGATTTCTATGAAAATACTTCTCTTTATAAGAAAAGTATGTTTAATGTACAAGATAATTGATAAGGCAAAAAATATTTTGTGAAAATAACAAAATATGTAATTTAGTCCTAAATACGTAAAAGTAAGTAACAAAAAAATTGGATATTGAGTTAGAACGGCGACGATTCGCCAAGATTACAATTTTGAGAACGGTTAGTAGAAAGATAATAAATATGTTATTACATAAAAATCCGGTCTTCAGGTCTTACTTTAGTCTACCGGCTGCTGCTCCACCCTGGAGCCGCTGACTGCGGCCGTTCCCTGCCCCGCCCCCTCCCTCCTACCTCTCAACCCCCACTCCTCCCCGCCCCGTTCCCCCCCCCTCGCCACTTGCTGGTGCGATCCCAGGCCGCCCGGAACCTCTCATTTCCGCCCGATCTGGCGCCGCTCTTCCCGCGCGGCGCCCCCATTTCCCGCCCTCATCTCCAGGGCGCCCTCCGCGCTACCTGACGCGTCCCTCCCGGGCCTCGGAGAGGGCGCCCGCCCGCAGCAAACGCTCGCCTTAAGGCGGCTCCGCACATTCGCTATTCGGCGAACAGCGAGCAACCGCTCGCCGAATCCCGAGTAGCGTGGATGGGTCGCTTGCTATTTGCGGAGTGACGAACATTCGGCACTCGCCCTACCCATCGCGTGTCGGTCTTTTGGGCACATCAAATGGAGTGAACATTCGCCGAACACATCAGCCGGTCGGGATCGGTCGAGCAGAAGCTCCCTTCTCGGCGAATACCGAATGTGTGGAGCCACCTTTACAAGAGCCTGCGTTTCCTGGGCCCAGTTTCGGTGCACGTGAATATTATAATAGTTCGTACCCTTGCGAGGCCAATCTTTCAAATACACCAACAACGAATTGAAACAAATAGCATATTGGTTGATACTCTTGATTTTATAAACTGTTTGCTTTAACATATTTGTACTTCCAGCTGATAAAATTAGTGTAAGGTAAAATCACATATTTATCACCAGAAATAACGTACATCTTTGTGAAGAATTTGCTGCCATATTTTTGTGTCATGCTGGTCTCTCTAACAAAACTTCAAAAAAAAATCACCTTTCATTTGCCCTAAAGTAGCGTATAAAGAAATCCAAATTACCAAAAGGTTGAAACATAATAATACACTTGGCTGGAAATTTTGAAGAACTGTAGCAATGAACAGAAAGAACTTGCGAATGTCATTACGCCTACACATTTTTTATTACTAGAGAGAAAGCTTACTTGCGTGGTGTGTTCTGCGCCTGAAGTCTTTTAGTATACCACTTTCTTTGTTAATAGTTCTTCCATCAAGGCGTCACAGATCGTAAATCTTTCATCATTCAAGGAAACGTTATTGTACACGTTTTACGTAATAACCGGGACTGTACATTACGCTTTTACGTTCAGAAAATTACCGCCATGTGTCGGTTAAAGATTTACGCGGTAGTGAATTTACACCACACTACGGCGTTTTATATATCTCTAAATTAATTAATTGGTTCGTAATTCGTGCAGTCGTTAGGAATAGATGGATCTGTCGCTTTCCTTTTACAGAGCAGCTCGAGAATTTTCGGTTGAGTTGAGCACAGATTCACCATTGCTGCTGACTTCAGCGGCTCTAACCCAGAGGTCCTAGTGTGTGAGTTGTTCTAACCGAGAGGTCCCAGGGTTTGAGACACTAGGGGGTCGGAGTTCCGACATAAGCTAGAAAGCTCCCCGCAGCGGGGAGGGGGGATCGTGCCCACCTAGGTAGGCACGGTCTCTGGTGAAGAATCGTAGACGATCACCCGTACCCTAAATCTCGCGGCCCCACTCAGGTCGTTAGCCTAGCGTGTAGGCAATGAGCAGGCGATGCTAAGCTCCTGGTTGTCGGTTCAACCCGGCAACCCACCAGTCGGGCCCCTGGCGCGGCGACCTCAAGGTAGGATTGGGTGAACGAGACCTCTCGAGGTGCTCTGGATTCCACAAATAGAAGTCCGGCGGTTAAATGACCATCCGTCACGGCCTCACCCAGGTCGGTAGCCTCACGTAGGCGAGAGAACCGCGAGACTCATTTAGCTAGAAAGCTAATCAGAATTCAGCAGCTATCTGGAAGAGAATTCTAGCGGTCGTCCGATCTAATCGTTTGTTTTCTTGTCGTTTCTCTAATTAATACAAGGTGAATCCCGGAGCAATACGCTAACAAAGGGGACACGGGCCGTGTGTGTCTCCATTCTCTTCCTTGTCCAACACGCGCACACATACTTCCATGTACATGCTCTACACTTCACACGTCGCGTCGGGAGCATGGAGTAATGTCACGCTTTAAGGAGATACTTAGAGGTGTAAATCCCTCGCAGGCCATTGTGTAGGTTGTCGCTGTATCTCACCATCCAGCGGGGTAGGTATACTTCTCCCTCGAGGACAAAATATTCACTATACTAACAGGACTAATGAACGTAACTGTTGTCGTACTCAAAAATAATCAGTCAAACGCGAATTTCCTGGGAATCCATCACTAGCCACCTGCAATCCACGGTTCTCAATAGCTTTGTCAATCTCACTCCATCCGGCTCGGAGGTGTCTGGCGGTGCAGGCCGAGAACAGCGAGGGCGATATTTGTCGTTCGATTTGAGCGAGTCGCTTGGCGGAGCGGTGCAGAGCGAGGCAGGGCCGTGAAGGGCAGAACAAGAGCGGGGTTGACGGAGACCACCCGGCGGCTGTCGCGGGAAGACTACCCAGAACCCTGCCACCGCAACAGCGCGCGCTACTCAACAGGCCTCCCTTCCCCTCTCTTCCGCGGCCCCTGCCGCCCCCTCTGCTGTCCCTCCCGGCGCCGGCGACACCGCGGCACCTGAAACCGTCCCTTGAAAATTTAAGTGGGCAGCTGCCGCAGGACGTGGCCACCGCTGGGCGACCTGCCGTTGTACGCGGAAGTGTGGGAACCGTTCGGAAACTGCAGGAAGCAAGATGCGTTCAGAGATGTGACTGTCACGCGGTTTGCTGACGATTGTTGGAATTCCACCCGACAGCCGACGGAAATGTGCGTAATATTGAGAGGAATCTTTTATAATTAGAAACTCTCGGACTGAAATAACACTTCATTCGTATTTTGGCAACCTCACTTCTTTATAGAGTGTTCCATTCAATGTATGTATATTTACCACAGGCGTGTATTTTGCGTGTTTATGTTCAAGAATCGCAATTTGAATTACATGTTTAAGCATAATCCCAGTAATATTACTGGTAGCATATTATTAATCAATTAGTATGGCTGAAATACGTGTTGAAAATACTGTAATGTCCATCTACATCTATGAACAATACTTAAGCCTCTAAATAAAAATGTACAATAGATCATGCATGAAATTCCTTCAACGTTGATTTATTATTAATACATTATTTGGTATTAACAATGAAAAACTATTCACAATTTTTAAATACGCTAGTAATAATGTTTACATATGAATAATTTGAATCCGAAGTTTTCATAGAATAAATTAGTGGGATGAATCAGACGAAACACATTTTTCAAAACAAAATCTTGTATGTATGTAGATAGATGCTTTCGTATCATTCGCTTACATATCTGCCTTTCACACTGTTAGAGTTTACGTCGAAAATCGAGTACGCATGATTCAAAGAAACGCGTCTGCCACCTGTACTGTCGTATTTCTCTCTCTCAGTAATCCAAACAAAACTGTTGATGTTAATAGAAGGTGCCATCTGTGATGCTGAAAACGAAATCAGTGCTTTTCGTTGGGCTTATTTTGCATGAAACACGTCGCGCCCATTAAATGAACCACCCGCGAGAATTAGTTACACATAATGCGCTTGAAGCTGCTTCTTTGGGACATTTAAACCGACAGCTCAACCCAATTTATTCGGAATCAGCAGCCGGCAATTTGCGCGTTTTCAACGGCTGCCGATCACATTATATTCATTATGAGTCTCATTTATAGGAACGCGCGTCGGCAACGCGCTGACCGCAGGTGCGCGTGGCGTCGACGCGCCAAACGACCGCGTTCGTTTTAACGCGCGCTCGCCCCACCGTCACTCACTCGCGGGCGGGGGCGACGACGGCGGTGGCAGTAACGGTGGCAGCAGAGCCGGTGACGTTGACCTAGTTGTCTTCGTTGTTTTCGTCGTCGATGTCGTCGTCGTCGTCGTTGTCGTCATCATTGTCGACGGGGGAGGTAGCTCAGGGCATCAACTGATGTCACTGCAGTGCTTCTGACCGGAATGTAGGGTTTGGGTTCTGACGGTGGTAGGGATTCCGACACTAGCTAGATAGCTAGGTCGAGTTCAGTCCCTGTCTGAAGAAAATTCTAACGGCCGACTGCTCTGAAAGAAAGATTTCCGTGTTTTTTCCGATCAATACCAGACGAATGCTGGTGCAGGACCTTAACAAATGGACCACGATCCAATATTTCCTTTCTCTGCCTTGTTCTCCTCTCACCTCCTGCACACGCTTACACTTACGTACAATACACTACCACATATGCCGGGAGACCAGTCGGAAGCTTAGATCTTACCCCGGATGTGGCGGTTACCCACTGGTGGGAGAAAATCCCGCTAGCCGTCGGTAGGTCGATGCCGCATCTCACCATCCAGCGGAGTAGACCACCGCCTCCTTCCAAGGGGAGAAAACGTGCACTACACTTACGGTACTAATGCCCTTAGCAGTTTACGCGCCTGGAATCACTAATCAATCAATTGACGTCGTTGTGCTTGTCGTCATAGTCGTCGTCGTTGTCGTTAACGTTGACGGCGACGGTGGTGGCGATAGCGGCGGTTTCTTTCACGGATGCAGACCCGCCACACGGCGCGTAAGGCGACACGCACTCCATGCGGCGGTGTCTTCACTGTGGACAGGCGCACCTGCCCGGTCTGAGAGACGCGCCGGAATTTCTCGCGTTGAAACGCCTGGCGGAAACGCAAGACGCGCACAGCCACCGCACAGCTACAGTTACCTTTGTGCGCACAGTAAGATTCACTGTTGAGCTGTAAGCGGCAGACGTCATGTCACTTGTGATTATTTTACTTTGAAATTCTCATGGAAATTGAAATACAGATTTCCATTCTTTAAACTGGAAGTACAAATATAAGCATTTTCACGCGCACGCATGCTCGAAGTGAGACTCGGACAGAAACTGAGGCTTACAGAATTCCATATTTATGTACTAGTTAATACACTCGTATTTGAACTACTTATCGTAATATTTACTTTTAAACTGCTTGCGAACGGACTATTTATTACGCAATGAAATACATTTTGAACAATTGAGAGATTTGTTACACGTCATTGGTGAGGAAATTTTTAAGAAAATTAGTGGATTTGACGCTCCTCATTATGAATTCTATACAGGGAAATTTTCTCACAAAACATATTATATACGTTGTATTCACGAAATGTAGGTTTAATCAATGTTATTTGTCGTTTCTTTCACAAACGTGCATCAATAATATTTAGGCACTGAATGACACTGCCGTAGGTGAAGCGTTGTTCCAGTATCGCTAATATCTTCTTTACGTCAGGAATATTAGATGAAATTAAAATTCCAATACTGTCCAAAGAACTCGAAAAATGTAGTGAATATTCGATATTCATACTGTTTTGCGTAAAATATGTTTCCATACGAAATAACATAGTTCTAATTCTTACTTCATTTCTGACAATTCTCGATCCTTAGCTAGATTTATCAGTAAAAATTAAAGTTCTACATTTCGGTGCAGTGAAATCACACATACAGAATACAGGGAGCTGTAACTTCTGAATGTTAGGAACAGGTGTACATGCCTGACAGTGCGCAAATATTCCATTCCTACCGTGACCAATACAACATTCAAAGTACGAATGCTCACCACAATGTCCTGTCTGGCGTGCGCTCACATACGAAACAACACGTGCACCAGAGAACAAACATTATGCAAAAAGCACGTTAAAATTTTTTTAACCATTTTACAATCCCTACCTCGGCTAATTTTAAAAACTGAAGCCTTTGGACAGATTCAAGTAAAGTCTTCTATTGTGCATTTAGTTTCCTAATATTTTATATTGTTCCTGAGCATCATGAACTAAAACAGAACTCAAAGCTGCTGTAGATTTCTCAGACTTAATTGAACACATTTATTGTTTAAAAGCCATTTTATAAGAATGGTGCAACATATTGTACGTTTTGCCTGCGCAGCAAGTCTCAAATTATGAATTTCATCTTGAACGAACAACCCTGACAATTAATGATTCCTTTCACCTGAGCCCAAACGATTCACTCTCAAATTTGAATGGTATTAAAAAAAAGAGAATTTTCATTTTAGTTTTTCTTATTTTGCTTATCGTTGAAGTATATAGAATTAAGTTTGTCCCCAAATCTCTCTTTTTTTAATTAATGAATTTCTGTTAGTGATTGATTTCAGTTGTTGATTGATTCTTGGCTGAATGCTCAAGAATTTTAGTATTAATACGTACGAGATGATTTCAAAAGTACAATATTTCGAAGACAGTTCCCATTCGTGTGAACCAACAGACATACGGTGTAGTTAGAAACAATTAGGGCCTCAGAGAGCACAAACTGACTGCTTTGCATTGACGAAGTTGTCAAGAACTGGATTAGTGCCAAGTTCCGTTCCGTCTGCTTTCGTTCACAGGCCGTCTTCATTTCACTTTTCATTCGCATCAGAGTGGCAGCCACGTGGCCAACCCATTTCCTGCCGCTCGGTTATGTATAGCGGCTGCTGAGAAGAGCATCTGGCAAAGCGCAGGCCATTATCTTTTGATTAGGTCCTCTGCCTAGAACGTCCAGCTTCGTAAAACGATCGCGCGCGTGTCTGATCATTGGACTCTGTTCTTTACGGAAAAGTGTGAACAGCAGCGACAATCGCCTATCACTTGAAAAAAACGACAACTTGTGTGTCTCCTTCATTAATGGTTTACAAAACACTTAAGGAAATGCTCTAATACCTAGTGTTCTCGTTGACTAACACACCAACAATCTGTTCTCCTTCACGTCACTCAGGGTTACAAAACAACAGGACACTGACTTTTGTTGTTGCTCGTTTTTTTTTTCAGAGTAGCTCGCCAAAAGCGATAATTGTGCACACGTTCTCTAAATCAATAGTTTCTCCAATTGTTTGGAACAAATTTTATCTTTTGATTTAATTAATTTTTCCAATTTATTTTTCTCTTTTTAAATTCGTTCATGCCTTTTTCATGCTTCATGTATAAATAATTAACTGCATTTCAATCGCCCGATATTTTAATAGAATATCTTTTTGTCTTACGTGATATACACACATACTACAGAAACATAAAAAATGATTGTGCGTTATAATGGTAGTTTTTTCCTGTATTACTCTCCGTGTAATTTAATAAAGTAATCACACTTACATAAGGAAAGAAAGTCAATTTAAAAGTTTTTTAAAATGTTAATTAAACTTTTATTGATGGTAACTGGTATTTTAACAAAAAACTATTTTAAATATTTTCATGCACGAACAGGTAAAACTTCATATTAAATATAACAGTTTTCTGTTTTCAAAATAGTTCTCATACTTTTATTTCTGCTGTCCGCTTCCTCAGAATTGCAAATCAAAAATTATAGCATCAGTGTTACATGAAATGCCTCTTTTACACTTTTGTGTGAAATAAAATGAAAGCGTTAAAGTACATGTATATTTTTGTTGTTGAATGTCAGACCCTGATGAGAATTATTTCATTTTAAATGAAAGACGTCGAGAATGATAATACGAAAAGTTGAATTTTTAATTAGCCCACAGAAAACAAGTATTTGCTCTTAAATCGCCGCGAGAAGTGACTCTTCTTCCCACTTCTTTCAAGTGGAGACTTTTGAAGCGGTGTCTTTTTTCTTTCTTCAAACCGCATATCCGCTAATCACAGCTTTAAGTAAATGAGTTATGAAAGACATTTAAATCTCATAAACAGTATTATAAGTGAAATCATTTAGTCGCTATTGATGTTCCAAAACGTTTGAGAATCCAACATTAGAGCAAAATAACTTTTAACTCTCGTTTAGAATAAATCAATACTCTTTTATATATAAAAAGTAATAAACCAAAATATTTCTTTACATTTTTATTAATATTTAATTTAAAAAATCACTAACCTTCCCGTTTACATTGTGGAAATTCTATTGCTGGCTCCTATGGATACACGTTTGTGAATTTCGAAAAGATTTAATCAGTTCAATTTCTTTCTGTGTTTTGGGATTGTTAACCATTGATTTTGTTTCGTTTTGAAAAGTTTTTGGTAGTTCATTTAGGAAAATCCGTCGCTACCAAGTGACATTTTTGTTCTAGTTTTTGGGCATCTTGGTGTAATAGATATTGCATCGGTGCTGCAATATCGTTTACATTGTACGAGAGATGCATTGGTCATCGGCATGGTTGAGGTCTTGACGTATACTAGTCATCAACCATTTGATCCATCACATCTACTCCAATCTTTGTTTTATTATATAAGATCATTTATGGTTTCATGTTTTAAATATTAATAAATTGCTGATTGTAATGTATAGACATGTCAATAAATATATTTCCTTTTGCTTTGGAAGACAGAGAAAAAATTATTAGTATTAGCAGACAAGTGTTAAAAAAATGTTTTTTTTATGTTTTCAGCTCATTTGGAATCTCTTTTGTGTTTGACATGAAATTCTTAGCTGTGTAAGTTTTTTTGTAACAGGAACTCTGCAAGTAAGAACGTAAAAAAATATCCACAGAAATGTTGTATCCTCCTTTCTCAAGTGTTGGGTCCGTTCTTTCACATTTGCAGCCAAATCTTTCACCAAAGGCTCGGCCTTTTGCCTACCGAAATATACACTGCAGTTGAATGCAATCCCGTTCTCCACATCACAACTACAGATTTTTTATGCCATATTATCAGGTTTATTCCTCATATACGTTGTGGAAGATCACTGCCTTTCGTTTCTCATCAAAGTGCATGCACCTTCGAATGTTTTCGAAAATACGAATATTCATTGCAGCTGTGAAAAACTGATCACTTCTTTTACTGAAAAACAAATCCCTTCTGTATATAATCAATCTCTTTCAATACAATTTTTCACACATATTCACTGAAGTGAGATACATTTTTGAAGGTCGCTACTTCCCGCACAATTTAGAGATCGAATTCACACTTGTGACAGATACAAAACTAAATTTTGTATTGAAGATCTACCAACTCAAAAAAGATAGTGTCGAAAAGTGAAAGTATAAAGGAATTTCACTGTCGTAGTCCATTATCGATCGTGCAACATTTTTATAGAAATATTTTCAACGAAGCCACAGAACAAATAGGGGGCCTTTCAGGCCCCTTAAGTGGAAAGTGCGACTACCTACAGAAAAGCTAGATTTCTAAAAACCGATTAGTTTCCGTCTCTTCTCCTTGTAGTATTAGTAACAAAAATGATTGTTTTAGGATGTCAAGAAATATTATTAGCCACAAGCAAAACAAAACAGAATTACAACGATGAGAAGATGTCAAGGGGCCTCCGAGGCCCCTTAAGTGCATCGACGGGTTAATGAGCAGTAGTTTTCATTCCTTGAACTGCAAAATACACTTTTGTTATTTTTAACGATCCTGTTCAAATAATTTTAATTGTTTGATTTTCCCATTTGTGCGATATTTTCTTTTTATATTTTGAACATACCTATTGACTTTTTCTTCGGTACTGAATTCTTTTTCGATATTGAATACTAGATGTCAAAATGCAGTTGTGGCCACTAAAATCTACGCTCTCTTATAGGATAAAGTCCCTTAATATGGAGTACGTTTCTAATGTGAAATACCGAATTATCGGACCTGCATTGAGTTGACATTTTGATACAAAATTTGTGAATTACTTGGAAGAGGTCCCTGACAGATAATGTTTTTTGAGTTTTTGAGTTAAGTGGCAGAGCATGTTTTTCTTCAAAGCGTCAACAAAAATATTGCAGCTGTAGACAAAAGAATTGACGTTACTCGTGTGTCGTAAGTATTAGTATGTGTTAGTATGTGTTAGTTGTATATATAAGGAAATATCACAGAATATATAAATAACATTCAGAAACAGCATTAAAAGCATTATATTTGGTATGTTCCTAATGTGGAATACAAGAATTGTCGCCGATCCCCAGTGGCCGAGATCGCTAAATCAGTAATGTCGTAGCGATCTCGGACCGAAGGGTCGAGTCCCGCCTGGGAGCTGGTTGAATTTGTGTTCGTACTTTCACTCCCATCATCACCATATCGTGTCATCTTCACAGTTACGATAACGTTAAACCCAGTAGTGGTCGCTAATGACGTACATGTTGATGTGACCTTAAATAGAATAGACACAGAAAAAAGGAATTGTCCTAATGCAGAATATTCCGAGTTTCTGCTGTATGTAAAATTGCATGGTTCTTTCAGCTGTATTCATTAAGTTGCATTTTCTGGCATATTAATGTTGACATTCTATGCCATATTGAGGAAGTGTATTGACCAAAAGCTCAACTGACTAGACTCAGTGTGAGAAGTGGAAGAACCGAGCGCATGTCCCACGTGCAGGTAATCCAAAAAATAATTTCTGTGCAGAAATTGTAACATTAAACCAAATATGTATATTTGCTTAAATAAACGGTGTTATAAACATTAATTATTTGCTTAAAAGAAAAAAAAGCAATTCCACTTTAGGAACAGGGTATGTCTAATGTGAAATATCTGTAGACTTTTTTAATTACGAAATATCGTGAATTTCTAACAGATTTAAGTGAATAATATTAACCATGCGTGTTTAAAACTGACTTAATTATATACACTAGTCTTCACATTTGCGCTTATTTTTGAAGTTGTAGACGAAAATGTAAAAAGTATTCCACATTTCCACATTCGGGCACTTTACTAAAAGTTCGTCATACTGTGGCTGGATCCCAGAGATACGAAATATGTTACATTTTTGTAACGAAGCAAAACTTTTTGTCTTCTGCTTATCGAAAACGCTTCCATTTAAACCAAACACTACTTAAAGCAAATGATTCATTTCCGAAAAAATGTATCAGAAAGTATCAGGAAATGTTTATTTCTGTCTCTTAGTTCCTGAAATACGAAGACGGCAGAGAATCGATACGAGTTGGAGGACACCAAACTTCTGCGCATAAATTACGAGTTCGCTCCAATAAAGACGTTTTGTTTTCCGCCCCCCAGAACCAATAAGACTGATAGCTCGGCCGCCGCTCATCGGATGTTTTTCTTTTCCGCTTCAAATTTCCGGCGCTCGTAGTGCTGCCTTCGATTCCGCCCGCGCAACTTTTCGATAAGCGAGGGGGATGGCTTAAAATATTTTCTCCGATACAGAGCGGAAAGCTGTTCTGGACCAGAGACTCAACTCTATTCTCGTGTCTCTTCTCAGAGGAACATTTTACTCCAGCTTTTTTTTGTTGTAAAAGGCAAATGATGTATTCCCTTAATAATTTTTGTTCAAGTAATTCCTTTGTGGAACCAGATGTGTCCTTGATCGCCGTTTCGTTTACAGTTTAGTTTTGTTGCTGAATTTTTAAAACGTGTGGACTACGTACTGCAGTTTGTATTCAAATTACTTTATTGCAAGTTGGAAAATGTGTTGTTTGTTTCCATGAGAGGCGGCTGTTAGTACAACAGATTTTTATTCGTGAGAGATGCTTTGCATATCATTTGCGCCGTGTTATGAAATTATTAGTATCATACAATTAAGTATGGATTTCGAGTTGCAAGGAAGCGTTTGAAAAAACCTTGTAATGGAGAAAGAGAGACCAGATTAATATTCTACCAAATGCGTTTGCAACACTCTATCACTTAAAAATTTCCATTAATCACGATGAAAGTTTAATCGGAATGTGTTTAGTAGAACATATACATCTTGCTCATTACATGATTAAATATGCTAACTTGAATGGGGCGTAAACTTCATTTTATCTTATTACCCGGATACATTTTATATGACATTTCGGGCACTTCTCTCATTTGTGCCAGGTACCTGATGGATTTTAAAAAGTTTTAATATTTGTCCTCAGGGGAGAGATTTCTGTATCATCAATTTTCCATTTGTTTTGAATTGGGCTGCTCCAAATGTATTTGAAAGTCACTTTTAATTTCATAGCTGTCTCTACATTAATCCAGTTGTACTGAATAATGATACTACTTTTGTAATTCATCAGTTATATCAATTATCAAAGGATGTTCTTATTTGTTTGTTTCTCTTGGCATATTATATTTCTGTACATAAAAATCCATATTTGACTTGAGGCGTCATTACCTCCGTAAACAATAAAAAGTATTATTTTAATAAATATCCGTAAAATTAAAGTCTTTAATTTTATTTTTAGATAATTTATTAACACTGAAGATAAATTAGAGAAGATATTACTAAGAGAATTTTTCTCTGAAGACTATTTCAACTCTAGTTTGCCCAGATGATTTGGAATGTAGTGAATTCTTTATTTTGATAGCGCCTTTTCTCTGTTTCTGCCATGAATTTGATCGGAGTTCTAAGATTCGAGTGCAGACGCTAGCTAAATAGCTAGATAGAATTCAGCCGCTACCTGAAAAATTCTAGCGTTTAGCTGCTCTGATAATGTTTTCCGAGGTTTCTGCGGTCAATACCTGGCGAATGCCGAATCATTACCCTAAAAAACAAACTGCGCGCGATCTTTTCTTCTTCTCCCTTGACCTTTTTTATCCCCTACGTGTGCAAACACAAACTGGCTTATACTTCACTACCACAGACATTTGGAGACCAGTTGGCGGCGTAGGGCTTGTGCCAGTTGCAGTAATGCCCCACAGGCAAAGATAAATGCGGGAGTAAATGAACCGCTTGCAAACGTGTAGCTCAGAGATGGATCTCACATATCAGCGGGAGAGGGCTACTGCCATCTCCTAGGATGAAACATTCATTTTATTAGCGGGACTAAGAACCATAGCAGTTGACGTGACCGGAATCAATCATTTTGAAGTTGATATTTAACTCCATAAACGAACTTTTAACGAAAATACTTTTGTTTAAGCACGAGCAAAAAATCCAGTGGTAAACGACATTCGATTATGGTACTTAAGTATCAACTTCTTTTCAGTCTAATGACGCAAAGATAAGGCGTTCAAATGCGATTGATAACTATTCACCTATTTGGCGTTGGGTCAGGCATCCGATGATTGAACTGGTGGCTTAATGCGAGTAAGAGAATTACATTTTTATCTTTTTAGCTCTATCTTTCTTCTAGTGAACCAGTTTGATAATCAAGTGTTGACTCACACAATAAATGATGAATTGCAGTAGAACTCTGTGATAAAATATTGTTTCTCAACTTCTACTTTAATGTCATAACAATGATCGTTTTCGATAAAGAAAGAAAAAAATCACCACTGGAGCACATTTCTATACGACAGTGAGTTGATTTTGTGTTAGAATACACATGCTAATGTTTTATAAGTTGTATTGCCCATATATTCTTTAATTAGTTGAAGGAAATTTTACCAGTCTCTTGAGACATTTTAGTTATTTTAGAATTTTTTCTTCAATTTTATGTATTAATGCGATTAATTATTCATTTTGAGCGTACGTATTCAGTGATATTGGAGATAAAGTGCGCAATTATCCGCCAAATACACAAATACTGTTGCGTAGAGTGTAGGCTTCTCACAACTTATTTTATCATATTTTTCTATCATAAAATATTCACTGATTATATCTTGCTAAGAAACTCTTGAGTGAAGCTGAGACAATTACGATTTTGTTGAATATAAACGAATTTGTATTTTAAGCTCAAGGTGGAAACGAATAAACATGCAAGAGCCGCAGCCAAACGCATTACCCCCCCCTTTTTTTTGCGTTTGCGCTGTCGAGTAATTACAGAACAGTGGAGTGACTGCCCATGTTTAGACAGACCCCCCTCCTCACTTTGGATCAACAAATCGTCTTGCGAGCGCTGTGAGATTATTCATTGCATTGGGAGATCTCGTGACATAATGGCTAGCGTGTGCCTCTTATACCGCTGGGCCCGGATTCGATCTCCGATCAATTCATGTGGATTTTGTGGAGGTCAAAGGAACTCATCGAAAGCTTTTCTCTTCTTTTCACCTCCACCGTCATTCTACCAATCCGCAGTTATCATTATCATTTTCATCTTATATCTCATTTGCCTCAGTGACCTTAGATATTGATGGGTCCAGAAACGTCAAAAAATAAATAAATACATAAATAAATAAATAAATAAATAAATAAATACATTGTCTATCCTACAAAGTGACAGAGTTATACAAATTAGTGTACGAGCAAATGACTTCAGAGCTAAGTAATGCCCATTTCATGTTTATACTCTTCTGATGCCACGCAGCTAGACGTTGAGGCGCCCCAGCTTTAACTCTTCCTTCCCGCCCTCGCGCCCGCTGCTGGCAGGGAGCGTCCGGTCCTCCAGCGCCGCCCGCGCCGCGCCGCCGCCTTGCAAAGAAAGCCTCTTTCGGATTTTCCGCACTGTAAATTTGTCCTAGAAATTGCCGGCCGGCCGCGAGGCCCCGCGCCGCCTCTACGTCAATATGTGCTCTCTGCCGCGCGGCGGTGGCGGCGGCGGTGGCGGCGGCGGTGGCGGCGGCGGCGGGGTGGCAGGCGGCGCACATTGGGTCGCAACGGACCCAAAGACGCTCTTTCATGAAGAACATGATGAGGGTTAAGGGCACAAATTTATCGATAATTTACCTTTGAAAATATATTTTATTATATAGGGCGAATATTTTGTCAACAAAACTAAAAGAACGCTTTTTCTTGTATTCAAAATTCGACTAGAATATGGCTTAGGATAGAGATCACAGAATTAAGAAAACGAGCACAAATTTCACTTCTCCCTATAGCTCGTCACCCAAAGGTTTTGACTGTTTTTTTACGTAAATGAATAATTAGAAACTGGCGCAAATTGACTGAGTTGGCTTAGAGCATCAGCTGATGTCTCTGCAGAGGCTCTGGCCGGGAAGTCCTAGGGTTCGAGACCCAAAAGTTGGCAGGATTTTCGACTACGTGATTTTTCTAACTTTGCCTCTCAAGGCCCGTCTTCACGATGGAACATGTCACGGTATTTCGCCTCTTTCTCGGTCGTGCCGCTAGATATCGCATGATCACGGACATATCAAGCAGTGCTTGCGATCATGCGACTTCTAGCAGCACAACTGAGAGAGACGCGAAATGCCGTGTGATATTTCATCGTGGCCATAGGGGCTTGAGAGGCAAAGTTAGAAAAATTGCACTATAGTCAGTTTGAATTCTGCCGTAGTCTGGAGGAGAATTCTAAGGGGCGGATGCTCTAACCGGTAGTTTTTTCTTGATTTCTCCAATCAACACCAGGCGAATGCTGGAGGAACCTTAAAAACAGGCCACGGACCGCGCGCGAACTTTTTTTCTTTCCTTTCCTCATTCCTTACTTCCACACACCTGTACTTGCATGCACCTCATTACCACATGTGTCAAGAGATGGAACAAAAAGCTTAGAGCATGGCCGCAAATGACCTGTAGGTCGGCACCGGACCCTGCCATCCAGCGGGAGAATAACACTGTCACCTCCCATGATAGAAAAGTACCTTACAGTTTCGGGACTAATGACCATAGCAGTTGACGCATCCTAAATATCGATATTATGTCAATTGACGCTCCCGCAAGAGAATGAAGAATTAGAAATGATGGTGTGGTAGTCAAGTGGGTTGGCGACCTGTGGTGTAGAGGATCGGTCCCTCGCCATTCACTTCTGGGCACTGGAGATCCCGGTCCATGTGTAATTTGTGACAGAGCTGATTCTAGTCGGGTATTCTCGAGGTTCTCCGTTTCACATTGCCTATCATTTCATCTTTGCTCTATCATCACTCAAAAACTGTAATTTTAGCATCTCCAAATATTCACCTCCGGTATGGGTGAAAAAGCTTAGTTACTAGAATTAGTAATAAAAAAATTACGTTGTGGTGAAATTTAATCTGTTATAGCGCGGTGGGCGCTAGCTTTTCATATTCGTGGTTCAACGCTGCTGGAATTTTGGGTGAACAATGTGGTTTTGCTACAAGTTTTCGAGGGGTGTTCCTGCCTGTAATTTTCTCATTGGTTTAATCATTATTCATCATAATTATATCTATCAAATCGTCCATTCATTTCAAATATGGATGTGAGTCTTCATTCATAATAAATGACAGCATAAGAAGAATGATCAACGGGGATAAAGAGTTCAAAGATCTCTGAACTGGTGTATCTCTGAAATAGTGATCCTTCGATGGTCTAGCTGTAGTCCTACCTTTCGTGTTGCAAGTAACGTCGCGGAGAGCATCATTGACGGGACGCTCCCAATGTTCGCTTATTTGTCAAAACGTGCGTAATACGATCTTACGCTTGTTGAGGATAACGTGGAGATGGTAATCTTAACAATTGAATCAGTAGCAAAAACGTCATACCTTCCAAGAAATTGATAGCTTTATTAAGACAGGGCGTACCGATAATGAATGTTTCTACGGGAAGTAGCTACGAGGTGTAGCTGTTACATTGTTACAGTTTTCATAGCAGCCTTTGGAGAGAAAAAATTAACAAAGAAAAATATACACATTAACTATATTAACGAAAAGAATGATACTAGAGGGGAAATGCAGTAAGGGACAGAAGCATTTCGTTATGTCCTCCTAAAAGCAAGTAAAGTAGAAACTTGGTATATTAGTTTAACACTGAGTTGGTCGTTGGTATTTAAAATAAATTAATTGTAAGCGTTGTCCATTGCCAACAATAGCATTATCAGAATTGAATTATATTGAAATCAATATTAGCAATATAGTTGTCAATGACAACGCCCATAAAATTATTTTATAGAAACAAGATGGCTGACCTCCAGTTTTTTTCTCGTACAATAATTAAAAAATATTGTTTGAACTTTAGCTTTTCACCATGTGCTTTCCGCACTTTTGTTCTCATTTCGACCCCACTGTGCATCAGCGAGAGTGAGGCCGGCGGCGGCGGCGGGGGCGGTCAGCAAGTACGTCGGGCAGGGCGTTCCAAGAGCCATAGAAGCTCGGGCCGCTCGAAGAGTCTGCCTTGGAAATCGCTGCACGGGACGGCGCGGCGCGGCCCGGCGCGGCCGCGCCTGGCGCCCTTCTTTCCGCGAAAAACGCGGTCGAGTCAACATTTGACCAGTCGCGCATGCAGCGTTTTTGCGCTTCCGAGAAAAAAAAAGGGTAAGGGAGAAAATGTCAAGTGCAGTATTTTCGTTGTGTTCTTGCCGCTTCGGAAACGCTGTGTCATGTTCACATTAATGAAGTTGAGCTAGAGAGTTTCCTGGTGTAATGTTGGGGCATTTGTCTGCAATCTCGGAATATTGGAAACAGATTACGGTAGTTATAGTGAGTGGTTGTAGTGCAACAACGTAAACAGGCTGAGCAGCTTATTTCCTTCTTTTAATCATGAATCATTGCCTTGATTACCTAAGCCATACACTATTTCCTGCTTATTCCAATATTAGCATCGAATTATTTCTCTAAGATTGTTGCTATGAAATTTATAGTTCTAACAATTTTAAAATCGCTGAAATTCTGTAAAATCTTTCAATCTATAGTAATGAAACCTAAATTTTTTAATGTCTTTCATTTTTCTTTGTTTCGCTGTAAGATTTCTGGTGTTTTACAAGTGTTATTTTTTTATTAAATCGTGTCGTTATACAAAATATCTCCATGTAATCATTTTAACTTATCACCAATTTTTAATCCACCTGAATGACCGAGATGGCTAAGAGCGTGTGAGGACTCAGCGCTTCGGTCTGAAGGGTCACGGTTTCGAGTCCAGCCTTGGACATGGTTGTTGGTCTCTTGTCTTTCGTGTACTGTGTGTTGTCGCGGAGGTCCTCGCGTTCTTCTGACCACAGATCAGGAAGAGCCCGCAAGTGTGTTGGTGCCTAGTGTATGGTCGAAAATGTGTCCCATCGGACGTAAAAGATAACCTGCTGTCGGCTGATTAAAAACCCTAGGAAAAGTAATAATGTGTAAGGTTTCCAAAACGTTCATAGATTTATGAATGTTTAGGATTTGAATTCGCTCCACCCTTCTAAGTAAAAATGGGATATTTGATGGAAATAAACGTGAATGGTTCTTAAAAGACTGTACGACCCAAGACAGTGTGGGATAGGGACCCCAAGGCGCCTTAGGCGGTGAGTAACGAGCGCGACGGCGATCCGTGAGTGACGGCGTCGAAAAGCCAGGGCCCCGTGGGACGTCGGGGGAGGGGGTGTGGAGACGCGCGAAAGGGCGAGGGCGGGGTGCAGGCCGCTGTGGCGGGACAGAGATCAGCGCCGGGGCGGGGATTGCGTGAGGCGTCAGTGTAGGGGATGGCTATGGCGGGGGGAGCTGCGTACGACAACGGGGACGCGAGGTGAAAGCGAGGGGTGGGATGAGGGCGGAAAAGGGCGCGAGCGCGGAGGCGGAGCGAAGGTGAGAGGGCGGGTGCGGGTGCAGGGGTGGGGGCGGTGGGTGAACAAGTGGGGCGGGGGCGGTGTAGCAGCCCCAGTGCTGCAGCTCGGCCCGGCCCAACCGCGGAATGACAATTTATGGCTTCCTTTGAATCCACTAGAGCCACGCTTGATTTACAATGCCGTTAAGTCGGAGGCTGAGCGGTAGCGCGCGGCGGTGGCGATGGAGGCGGCGCGGCGGTGTCGGCAGCAACAGAAGCGGCTGCGCCGACACCGATACCTCTCCGACGTCACTCCTCACCGTCAGTGTAGCAGAACTGGGGGCTACAGACTACTGAAAATATGTTGAGGTTGGTGTTGGGAAGAAGAGTGGCGTACTAAGCTAGCTTTCCTCATGGAATGAATAAGAATGAATATAGAATGATTGAGAATTATAGTATTGTTGACGGCACGTGAAGTTCAATAAGAAGAACAGGAATATACTTCGTTGTTGATGTAATTGCTTGTTATGGGTGCTGCTGCAGTGTTGCAATACGCTGTACAAGGAATAGCGGTTGACATACCATGTATTGCCTGACTTATCAGTGGTTTTATGCATCCGCATTTTCGAGAACGATCAATTGCTTCGATCTATAAATAAACACTGTAGATGACTGCAATGATGTACAGAGTAATTAATAAAGAATTCGTAATGTAATGAAGTGTGAAATCACGTACTCACTAGTTCCTATACCTTCTTAATATGTTGAGCCCGTATTAGATAGGCGAGGTCCATAGTGTGGGATATTCAAGAACTGAGACAGGGGGGAAAAAAGGGACTACTAAGTGACAAGTTGGCTCTCTTCGCAACTCAGAATTGCGGCAAATAAAGATTTCTGACACACATTGTGCCAAATGGGCATAATCTCTAAGCTCTCGGTGGCGAGCCTCTTGTTATTCATTTCCTTGGTGGTGATGTAATACCGGCAAACGGTAATTGATGGTGGAGATTTGGGAATGAGAGAGGGATTGAGAACGAGAGGCTGAGAGGGAGAGAGAGAGAGAACGAGAGGCTGAGAGAGAGAACGAGAGGCTGAGAGAGAGAACGAGAGGCTGAGAGAGAGAACGAGAGGCTGAGAGAGAGAACGAGAGGCTGAGAGAGAGAACGAGAGGCTGAGAGAGAGAACGAGAGGCTGAGAGAGAGAACGAGAGGCTGAGAGAGAGAACGAGAGGCTGAGAGAGAGAACGAGAGACTGAGAGAGAGAGAACGAGAGACAGAGAGAGAGAACGCGAGACAGAGAGAGAATAAAAGACAGAGACAAAGAGAGACGGAGAGAGAAAGAGATAAGGAGAGGGAGACAATGAGAGAGACAGGAAGAGATAGAGAGGGATTCAAAGAGAGAGACGAAGAGATTGCGAGAGAGTCAAAGGGAGACAAAGAAATAGGGAAAGAGTCAAAGAGAGATAAAGAGAGAGAGAGAGAGAGAGTCAAAGAGAGATATACGGAGAGAGACAGGGAGACAGACATGCAAAGAGGGACAGACAGAAAGAGAGACAGAGAGAAAGACGGAGAGAAAGGGAGAGAGAGAGAGGGGACGTATTGCAAAGGGTGCGGCGAAAGCGGACGCCACATTGTGTCCCCAGTGAACGCCCTAGGAAGAAGTGGCTTCCGCAGCGGGGCGGGCCGCGGCCGACCTGTTGACGGCGGACGGACTCTGCCTAGAGGAGATTTATGAATCCGCCGACGCGTCCGACATCGATTGGTTCAAGCCATTAGGCATCGAGGTCAGCCATCTATCTCGAGCAAAACATCACTGTTGCTCCCGTAAACACCCTGATTCATTATGTTAGGTTTTCTCTCTAATCAATATGAACTACACCGAGTGGCTTGGAAAGTAAACTTTTTTTCCTTGTTCTGTGTATTATTTTTTAGATGAAGGTCGCACTCCTCGATGAGGAAATGAAAACAGTTATTTCGCAACTAATATTATATTGAAAAGAAAAAAGAATAGAGAATTTGGAGGTCAAAGAGTTGAGTGACATACTCATAGTTAAGTGAATTGTATGTGATAGTTTAGTCTGAAAATAGAAATTATGAGATAGTTTTATTTATACAAATGTTTTTCGTTACAATACAAATATGGTGGGTGGACTCTAATCTCTGATTAGATCTATATCAGATCAAAATACGTTTGAGAAAATTTTTACAAGACTTTATTTTGAAATTTTTATTTAAATATATGCAGAAAAGAAATACAAATGTATAAATGCTAGTAATGGTGTCATAATGGAACTGTAGGAGTTTCTGGAATGGAATTTAAGAACTACTTACGTAAGGAGGAATGAAGAATGTGAAATTGAATTGAATCGAAGTAATAAAATTATTTTCGAACTTGATTTGGAGAGGTTCAAACTTGTTACCTGTGATTACCCCTTGAATAAAGGACCGGGAGGCAGCGACACAAAATTTCAAGTGATCTACAGGATGACTAATTTATTGTTTTTAAGTTCATTTTAATGCCAATCAGGGTCAAAAACGAGAGTCATTCCCCCCATCTCTAGGGACCCTTATCAATAGAGGGGGTAGATGTAAAAAGGAAAACATTATGTAAATCATTTTCTGTGTCTAAGAAAATTTAATTTCTTTTTCACTGTTCACAAGCTCTTTTCATTTCTTTTTCATAAGCACTTTTTCATTTTCGTTCGGAATATTTCAAAATGGAGAGACCATTACATTTCATTACACAATTATTTAAAACATACATTTTCCTACCAAATGTTTTTAATCAATTTCAATAACATCATTACGCTTTGAGTAATTGCATATCAAAACCGTTACTGAAAGTTTCTTGGGAGCAAGCAACCATGCATTTATTTTCTGCTGCCCATAGAAACGGTGATCGTCGCGAACATGGCTGGAGAAAATGGTAATACTTTTCTTGTAACTTGTTCACCCCATTTTTTGGAAAAGGGTTATTCACAGAGGTAGGGCGGCTGACTCTCGTTTTGGTCCTGATTTCCATTAAAAGGAACAAAAAAATTAGTTGTTCATAGATCGCTTGAAATATTGGGTCGCTACCTTCCGGACTATATAACAAAAATATTAATTACCTAATATCTTTGAATTGAATGCAATATTTAGAAAACAAAAACATACAATGGATCAAAGACAATCCAAATACCAAATGTTGAACAACAATTTTATTCCCAAGATATTAAATAATAATTCTTACAGCCCTAGCAGAAAAATAGATGGAAACGTAAATTTTTAGAAGATGGCTATTCTCCTGAACGTTTATCGACTTTTACACCATGAAACGCTTGATATATTTTCATTACACTCTCTCCTCTTTTACCTCTCTCTCCTCTCTTTCCCCCCTCTCTTCTCTTTATTCTCTCTCCTCTCATTCCTCTCTCTCCTCTCCTCTCTCCCTTCTCCTCTCCCCTCTCCTCTCTCCCTTCTCCTCTCTCCCCTCTCCCCTCTCCTCTCTTCCCTCTCCTCTCCCCGCTCCTCTCCCCCCTCTCCTCTCTCCCCTCTCCCCTCTCTCCCCACTCTCTCCCCTCTCTCTCCTTTCTTACCTGTCTCTCTTCTCTTTGCTCTCTCCTCTCATTCCTTTCTCTCCTCTCTTTCCTCTCTCTCTCTCCCCTCTCTTGCCTCTCTCTCCCCCTCTCTCACCCCTCTTTCCCTTCTCTCTCCTCACTCACATACACACAGAAAAAAAATCAGTAGAAATGGCCGTCTCGTCGCGACCGTTCTGAGAGGCGGTAACTTCCGCTGCAGGTACATCGAGCGGTTCAAGCCACATTCCTGCGCTTTCCGCACCGCCCGCCCTCGACGCTTGTCACACGAACTTTGCGTCACTGCGCCGCCCTCCCGCCCGCGAAACATCTCGTTTCAACACGCAATGTTTTCAAAATACCGACGAGCGGCGGCGGCGGCGGCGGCGGCGGCGGCGGCGGTCCTCGCTTCCGGCAGTGCGGTAGCGGGCGGAGCCTCTTCCAGAGAGGATAAAAATACTTCTCGCTCGAGGAATTCGGGTCAGGGGTGGGGTGGGGTGGAGCGGAGCGGAGCGGCGCTCGCCATCCCCCCGGCCGGCCACCCCGCCCCCCTTCGCGCGGCCGCGAGAGGTCGTTAGCAACGCGCTGACGGGCGAGCGGCTCGCCCCGAGGGAGGGGTGCGGGGAGGCTGACGAGCCGCAGTGCCGCTCGGCCTGACGCTGTCCAGAGCGCGCGCCGAGACCGTCCGCCTCCCCTCGCGCTGGTCCGGAGTTGCTCTCGATAGTTGGCTGCTGTCCGGAAAGTTCCCGTTCTATGTGTTTCCGCTTTGTTGCGTGGCGGAGTTGTATCATTTGGTTTCAGTACTTATTTTTTTTAATATGCACACAACTTTAGTATGAGAATGATTTCACCTAGTTCAGCCTTCGTCGTTTTTAGTTGGTTGTCTGAAATATACAAAGTAATCGTAGATGTAGACAATAGCGCCGTTAAATGAAGGTGGAGCAAACTCAATCGAGAACCTCCAAATCAATTAAAGATGTATGAAGCATTTACGCAATATGCGAGGAAGGTATAGAGAGGACAACTGTTTGTGAGAATCGGAATTGAGAGGAGGTTCGTTGATATTATTCACTGTTTACTTAGGAAGGAAGAATTTTTATCCTCGATAATGGCGGAAATCGGTTCCAGCCTATGATGCATAAATTCTATTAAACGGGCTTTGATAATTATTATCAAACACGTACTATATTTCTCACAAACTACGCGTGAGTTAAAAAAATCCAAGTTCTTCAGTTTTTCAATGAATAACATCGTTCCAGAGGTTCAAAATAAATAACAAATTAGTCTGTGCTTATTTTGTTAATTCATGTAATATTCCGGTATTTTTTTAAGTATTTTTTTCTGATTATACCAACCAATATTTCATGTCATTAACTTTGAGAAAAAATACTTTCTACCCTCTGCAAGCCTACACAGCTCTAAAATGTCAGTACAGCTCAAACGTGGTAATTAGGTTTACTAAGAAACTCAATAATCCTTATAATGACCATTCATACATTGTGAATGACTGTCAGTTTTAATATCAATTTCCCCACATTTCCGATTGATTTCTAGTTACAATTCCGTTTACTAAAAAAATCATTCCTCGCGGAAAATCAATGATGTTATTTACCATGTTATGAATAAAAGTGCTATTAAAAATCTGGCCATGAAATGTATGCCACAAAATGTATTAATGCTTGTTTATTAATTCATACAAAGCATCAAAGAAAGTAAGAATTATAATATTTTCTTCTGTTTCTGATTCGTTCCGCTTATATTTGATTTAAATAACTGTTGTGAAAAGAACATTCTGTACTCTTTGCTAACATACACAAATATAAATGTCAGAACAGCTCAAATCCGGATAATATTTTGCAATATGTTGAAATATTGAGATAAGTATTTTGAATATATCACAAGGATTCAAATATTGTTAATATGAATCCCTTTTCAGATTCAGATATATCTGAAGGCTAAAAATTGTTAAGTAAAAATGTGATATGTTACAGCAAAACTGTAAAATTGCACAAATTAATTACCTACATACGTTTAGAAATAAAACTTTGTACAGTTTCCAAGTTCCTAACTAGGCTGTAATTTTGAAACAGAAAATCTTCTTAAGAACTAATTTTGTCACTTAATTGATAATTTACAAATTATTCTGAAATTATAAAAAAAATACATGATTGTTTATTTGGACTTGTAATATATTTAGCAACTTTGAAAACTCTAAAATAATCATACTTTGTAAATTGAACGATTTATCATATTTTTTCAGCAATAGGACATCAATGTGTTGTTATTTCGGTTTACGATTGACTATGCCCTTCCGAAAATGTTCGAAGGGAATTAAAAATTATTCCTAAGATGCCCTATATATTTTCGGTTAATTTTTCATCATTAACTGTCAACTGAGTAGCTACAAATTAAATTAACGGGCAATTTCAGTCAGTTCTACACGCGGAAGTGAACGAATGGCCCTGTCTCGGCTGTGTTGCAGCGGAGAGATTAATACCATTGAACGGCTGCGCAGAAAGAAAAACTCTCCGACTCATTGGAAGTAGCCTCACAAACCAGGTGGAACAGCTAATTTATGAGGACTTCCAGAATGACTAAGTTGAAAGTGATGATAAACACCTGGAGCAGAGATGAGAGTAGACTTAAACCAATCTTCAGGATAGCATAATCAAGAAGAGAAATAAGAAGTCTGAGAGCTGGACGTGAAGATATACTGCGCCAAGTCGCCCACTCGCAGGCTTTGCGGGGACTCGTCCAAAGTAGGGGAAGAAAACAGGCGGCGGCGCGGGCGACGGGGAAGTGGAGGCAGGAGGTGCCCTGGTGACCACTTGTGCAGGGGAGGCAGTAAGGAATGCCACACCCCAAAGCGTCCCTGAACAGGAAAAATGAAGGAAGGAATGGAGTCCTCTCAGAGAACACATGTGGAACTAGTTGCCTTCCAGACTTATTTCAGACCCAATAACGCGTATTCATTTTCGATCGCGCCAACGTGCTTACAGATGCTAAACAAAGGCGGTCGCAAATATTCCCCAAGGCGAAATGAGTACGTCAAATATCTGTAAGGTTAATCGGCGTTCTTTGAAATAAGTGTCGAATGTTACTATATTTTATTACATTTGTGTCCAAACGTATTCCCGTTCTTTTTTTTCTAGCAGGCCGTTTTCGCTAAAACATATTTTCACAGATGAGATTTCGCTGCTAATGCAATCATATTTTTTTCGCGGTTCGTTTGAAGATGCTATCCGTCGAAAGTTTGGACACAAACCAAATCGTGCCATTCACCAACCAAACGCATACACATGGCATTTTCATTCAAAAATTTCGTGTCGCGTGAAACAGATACGAAATTCTGTACGTCACTTCATCCATGGACATTATCGTTCGTCTCCTCTTTCCACATTTTCCGACTGCCCACACAGCTTCTGGCAGTATGTCGCTCTCCGGCAAATTTCGCCGGCCTACTACGAGCATGCTATTTGGAACACCTCTGCCACCATTTCATTCAACCATCTTGTCATTTCGCCATCCTCGTTACCTCACCTCGTTTCCTCACACTCTCCCCTCCTTGCACTCTCGCCAATATACCCCTCGTCACCTACCCACTAAGCCAATTCCCTATGTTTGCCACCTGCCCATGCTCACCTCTCCATCCCATCCCCACCTAGACGATTCACCAGTCAGCGATTTTCCATCCTCCCAACGCTGAATTTTTCCAACCCCTTTTTCTTCATCACTTACTTTTCTTTACTTCACTTCTGTTCTAATTTTTTCGACACCTCTTCACATCAGCGCCCCACAACCTTCTTTCTTACTGTTTGGAATCTTACTGTACCAATTCCTTCTGTTATCTACCGGTCTAGCATTCTTTCCTCACCACTACAGTTGCGCAGTCACCTTTTCCATTACCACCATCACAGCATTATTTGCCGTCGCCATCGCCAGTTCCATCGCCCTCGTCTCTCCCATCACTCGAAGTGTGGCTCGGTCACCGCCGCCATCGCCGCCACTATCTCAACCACCTCCAATCCTACTCTTTCCTAGCCCCCGCTTCCATCGCCGCCTCCACCCTTCCACTACAGCCACCGCTGTCCTCGTCACCGCTCTGCCATCACCGTCACCGTCTCCATCCAAGCCACCGCTGTCACCGTCACCCCTATTTCCGCCATGACGTCGCCGCCTCCACCCCCGCCACTACAGTTACTGCCACCACACTCACCTCCGCCATCACCGTCACCGTCGGCTCCACCATCAGCGGCGCTGGAACTACGGCTGCCACTGCTGGCATCTCTGCCACCATCACCGCTTCCACCTCCACTTCTCCCCATCATCGCCGCCAATCGCTACCGCCCCCGCCCCCGCCATCACCACCACCACCGCCACCGTCCCCACCCCTGCTACCCCGTTCCCGCCCTCGCCGCCGCCTCCGCCACTGTCCCCGCCGCCTCCGCACCCGCCAGGCCCAACTCCCGCCATCGCCCCCGCCCCGCCTTCGCCCCCGCTCCCGCCACCATCACCGCCCCCACCCGCGCCCCCGTCCCCGCCACCATCACCGCCCCCGTCTCCGCAACCCCACCCCCGCCCCCTGTCTCCGCAACCCCGCCCCCGCAACCCCGCCCCCGCACCCCCCGCCACCGCGGCAGCCGCAGACGCCTAGCGTCGTTCCTGCGGGCGCCTCGCTGACACCCGTAATCCGCGCCGGCTCAGCGGAGCAGCGCCCGCGGAAAGTGGGGCATCCGGCGGCGGCGTCCCGTCGCCCCTGCGTCGTCGACCGCGGCGGCGGCCGCTCGTTTGCCTCGCGACAATATTGTGGCGTACTGGACATGAAAAGCACAGACGACAGATTCTGAATAGTATGTACAGTATATTTACAATAATAAATTACAAGAAAATGTTACAAAATTGAAAACCTTAGGCAACCTTTCTATTCTCTAAGCCGCGAAACCCCGCGACCGTCCCTAGGCTGAGCCCAGTGCCTCTGCTCGAGAGCATGAGAAGCTGCGCGAAGTGCGAGCTGTCGGACATTAGTCCCCGTAACTAGATGTTACATGGCCGGATGCCAAAACGTGCAAGGTTGCACGGAGATACCTCACGTCTTTCGACTCACTAGCGTATCCCCCCGAGCGCATGTCGGCGCCGCAATAAATACTCCACGGCTCGTCCCCCACTCTACCAGCGGCGGGCGTCATTCGGCTCGCAAGCCAGCCCTCAGCAGAGAGCAGCCTTCATCAATGGACTCGCACTCAGGCACGCTCAGTTGTCCTGGCTATTTTGAGGCTGGGATTTCCTGCCCGGCGCGCGCCGGCGAGGCGCCGCCGCATTCCACCCCCATCCCCCATCCGGCTTAAGGCCGGGCTTTCCAGCGAAACGGCACGTGCGCCACCTCGCGACGCTACAGACCCTCCCATGCCGGGGGTGAGAATTTTTTTTCGCAGCAAAATATGCCCAGGAAAAAAATTCTGCTAGCTAAAGTACCTGGTCCTGAGACATTACATCATAATTTTTTACATGAACATAATAATATCAAAACCCTATCTAGTCAAAATTTGTGAAATAAATCTGTGGGCTGTCCCCCCGTTTTTTCCTAACTATGTTGCCATTTACATTTAAACCTTACATCTATTTACATACATAAATATTCTTGACGCATCTTGAACTACATAAAATCCTGAAATACAAAACATTTACTTTACATTGAAATATTACATGATAATTCTTGACGCCTCTTGCATTACATGAAAACCTGAAATATAAAATACAAAACATTTACGTTGCATTGAAGTATTACATAATAATTGTGGAATTCGTTATATACATCATGTGCCGTTCTTAACTGAATTTATTGACACATGTATGTATCTACATATAAAAATGATCACAATAACAAAACAATTTTACCCTTGAATTTATAAAATATTTACATAGAATTTCACCGACATTTATACATGTCATGAACGTGTGTGTTCCCTACACTCGCCTGTGGATCAATTCACATAATCAAACATGCGACTAAGCGCATCTGCATTAACATTTTCTGAGCCCTTTTTGTGCATGATGCGTAAATCGAGGTGCTGAATTAAAAGGGACCAGCGTAATAATCTGGGGTTTTTGCCAGACGTATTACGCAACCAGACCAACGGGTTGTGGTCGGTTTCGACCTGAATTGTGGCCTGCCCGTCGAGATAAATCTTAAGTTTATCCAACCCCCAAATAAGAGCCAAACACTCAAGTTCTGAGGTGCCATAATGAGTTTCTGTATCACTTAATTTACGGCTTAGAAAAACAACTGGTTGTTCTACTCCCTCGTCATTTACTTGGTAGAGAACCACGCCTAAGCCTCTCTGAGATGCATCTGCCTGAACTCGAAATTCCTTGCTATAATCAGGAGCATATACCGCTGTTTTTTCGCTAAGAGCTTGTCGCAACTCATTGAAAGACTTTTCACATGCCTCTGTCCAGACGACTTTACCCTGGCGCTCGCGTCCCCGCAGCGCATCTGTCAGTGCCGCCGCTTTCTCCGCAAACCCGGGTATCAAGCGTCGATAATATCCTACCAAACCGAGCAAAGAACGCACTTGTTTCTTTGATTCTGGTCTGGGAAAGTTCTGGATTGCTTGTATCTTGGCTTCGGCCGGCCGCAATTTCCCGTTACCGACGGACGTAACCAAGATATTTTACATTAGCCCGCGCAAACAAGCACTTGCGCGGCTGCACTGTCAATTTGGCGGATTTCAATATACTAAAGACCGTATCTAGGTGCCGAATGTGTTCTTGCCAAGTGTTACTGAAAACCGCGATGTCATCAAGGTACGGTACCGCGAATTCTTGGCAGTTTTTTAGCAAAGTGCCCATGATTTTACAGCATTGATAAGGGCCGTTCTTTATCCCGAAGGGTAACCTAAGCGGTCGATACGTGCCGAAACTGGTCACGAACGCCGAATATCTCTGCGCCCTATCCGTAAGACCTATCTGCCAGAAACACTTACTTAAATCTAACACACTAATGATTTTAGCTGCAGCTACCTGTTCAATCCGTTCTTCGAGATTGGGTAACGGAAAGTAATCTGTTTTAATAATCTCGTTGAGGCGCCTAAAATCTATGCAGGGCCGTGGAGACTTGCCCGGGGCCTCGATCAGGATCATAGGAGACGTATAATCACTCTCCGCCTCCACAATGATGTTGTCGCGAAGCATTTTGTCCACCTCTTCCCGCAATATCTTAGTTTGTCTCGGCGACATGCGGTAGGGTACACTTCGGACTACTTTATCAGTGTCAGTTAATTCAATGTCCATGGTCGTTACATCTGTAAGACCAGGTTTCTCACTAAAAATACACCTGTATTTACAAATGACATTTTTAAGTGCTTCGCGGAACTCGGGTTCAACCTTAGTATCGTTTAGCATTTCTTCCGCGTCAAAGTCGTCGGAATCTAATCTTAACGCGTAGCGGTCTAACGCGTCTTCCTCGCCTGCGGCAGTGACCGTCGCAGAACCGAGAAAGTTCACGTATTCAGTACGTTGGTGATACTTTTTCATCATGTTGATGTGATACACGCGTGGTTCTTTCCGCCCCGGCATCTGAACTACGTAATTGTGTTCGGACATTTTCTCCCGAACTTCGCCTGGCCCGACCCACTGCACCGCGAGTTTCCGCGTTCTGTTAGGCGCCAAAACCAGCACCTTCGCGCCTATTTCAAAACTGCGCGAGATCGCCTTGCGGTCGTACCACACCTTACGCTTGCGTTGTTCTTCCGCCATTTTGGTATGGGCAAGTTCACGCGAACGCTTCAGTCTATTAATCAACTTGAACACGTGCTCAACCACCGTGCTCTCTTCGCTTTCTGCAGCACCCGCAAGCTTTTCGTAAAGCAGCGTCATGGGTGTGCGGAGATTTTTCCCATAGACTAATTCGGCTGGAGAAAACCTATCGATTCGTGCACACTCGTGCGTAACGCGAACATAATTGCAGGAAGCTGGCACTCCCAGTCAGTCCTTGCCTCTAAACAAAGAACCTTCATCAACCGGTTCATGGTTCTGTGCATCCGTTCTACGGCATTAGATTGCGGATGATAAGGCGAACTTCTAATTAATCTAATGCAAAATCTCTCGGCGAATTCCGCCATCAGAGTGCTAGTAAAACAAGTTCCCTGATCTGTTTGAAAGCTCTCGCGGAAATCCAATCCGACTGAAACAGATCTAATAAAGCTTCAATGACCGTGACCGTCGTCAGATCACGTATGGGAATAGCCTCGGGATATTTTGTTGCTAAACACATAGCAGTTAGTATGAACTTGTTTCCTGACTCAGACTCGGGAAAAGGGCCACAAGCATCTACATTTACTTTCTCAAACGCCTCACCCGTTATAGGTACAATTTTTAAAGGCGCGCGAAGCTTCTCGCCGCCGTTACCTACGCGCTGGCAACTATCGCAGCTACGTACGTAATTTTCCATATCTTTGTAACAGTTCGGCCAGAAGAAATACTTGGCCATTGCGTCTTTACTTTTTGTGACACCTAAATGGACCGTGGGCGACTTCATGGCAAAGCTTCAATATGGTGCCACGATACACCCGCGGAGTCACAAGCATGGAGAATTGCTCACCGCGCTTGCTCTGCCGTTTCCGGAACAAAAGGCCGCGTTCTATAAAATAATCGCGCCGTTCCGTTTCTGGGCCTTCGGCTAGCTCGAGTAGCGGTAAGAGCTCTTCATCCTGTCTCTGAGCTTTCGCAAATTCGGACGGGTCTAAACGGGACAATGCAACGCTCCCGGAATCTACTTCAAATTCCGCGTTGTTTTCAACAACATTGCCCGGGTCATTTACCTCGCCTAACAAGACACAAGTTTCCTCGTCGGGAGCTTTCGCGTCCGACGCAGGTTTTTGGGGTGCGTCGCGCGCACGACTTGTTCCTACGACCACGCCTAGCTCGACCGCTCCTTCCCCAAAGCCTCGTTCATGACCGCAACCGGTGCGTCACCAGGGCGCTCGGCGGCCGGCGCGTTGCCTGGCGCCGCCGCCATCGCCTCCGGCCCCACCCCGTCGCCCTGCCCGGCCGCCGTCTGGGCACGGGTTCGCACCGCACAAAGAAACTGCGGTTCTAAAAACCCTTGCCTGATTTCCGAGAGAAGCGTGGCAGATCGATTACTCAGAATGTAATATTCTAAGTCGCAATTTTTCGCGACTGCGGCTTCGGTAACAAGCTTACCGAACGGGCCTACGATTTCTACCTTAGCTACAGGTAGATTTTTCGGCGCCTCGTCCAAGGGCTGCTTAACCCATACGGATTCGCCGGTATATTGATTCGGCCTGACGTATTTGCTGTTGATCAGATCAACCGTCGCCCCAGAATCTCGTAAGAAGGAAATAGGATTTCCGCAAACCGTGCCGAAAAACGTGTGAGGAAGCAACAATTCCTGCGCACTGGTGTCGACAACGTGACACATTTTCTCGCTTGATTTGAGCTGAGGGCAGTATTTCTTAATGTGCCCCGGTTTTTTACATAAATAGCACGTGCGTTCCTGCGGCTTGTCGAATTCCGCGTTCCTATCTGCCTTGGGCGCTGCGGGCTTAGAAATGGAAGGCACGCTCTCCGTCACCTTTTTCCACTTTTGTTCCCCCACCGGCTCCTTGTGATTAACCTTAGAAAAAGCTTTCCTATACGCACTAGACCTATTGTTTTCGTAGGTGTCCAGCCTACGCGCCAAATCTTGGGACTGCGAAACCTCGCCCCAAACATCTACGAAATGGGCACGTATGTCCGCCGGCACCTTCCGTTTCATCTGATCGGTGACAATCAAGTCTAATAATTGATCATAAGTTTCAACTTTCAACCCTGAAATCCATTTCTGGCAATAGTTCGTCAGTTCGCGAGCATAAACATTCCATGTAGTTTTCGCACCCTTTGCATGACTGCAAAACATCTGACGACATTTTTCAGGCGTGAATTTGTACATATCCAAAAGTTGCGTTTTGATTTGATTATAATCCTGCTCTGAAGAATCTGATCCTACAACTAACCATGTATTTATTTCATTGGGAAGCAATCCCATTAATTGACTGACCCATTCTACCGGCGCAATGTCGAGCTGACGAGCATGCGCCTCAAATACACTTAAAAACAAGGTAATATCCTCACCTTCGCCTTTGAACTTATCCATTACATGGCTGATACGGATACTACTTCTGTTTCCCGAATCTCTACTACCTAAAGATTCGCGCGAGGTAGCCTGATTAGCTAATTTCAGCCGTTCGAGTTCGTACTGCCGTTGTTCGAGTTCGTACTGCCGTTCTTGCTCTTTTTCCTGCCTTTCTCGCTCTTTTTCCTCGAGTTCGCGTAATCTTTCCTGCTCTTTTAATTCAAGTTCGCGTGCTTCTGCGACCTGTTCTTTCTCCTGATCAGCAAGTTGTTTCACGAATATTTCATCGTACTGCTCGCTTCCCGTGATGATAGATTTTAATCTAACTATCGTCTCGTTCCCTTCCAACGTTTCCCCCATCTCCGTCGCGACCCTAACAAGCACCTCTTTCCTATAACCCGCTAAGAAAGACATTTTGCCTGAATTGATCCCCGGCCAGTACAAAAAACACACTTACGTTCAGTTGACCTCGGTGTCGCGTGAGCGCCAGCGCCTTCTGGATCCGGTGTTCTGGCCTCCTTCCTTCCTCTCGTTCTGGTCCGTCCGGGATGTCTCCTTCCAGTGCCAGTACCAATACCAGCTCCAGTTCCAGTACCAGTTCCAGCTCCAGTTCCAGTACCAATACCAATTCCAGTTCCAAGTTTTAGAAAAGAAAGGTTCCGAGTCGGATTGTACCGCCCCGAAACTACCGTACCGAATTACCGCACTTTCGGTTTCTCGTGGCGTGCACGACTCTGCCGGCGCCACGTAATTACGACGCGTGTGCACCTTTAACTGCGGTACACTGTCTTTACGCGTACTATTCCAGTTTTAGACAAAAAAACTGTGGCACTCCGGCGTGAGTTTACAATAACCGCTGCTACCAGTTTTAGAAAAAAAACTGCGGCACTCCGGCGTGAGTTTACAATAACCGCTGCTACCAGTTTTAGACAAAAACTGCGGCACTCCGGCGTGAGTTTACGATAACCGCTGCCACCAGTTTTAGACAAAAACTGCGGCACTCCGGCGTGAGTTTACGATAACCGCTGCCACCAGTTTTAGAAAAAAAACTGCGGCACTCCGGCGTGAGTTTACGATAACCGCTGCCACCAGTTTTAGAAAAGAAAGGTTCCGAGTCTGTGGCGTACTGGACATGAAAAGCACAGACGACAGATTCTGAATAGTATGTACAGTATATTTACAATAATAAATTACAAGAAAATGTTACAAAATTGAAAACCTTAGGCAACCTTTCTATTCTCTAAGCCGCGAAACCCCGCGACCGTCCCTAGGCTGAGCCCAGTGCCTCTGCTCGAGAGCATGAGAAGCTGCGCGAAGTGCGAGCTGTCGGACATTAGTCCCCGTAACTAGATGTTACATGGCCGGATGCCAAAACGTGCAAGGTTGCACGGAGATACCTCACGTCTTTCGACTCACTAGCGTATCCCCCGAGCGCATGTCGGCGCCGCAATAAATACTCCACGGCTCGTCCCCCACTCTACCAGCGGCGGGCGTCATTCGGCTCGCAAGCCAGCCCTCAGCAGAGAGCAGCCTTCATCAATGGACTCGCACTCAGGCACGCTCAGTTGTCCTGGCTATTTTGAGGCTGGGATTTCCTGCCCGGCGCGCGCCGGCGAGGCGCCGCCGCATTCCACCCCCATCCCCCATCCGGCTTAAGGCCGGGCTTTCCAGCGAAACGGCACGTGCGCCACCTCGCGACGCTACAATATAAATATGATAATCCCTTTGATCTGGTAATTCCGGTTGACAAACGCGCGCCAACGGCACGGCCTGAGCACGGGTTAATTCTGGCGACGCGCTCTCACCTGCTGAATATTAATACTGGCGGTCGGGCTTGCCTCTCCGGCCCGCCCCGCCCCGCTCCGCTCCGCTCTGTTCTGCCCTGCTCCGCCCAGCCTGCTTGTTCTCTTCCCGGGAACTGTGCACCGCCCTGCGATTCGCTCTTCTCTCGTTGGCACACTTGGCTCCCTCCCCGCCCCTGCATATATATCCTGTCCTAACGCCAGCCAGCCAACCCGTCGTGACTCGTGTCGTTCGTCATCATCGGATCTCGCTTAGTTTCATTTTCTAACGTCAGCACAAATGAGCACTTTTCAGTCCAATTTCCGTCCCAAGAAAATATATCCAAGAGTTTGAATGCTGATTTTATCTCGCTTCAATGCTTCGAATAGAGACTTGAAAATTCATTCCTGTTTCCATTGACATGTTTTCCTATTTTTGTCGTAATGTTAATTCGCTGTCTGAAAGCTTGACTCTTTTGTTGCACTTGTTTACTACACGAAAATTGCACATTCCCAGCACAAATTGCCAAGGGACATATTATATGGAGACATCTCTGCCAATCATTCATATTGAAAATCTAATTCTTGTTGCGAGCACTATCATTTTGTATGCTGAGAAAACAAACGATTTTATTCACTTATTTACATAAAGAAAACACGCTTTATCCAAGAAATATGGTCAAGGTGCTCATACACAAGTTTCATTGATGGATTTATTGCCAATTGCTTTATTGTCAGTTTTTTTTTAATGTAAGACGAATAACTCTGATTAATGATAAATAATGTGATTATGTTAATTTTTTTCTATGAATCTAATTTTGTTTTAACAACCTACTCTTTTTTGTTTCAGGGACTACTACTATGACAGGTAAGCTTTGCAGTTTCTTCTTGGATATTGGTCTGTTATAACTGACATATTTGGCGATTACGTGCATGTTTAAAGAGATATTTTGGTAAGTCGTTATAAAATAATTAATCGTACCGCACAATAGTCCACTTACCAGGTATAACCTTTTTTTTATTATTCCACTACATCACGACTAAAAAGGTAAGGAATCGGCTGAATATAAAATCTACTCCAGATTGCAACAAGCTACCGAAGGAAAAGATCTAGGGACTGTCGGTGCCTCTACAATATTTTGCGTAAAAAAATTGCCTGTTCCAAATAAAGCTATTTCTTGCACTTCTCAGCCTTTTGAATTACCTGGAAGTTAAGCCAAGTTCTTACACAAATTTTGAGGAATAATAATAATAATTAATAATGATATAATAATAATAATTATTATTATTATTATTAATATAATATATATATAATAATTATTATTATTATATTAGTTTCATTTTCTAACGTCAGCACAAATGATTAATAATTATAATTATAATTATTATTATTATTATTATTCCAACACGGTTTTGCAGGGCATAATAACAATAATAATGATAATTATTATTTTCATTATTGTTATTATTATTATGATTCGTATTATTGTTATTATTATGCCTTATAAAACCGTCATGTTTCTGTTGAAGCAATCAATTATTTGGAAGAGGTTGTTTTTAATGTTTTATGCATTTTTAAATTTCAAATGAGGATGGAACCAAAAGATAGGCATGTTGATCTGTTTGCAGTGCCTGCAGCTAAACACGACATTAGCGGAATAAAGGAAACAATGAAAACAAAGATCCAATAAACCAAGTCTACCGTGTATATTCCGGTCCCTGACGTATATCACTGAAAACCAATGCATTATTCATCTGCTACGTACGGAATACGGAGAAAATTTTATTCAAATGAGCCCAAACTGTTCAATATGATACAGTCAGTTTTCTCATAAAGCTCTGGTTTTAATTTTGTTATTTCTCTCATTTTCTTTCTGTTTCTTATTAACCCTCGTCACTTATTCTCTCACATCGCACACGCACTTATAACTTGCCTTTTGATTAAGTCAATTGCATATTTATTTAACTTGGTTTTAATATTTAGAAAATAGTATAATTTACATTTTCAAACTTCAGTATATCAATACGTTTTCAACTTACCTATATTGTGCTACAATAATAATAATAGTAACAAAACTGATTTGTATTGTATTTAATATTTAATTCAATAAATTAACTCCATCTACAAGATTGCATTGCTGCAACACTGCCACAATATCGTTGTTGTTTTACCAATTTGCTACCATACTATTAATATCATTTATATTAAAAAACAAGAAAATTGTAGAAATTAATTAATCATGCACTTTATATAAGTTAAAAGTAGATTTAAGAAACCATAATAAATATTTCTTCAAAATTCTGTATTTTCGTAAGCGTTAAATGTGACCTGTACCGAAAATCATTTAATGTAGCAACAACAACTAACTAAAATGTGTTTGAAGTGTAACCTAGATGAACATTCCCTTCACTGAATAATTTAAAGAAACAGTTTTCACAATTATCAACTTTACTGCCTCTACCACCATATCATTCTTTCCTTTGAGCGCCTATTGCTCGCGGTCTGGCGAGTAATCGCTAAGTGGTTCCATGGACATGTCCTAAAGCCACGGTGGCTGGCTGTCAACTTTCGAAAACGATGAAGAATGCAGTCCTCGTCTTCTCCCACCTTCTCTCCTCCTCCCATCTCCCCTCCCTCTCCCATCTCCCCTTCATTCCCTCCCCACCTTCCCCCATGTCCCTCTTCTTCCCCACATCTCCCCTCCTTTCCCCAAGTCTCCTCCTTCCTCATTTCCCTTCCTTCCCCATCTCCCCTCCTTCCCATCTCTCCTCCACCCGATTTCCCCTCTTTCCCCTCCCCTCCCACTTTGTCTCTCCCCCTCCCCTTCCACCATCCGTCATCGGCGACGCGTCTCCGCGCAGAGGTCCCCGCCCGCTGCGCCTCTTCGGCGCGCGCGGAAATTATTTTTAACCGCCGCGCCGCGTCGCGGCGTAGAGAAATGGAGGCGATATATACCCCGCAGCGCGAAGGCGAGAAGTAGCCTTCGGTGCGCAGAACGACTGAATGAGCGGCGAGTCCCTCTTCCGCAACCTCGTCGACTGTATGCTGTCGCGTCTGTGGCACACGCGCGCTCCAAAACACTCACGATGACTTAGTCTTCGGGTTGGTTCGTGGATTTATGACACAGGCGGTATTAATTTCGGACCTCACGTATGCATTTCAAACACAATTTCTCATATTTTTATTTTTGCAAACATACGGGTTTAAAATTATCGATGAATACATCAGTGTTTCCAAGGGTTATTTCAGTAGTTCATAATTCGTTTTAAATTATTCCAAATGTTTGCGTATTTATTTTCTGTTTAAAATTCGTGCAAGATGTATCAAACGTACTATTTTACATTTTGAGCGCTTTACGTACAGTATTTAAGATGAACCGGTTGAAGTGTACAGATTGTAATCGGTCTTGGCTAAAGTATAATGACATCAAATTCTTAAAATATTGAAAGTTTAGTATACGTGTTTTCCAATAATTCAGCATCACTTTCACGTGATCATTTTTTCTATCAATATTGAAAATTTTAAAATCAATTAAATTACTTTAAAAACACGACGTGTACAGTATTAGTACATACAAAAATATAATAAAATCCAAACTTAAAATGCAATGAAATATTTCTTGCAAAAGAACATTTAAAACTCTTCTAACAAAAGGACACTTAAATAACACCTTCAACATCCCTGTCAGCTTCACCATTCGCAACATATCTTTTAAGTATTTGGTCTTGTGCGTTTTATTTGTCCATCATTTGACGGCATTAACTTCATCTGCTAACTTCGATCCTCCCAACACCTGACGTCGCGCCATCGAGCGCCGAGCGACGTAAAATGGAATCCGCCCCTCCCCTGCTCCAGCCCTTCAGGAGGAGGCTGCGTGGGCTAAAACTCGGGGCAGAGTTGGGCGAATGGCAGAGGGCGCCGGCACTGAAGCACATATAAATTCATTTCCCTCCTTAAGAGTTGCGAGCACTCCATTATTCAGACAATAAAACGACGCCACCGCCACCGCCGCGACGGCGGCAGCGATGGAGGGGCGGGAGGGGGAGAGCCACCGCGCGGAAGCGCCACCAGACAGCGCTGCCGTCTGCGGCTGATCCCGCCATTAAGGCTAATTGAATTTCGCTCGCATTCTCAAGCCCCTTAACCTCAAATTGACTTTCGGTATGGATAGGGCGCGCGCGCAGAGCGGAGCGGGCCTCTGCTGGGGGGGGGAGGAAGGGCGCCGGAACTCCGCCTCGCGGAATATGCACAGCCGCGCAAAGTGATCGAAGGGGAGCGCCGGTACAGGAACTTCCGGTTCGCACATGCCACGCACTCGAAGAGCACTCGAAACGAGCGCCCGCCCGCGAAGCGCTGTGGAGCGAGTGAACTCAACTCCGGAGTTTTCGGAACAAACGCTACACGCCAATTGCATTGGGCGGTTGATGATTGTACGGGGATTGCAAGAGGCCGAAGTTCTAGCGCGAACGAAAGTACATGAAAGCTAAGTCAATACAAATTGACGGGCATGGGGAATACCCAATGATGATTTTTTTAAATATTTAGCTTAAATATTGATTACTACAAGTACGATATTTGTAAAAATAAGAAAAAGGCATAGTTTGCTCCCATTTTATTCTCAACCAATACTTTTGTTTAAGATGAAATTATTTGAATACCTAGTCATTCACAATACGTGCCTCCGATTACTATTCAGTTAAATGTAAATCGAATACCTCCAATGAGAAGAACAAATTTTATTTCATTCTGTTAGAGAACGCTTAATCACCTCGACGTTTTTCAAAAGGTTTCGTCCTTAAACGCCCTATCAAGGTACGAGGAATCTGCACGTGGAATCCGACATGAGCGGCACATTCCAGGAAGAGAACGGCAAATACTAGAGTCTCGCTGAGCGTTACCGCGTCGCCTGTCGCGCTTGGCGGCGCCTCGCTTGGCGGCGGCGGTGGAGGCGAGCTCTGGGCGCACGCGGGCAAATATTGACGCTGGGGGCGGCGGCAGCGAGCGGCGCACAGGGTAGCGATCCTCAGCCGCGTACCCGCACGCCCGCTCGCCAGCCAGCCCGCCAGCTAGTCAGTCAAACCGTGCCGCACGCCGCCCGCTTCGCCGTTCTCTTGCCTTCTGTCTCGTCTGCCCGCCCCGCCCGCCCTTCTTCCCGCCCTGCGTCCCTGGCTTCGTCCTGCCTTTCGTTCCACCCTTCATTCCAACCTTCGTCCCTCCCTTCGTCCCTCTCTTCGTTCCGCCCTTCGTCCCTCCCTTCGTTCCGTCCTTAATTCCGTCCTTTGTTGTGCCCTTCGGGCCGCCCTTCATCCCGACCTTCGTATCGCCATTCGTCCCGCTATTCCTTCCAACCTGCGGACCGTTCGAAATCCCACCCTTACAGAAATTTGAAAAAATTATCCATATAATTTTTGTCTCGCACATTATTTCGGTGCCTCTTTCGTCCGCTTTACCATCAATATCTAGTCTATCAACTCACGATGCGGTCCATTTTCAATATTCGTCTCTAAAACTCCTTTCATTCAATTGCGGCTCGACATTCTTGTTCACTAATTTGTTATCTTTTTGTTCGAATTCACTACAGATTTCTTTTTCTTTTTTTAATATTTCTGCTTCTTTCTGGGTAAATTTCAAACAGTTCTCCCTCACGATTTACCCTTTCTCTTCTAACATGCGAATACACACGCAAGAGCGTGTTTTTTCACCCATCTACCAACTAATCCCCTTCAAACCCTTCCATCAGCTTACTAGCACCCCTGACAGACGCGACGTTCGTGGACCTGCTGTCCGTCCATTTGTCCATCCCGTTGCTTACTTATTCGGAGTGACTGCGTGTCGCTGGTTCGTCGCACGCGTGCCCGTGTATCCGCGATCCGCGTGCTTTAATATGCTTCGGCAGCGCGCCTTTCGCAGTCGTTCGCATACGCGGAACTGTAGGCAAGCGACGTGAAATTGTAGTGTCACGCTCATTGCGCAGGCAGTAATCGTATGAATGGAAGTCTAGGCTTAAGAAATAGGGATCGAAGTATAAATTGGGTATGTGTTTAACCTGTGAAGTAAGGTTGGTCCATTTTAAAAATGAAAAAACATTTTTTAAAAAGAGTAGAACCAATTGAAGAAGATAGTACTAATCCTCTTTGCTCCTGATTTAACTACTTTAATCATGTTTATCGTAATCAGACACACTTTTTGGGTCACAATTAACATTTACACATTATAATGTGTTTTACAGCATGTAATATTAAAAAAATATAGAATCTATTAAAAATATTTTTCTGATAAGAAAATGTGGGAGTAATATCCAATCTGCTTTGTTTGTGGACGTTTTTTAAAACTGAGAACTGAAAAAGCAAACCATTAATATAAATAATGAAGTACTAAGCGAAAATATGTTTTGGAATACGGAAGCTTATTTTTCGACAGATTACAGGATTATAAACATCTGATTTGCAATAATGAACATCTGAAAAGAGTGTACGCTCTGACCGGTATTGATGAATTTAGGAGAGTATAGTTTGATGCACTCTAAAGTACTGACGTATGGCTCGAAGACATTCTTAATGTAAAGCTCGTCTAACTTCTCTTTATACAAACTCATTGTATTTGCAAAAAGAAAAACGCGATATACTGAAGAATTCGAAATAGTGTATGTAATCTGAAAATTAGGTAGAAAAGAACTGAAAATGAAACATTCGAGTTTATTGCTTGATACAAATACATTTAGGAATGGGAAGTATTCACCAAGTGTCAAAGATTCAGCCTATTAACACAACGTAAAAGATACCATCTAATATTTTATGTGATGCTGGCGAAAAAACGGCGAATTTTGAGCAGAAAAACTGTTACATAACCATTACTAAAGGCGAGAAAGTACGTGCTGTTTCAGCATCACTAGTTTACTTAAGAGCAGAAACTTTAATGCCCATTCCCCTTTGGTCCTTCTGACCATCGTAAGGAATTAAGTAATATCATAAGCATTTCCTTCACGCAGCCTCTCGTATATCTCCATAGTGCAGCTCGGTGTTGGCTAATTCCCCGTGTTTTACGGAAGACAAATACCGCGCAAAGGAAGCATTTGATTCCCACGAAGGAGGCAATAATGCCGTCGCGGAGCGCAACACCGGGAGAGAGCGCAAATAGGAGGGGCGTGTTGGAGATGAACGAGGTGCAAGGCGTGAGGTAGTTCGAGGGGGTCGGGCTCGCCCGGAGCAACCCGGGCAAGGTGAGAAGCTGCGCTGGCCGGAGCTCGGAGGCTGAGCACAGCGCGCCGGAAAACGATGGGTGGGGAAGGGCGGGGAGGGATGGGGCGGGGTGGGGCGGAAGGAGGCGGGCGGGGTGGAACGAGGCGGGCGGGACGGAACGGGGCGAGGCAGAACTGTGAGACGGAATGGTGAGGTGCGCAGGGGGACGAGCGGCCCTAGTTGAGTCAGAGAAGGTCAGAGAAGAGCGGGGTAGAGCGGAACGTGGCGGGTTGGAGAGGAGTGGGGTGAGCAACGAACTGTGGCACACAGCGAAGTGAAGTGGGCGGTACGAGGAGACTTCGGGCTTCGGAACGCGCTCGGTCCGTAGTGGGACGCGATGGTCTATGGAAGAACAGGGGCGGAGCGGTTGGTCGCGATGGAGTTGGCAGTGCAGGATGCGGGCGTGCCCGGATGAGAGGAGTGCGAAGCAGAGAAAGGCGGGTCATAGCTTGGGCTGGCCGTAGCGGGGCCGGCTGATTTGGTTCGAGAAGACGTGGAACTAAGAGATGCCGAGAGGTGTGGGGCGAGGCAAAACGAAGCGTGACTTGATGGAGTGGGTCGGGAGGGTCGGGACGGAACACAGGTGCGGAGGGGGGATGGGAAGACTTGCTGCTTCGGAAAGAACTCGGTCTCGAGGCACGGGATGCGATGGTCAACAGAAAGTAATGCGGGGCGGTCTGTATCGGGATAGGGTGGGCGGAGCGGGTTGAAGGCGTGGCAGGGTGAGAGGAGAGCAAGGATGCCGTGATAGCAGTGCTTGCCGTCGCGAGAAGGTGTCATATGGAGCGGAAAGACGCACAGAAGAGAGGATCCGGGCGGGGAAGAACGAAGCTTGACCTGGTGGAGCGGGTTGGTAGAGGCGGGGCGGGGCGGGGAGGAACAGTGGAGTGCGGTGGAGGGACGGGGAGACTTCGCGCCTCGGAGTCATTGGTCGCGAGGCGGTCCGTAGTGCGATGCCCTGGTCTATAGAAAGAGTGGCCTTGGGCGGCCCGTATCGGAGTAGGGTTGGCGGAGCAGGCTGGAGGCATGGCGGGGTGTACGAAGCGCAAGGATGGAGTTTAGGGCGGGTGACAGCGGTGCTTGCCGTCGCGGGGAAGGCTCATATGGAGCGGGAAGACGCGGAGAAGAGAAGTGTTGGGCGGGGCAGAACGAAGCGTGGCGTGGCGGAGCGGGTTGGGAAGGGCGGTGCGGAGCACAGCGAGGCGCGACTGACAGTATGACTTGGCGCTTCGGAACTCCGTGTAGGCGGGCCCTAGAGGGATGCAATTGTCTATGGGAGGAGCGGGGTGGTGCGGTGAGGTGAACTTGGCGGGGAGAGCGGAGCAAAATGAGGCAGAGCAAGGCGGGTGACAGCAGGGCTTGGCGCAGCGGGCAGCGCTGGTGTGGAGCAAGTGAAGAGATGGTGGGCGCGACGGGGATGAACATAGGGAAGTGTGGTGGGCCAGACGGGGAGATTGGCGCTTCGGAACAGCCTCGGGAGGGGAGGTGGGTCCTAAAGGGATGCAATAGAGTCTGAGAGGAGCGGGGTGGTTCGGTGGGTCCCAGCGAGGTACGTACATGGCGGGCTGAGGGGAGCGGGGGCCGCAGGGTTGGGCGTAGCGGGCAGTGCTGGTGTGGAGCAAGTGGTGGGGTGGTGGGCAGGGCGGGGAGGAACGTAGCGAGGCGTGGTGGGCCAGACTTGCTTCGGAATGGCGCCAGCGTCCGGCAGCGCTCCAGACTACCTGCCCCTAATGCCTCTTTATTAAGAGACACCGCGATGCCCTCGCACCCTCGCCGCCGCGCCCCCTTCCCGCAGCCCCCAACACGCTGTTCTCGCCCGTTAGCGCAACGCGCCGCGCGCCCTCGCAGCAGGCGCTCTTGGAGCGCGCACTCACTGCTATCAACATTCAATGCGTTGCAGGGGAGCTGGAGGATTCGTTTCAGCAGTGTGGTACAGATTCCTAGTGCAAATGTGTGTATGTCATGAATTTTGATTCCCCATTTTGATCTTCGAGGTACTTGGCATTTAGAGTTGTGTTGAAAACGAATATGATAATCTTTTTCATTTTTATTATCCTAGATGCACATAACGTATATAAAAAATGCGGCCACACATTTTTTACAGTTTGTAAGAAAATTAAAAATAGTAGAAAAGTAAAAAAATCAATTAATTAGCCAGGGGGCAATGGGAGTCGTCACAAAGTGGTTTTTTTTTGCATCTCCCTTTAGAAAATGTTTCGTCTATTTCTAGAACTTCTATTACTGTTACTATTCTATTACTTCTATGTACTAGAAGCTTCTGTAAATTATATCTTTAGTTCTTTTACATATTTGTTTTGGTATTTAACTTGAGCTCTATTAGAAAACTTTTAAAACCTTTTAATCTTGAGGTCACACGGAAGAGCAGGTCCGATGGCCTGAGCTTTCCCATTAACAAAGCCATCTTTATTATTATTATTATTATTATTATTATTATTATTATTATTATTATTATTATTCTCATCATCGTCATCATCGTCAACTCCACGACTACACGACAAAGATGCTATTTTTGACGAAAATAAATAAAATAAATAAACAAGGGGCGTGCACTTGAGCTCCAATGCATTGGTCACTTCCACCACAGTTTTCCCTTCTTCATTCACGCCCGCGTGACTCCATCCCGCACCCGTCCCTCGTCCTGCGCGTGTGCCCTTTCTGCCTCCTGTCGCCTGCACCGCGCAGCCTCTGGCATTCTCCTGAGCCATGCGTCTCTCGTGTACCCGAATCCCGCGCTGTGCTTCTGCAGCCTTCTCGCCCCGCCCCCGCCCCGGTCCCCGCACCCCTCGCTCCCACCCCCACCGCGGTCCCAGAAAGCGCGCGTGTAAATAAGCCGGCTGCGTGGTTTTGGGAGGGTGGGCGGTGGTGGCGGCGGCGGCGGCGGCGGCGGCGGCGGCGGCGATGGTGTCGGTGACGGTAGAGGTGAGGAAGAAAGGAAAGGGGCACGTAAGAGAGGTCGGTGGCGCCGGCACGGTATTCTGGTGGAGCAAGAGGTGCGAGGATAAAGTGTACGTCGCAGCGATGGATATCAGAGGCGGTTTTGCGAGCTTGGTGTGAAGGACAAGTCACCAAAACCACATGTTAAAGTACAACAAAAAATCGTATGATGCAGCGGAAATATTCATGCTATTTCGGACCGAATCGTGTTAGTTTCCAAGTTGATTGGTTAGACAGGATGCCTAAATAACCAGGAATAGATTAAGTAAACATTTTTAGCTGAGTACGGGCCATGTACGATAAAAACGTTTGAGTTGGAAAGGAATATGCAATAAACCAATACAAAAGGGCTAGAAAAATATGAAAATAAATAAAAAGCAAAAATAAGAAGTATGTGTAAACATTTACAGAAACATTCAGTGGAGAAATTCATTTCCACAAGAGTGAAGAAGAAGAAATAGGGAATACAAGAGCAAAGTCGTCTAGATAAAGAAGATACACCGAGAAAGGCGGTATAGGATCGTCGAAAGCTCGGAAACATGTACAACAGCAAAGGAACGTACAAAATTATGACTGAGTAAGACGGCGTAAAGGAGAGGAAGAAATGAGGCAAAATACGTAAAAGATCCGAAAAGAGAAAGATAAGAGAAAGTTCTAAAGATAATCGTACAGAGGAAGAGGCGGAGAATACAACCACTTAACATACAGATCATAAAATGTGAAAGGACGGAGAGCGAGCATGGCACAGAATGAGTCAGCAAGAGGGCTTAGAGCAATGAATGCGAAGAAGGAGTTAAGAAGAGAGAGAGAGGGGGAGACTAGACATAGTCACTGTGAAGCCGTTGTGGAGCGGAAGTGGCGATGAGACGGAAAATGATACAAAGAAGCAAGGTGAAATACGTAAAAGAGAAGTACGAAAATTCTAAGAAAAAATAATAGTACAATGGAAGAAGCAGATAGTAGGACCGCTTAACAAATTGAACGTCAAGTTTGGAAGGAAGTAAAGCGAGCATGATAGAGAATGATGCAGCAAGGATAGAGAAAAGGGCGCTAAGAAGAGGCCACGAAAGAGAGAGAGAGAGAGGGAATGAGAGGAAGGGAATGAGAGGGAGGGAATGAGAGGGAGAGAACGAGAGAGAGAGGAAAGCCGGTGTGAGGCCGTCGTGAAGAGGAGGGGGCGGTGGCGCAGAATGCGGCGGTGGCGGCCGCAGTAGCGCGGCACCCGCTGCTCTTTGTTAGGCGTCCGCCAGAGCTTAATCTTCATTATGTTTTACAGCGCGTCATTACGGCCGCGGCCACGCCGAGGGTGCTGCGGAGGGCGAGGAGGCGTGGGGAATGGGTAGTAGGGGGGGTTGCGGCCTCCTACGCCGCCTAGCGGCTAGGATTTCCTCGCGTCGAGGATCGGCTCGCTCGCCGGGACGCGCCGCAGGCGGTCGATAAGTCTCGTGCGCCGATGGGAGACCGCGTGGGAGAGACGAGCGAGACTCTCAAGAGGATGAAGGAAGTGCTCAAATGTCTTGCTGGGAAGGGTCGGGAGATAGGCAAAACATGGCACAAGCACGTCAAATTTACTGTGACTTACAACTCACCATTCCTTTCTTTACAGTTAATTAAAGATTTTAATATTCATAAATACTGAATTGTTAATGAATAAAAAGAGGATTTTTTTTGTTTCGAATGGTTTGACGTGATAGTTGATTCTGGACATTTGTATTCGAGTTGTGATATTTCTTCATTTTATTTTTCATTAAAAATATATCTTTCGTTTTTAAGAAAAAACAACAAAAATGACGTTAACATAATGGCTACAAAAAGCATGTTTTTAATACAAATTGAGTATTTACACAACGAAAAATTCTACATAACGTTTACATGAACAAGTATGGCCATTGGAGACCCACATTCTTAACGTCAGGGACATTTTGATATCTATTTAACATGTTCGTCGAGTCGACTAAATGACATTTCATTAGTGTCATTCCAATTAGTAGCATTTAGTTTGAATTTTTTAATCTATTAATGATAATTAATAAATGAATAATTAAATTCATAATGTTTTTTGTTTATTAGAAAACATTCAGTATGAATATGTGGCTAGAATTAGTATACTATCCGTTTAGAAATTATTTCAGAAATATATTTCTAAATATACCATATTGAATGTGGTATTATTTATGGTAAATTGTATTTTAATTATGGTATTTTTTCAAGTCAATCCTTTTTCCTTTCTTAAATCTATCGTTAATACTCCAGAAATGACTCAGTTTGTGAGTGATGAAATTGTCCAACACTTTTGCGTTAATTGTTCAACTTGCTTATCTTTTTAAATTTAGAATTACTGCTTGTTTGCTGTCTTCTCAAAACAGCGAGATGAATAGATATAAACTGGTCCAATTTTTTTATCTGGTTTAAAAGCAGAATGCTGTTGCCTTTCCTTCTTGGAAGACGTTACGGTGCGTAATCTAAGGAAACTTTAAACTCGTAATCCCAACCGGAGAGACCGCAACGAAACGTGCAGAATTATACTAGATTATCTGGCGCTAATGCTACTAATTTTTTGCACTGTTCCCCGCAATTTTCTCTCGTTTAGAGGCAAACAAACCGGCCAGGGGTGTTGCCACTTCTTCCACGCAGCAGAAGGCTCGTTCTTCTACCTCAAAAAGAAGACACCATTTCCTTCTTCTCTATTTCTTTTTCAATATTTTTTGTTTTTCACTCTCTCTCTTCTTCTTTTATTGTCTCTTTTCCTCAAACTCATTGCACCACATCTTTTCTTACTCTTTCCATTTACTCTCTTCGTCTCTCTTGCCAATCAACTCTTCTTTTCATTCCTCATTCTTTCCAGTATATTTCCTTCCTTATCCCTTTCTCTCTTCTTCTCTTCCTCCCATCTTTACTTCCTGTTTCTCCCTAAGGACATACATCTTTTTGCCTCTTTTGCTTCAGTCCTGTGCTCTCTTTTAAATCTACCTATTTTATTTTGCTGAAACCATCTTTTTCATCAGAATAATATTGCTCTATTAAATTCCTTGTCAAAATTTTTCCCTCATTCACAGCGCCATTATGACCATCATTAACACTTACTCAGCTGCCAGAAATGTCATGCCACTTTTCCTGCTTTTCATAATTATTAGGCTAATAATCGCTGTACCACAGGTGTTTCACATTACCTCATTTGTTGCTCTCAGTTACATCAAGCTTGTTACCAGATGTCGCCATCATCACTTCCTTTTTATTCTACCAATTCCTTCTGTGTTTATCTTCCTCACTATGCAAATATCTAACTGCTGCCACCAGTGAACCAGCCTGTGCAGTACTTGAATCCTAAGCGATCTCAGTCACTGAACGACCACCCTCGACCTCATCTTCCTCTGCTTATCAACGCCCCCCCCTACCGGCCACTACCGTCGTCACCACAACTGTCCGGTGAGCGGAGAAAAACAAGATCCGATCACTGGGCCGGAGCGGGCAAAATTACACGCAAAAAAATATGATAGTACAAAATGTGGAATTTTTTGTGTGAAATGCGCAGATTTTTGGAAAGAAAATTAAAGTTTTTGGGTGAAAATATTGATTAATATTGATTAATGAAAATATTAATTTTCAATTGCAGCGATTTATTTAAAGATTATTTAATGACGATTATATGTACAGAAGAAATAATGTTGTGTAAGTAAAACTATGATTCTACAAAGGGGAAGGAAATTAATAGTAACATAGGTACTTTAGAATTTAGTCAAGTACATTTTATTTTTACTAACAGTTGAAATTGTCTCCCATTGAAGTACACATAACAATAAAAAAATAAGAGATATTATAAAAAGAGGACATACTAATTTCACATCAAAATAAGATCATCTTTGGTGAAAGATTATAACAGAAATCCTGGAGCCAAAATGACTGCATGCTGGTCATTCCTTCACGGTCAAAATATTTAGATTGTAAAGAAAAAGTGACGTCTGTAGTTGTTGGCACATACATTTCAAATTGGATTCGTATTTGGCGCCGTGGCGGGAGATTGGTTTTTATAACAATCTTTGGCCCTTTATTACTAGCTCAGAATTTGCATTTTGAACGTACCGCGTCGGACTTCACTCCAAAATCCTAAAAACTTCACTCCAAAACCGCGTGCTAGGTGCTAAAAGAGCGGGCGGTATATAAAATTCCTTTGTTTTCTGTCAAAATTGCATTCTTCCTGGAGTCTGCTCGTAATAGTTTCATCTGTCTTCGACAGGGGGCAGCACTTGCTGGGGTTCCGTCCCAGGCACTCTGGGGCAGAGGAAATTATTAAAGACACACTCGAGCTCCGTTTTAACTAATGACAGCATTCAATTCACACAAATTCAAACAGCGAAACAGGTTTTTCAAAGTAGTCGCTCCGCCCGGTGAACGAGCTTCAGTGCGCTCGCATTAACGTTCCATGAGAACAGTTTAACTTAGCATGGTTGGCATACCTGTCGCCTTTTAGAAAGCCTTTCAAAGAGAAACCATCTTTTCGCGGGAAACGGTGCATGCATGAGCAAATTTGTGGAATACAGATTAAAAGAAGGCATTGTTTTTCGTGTGAGACTCAGGTAACGGGTTGAACGATTTATTCCCTGATTGCTTATTTATTTATACTATCTTCAAATAAGAAGGGTAAACTGTGTCTTTTCAGAGATCGAACGAGAGAACGAGCATACCATAACATTTCGTCTCGCCGTAACCAAAATTGATGACCGCTCTCTCAAAAAATTGAACAATAACCCAAATCTGAAAAAGGAGCTATTATCGCCGCCTTAACAGTAGTGTTTACTTTCATTTCAGCAATCGAGACAAACAATAAAAACAATTTTGCATTGATTTAATTTTACTTTGTTCCACACGAAAGAAGTGTCGAGATGCGTTCTTTCAAAAAATGCAAACTACAAAACAAGAGGAGACAATCCGTAACTGACAAAATATATAAAAATTTTACGTGTGATACTTACGTGGAACTCACTCAAACTATTTTCCGTTGAGATCACTGTGCGCTGGTTGCTGTTTCTGGTTGAACAGACGTTCTTGCAGCGGGGTGGGAGCGATGGGATGGCGGGGAAGGCTGGTTCATGGAGTTGGCCCGGAGTGGTGGCAATGGTGGCGGTGCGACCCAAGGGCGTGCACGTGCCTTCCGACCGCAAAAAAAAGTGCCGTCGGCTGCAATGCAAATCCCATCGCACCGGCCAATCTTTTTTGCAACTCTCAGGCAGAGAATTTTGTAATATGGAAGGGTCGTGAGTTTTTGCATGCAAGCATTTTAAAGCTCATGTCGAATTTATTGCCATTTGTAATCCATGAGATAGAAACCAATTCATGGAGTTTATGAATGAGAACTAAAGGCAAAATGTCAGTTTAATATTGATATTAAACATTTGTGTAGCGGTGTACTTCAAAATAAATGGTTTAATATAAAACACGGAAAAGAGTTCAATTAACTTTTTTAGTAATGATTTTTGAAATTTCAGAATGATGACATGGGGTAAAAGCAATGACAAAAAGCTGTAATTTAACAAATTTATTATTACAAAATACAAATGAAATCAGAGGCAGGTCCAGCCTATTATTTTGGGCGAGGCTATTGTAGATTTTTGTTAATTAATAAACATATTTGTCATTATATTGTGTATTATTTAATTACAGTAGATCTAGACCTAGGTGAAAAGCGAGTGTTCATTTTCAAAACTAGCTTGTCCCAATGGTGAACCTTCGGGATTCGAACCTAAGACCTCCCGGTCAGAGGTACTGCACCCACATCAGTTGATATTTTGAGACACCTCTCCCCGTCCGCCACCGGATGCATTCATGGTCATCACTCAAAAGTGGGATGCCTCCCAGAAGGCTGGCGGAGCGGGTGCTGTGGCTCTTTTCAGAGCTGCAAATTAGAGCGATTTTTCCGCGCATCTCGCGCACAACGACGCCTCCGGAGTCGCCCACCCTTTATCCGACTGCTCGAGCTCCCTCCTAACCCTCGCAGTGAGCAAGCAAGCAAGCGAGCGAACGAGCAAAAGGGCAGAGAGCGCTATGAACACTGTGATCGAGAGAACGAGCAAACGGGGGTATAGATGAGCAGGCAGAAGAGCGAGCTGGAGGCGAGCGAGCCGAGGGCCGAGCGAGAGGAGGGATGTGCGAGCGGAGGGCCGAGCGAGCGGAGGGCCGAGCGAGCGGAGGGCCGAGCGAGCGGAGGGCCGAGCGAGCGGAGGGCCGAGCGAGCGGAGGGACGAGCGAGAGGAGTGAATGGGAGGGGGGTCAGAGAAACGACAAACGACTGGAAGGGAGAGGATGGCATGTGACAGAAAGGACACGTGTGTGGCAGTATGAGCGAGAGAGAAAACTGAAGCCGGATGAATGAGTGACTGAAAGGGCAAAACAGAGAACGAATGAGCGAACGAAAAAGGAGATAAGTGGTACGATGAGCAAGTGAAAGGATAGGCGAGCTCGAAGAGTTGAGAGCGTCAGAGTAATTGTGCTAGCAAACTATTGGGTGAGCGGGAGGATGAATAAAAGAACGAATGAGAGAGAATGAGCAAGAGAGAAGACGAGAAGACAAGAAGAAGAGAGAGGAAGGGTGATTTAGCTGCAAGTCGAGTGAGAAACCGGGAGTGTGAGAGAATGAGAGGTAGAGCGAGAGGGAGGACGAGCAAGTTGAGAAGACTAAAAAAAGGGAGTACGAGTTAGCGAAAACACAAGTGAGTGGGAGGCCAAGAGTAGCATCGGAATCACTGAGCAAGAGGACGGGCGAGTGGAAAAACGAGACGTTTTGAGGATGGAATCCGTCTAGCTTCAGCAGAATGTCAGAATAGTCGAGTGAGAAAGTTAGTAAATGAGTGGAAGTTGGAGTGGACGAACGAGGAAATGCGCGTCTTGCGGGAGCCCAAGGCGTGTGGAAAACGTGTGTGTAACAAACGGGCAACGAGCAAGCAAACGAACGGGCAGGCGACAGTGCGAGAGGTCTGTCTGGCTTGCGGGCGGACGCACAGACGCTCCTTCCGCGAAGTTTATTCCGTGGATTAATGCGTCGATTTGTCAGAAATAATTTGACTCGCGGCGCGGCGCGGTGCGGCGCCCCGTTTAACCGACGCTGATTTTTTTATATTTCCGGCGCGCGGTGTGTTTTTGGAATCGGGGCCTCGCCGTGAGTCTCGTGGAGTGTCTCCTGAGGGGGGCGCATTATTTCGCGTTAGCTCAAATCAAGATTTGTGGCTCTTGCCACGCCCTCGCTTCCCACACCGATAAAGCGGAATAAGATGCGCTCCTGCATCGAAGGCTGTTGCCGAAAACTTTTCTGGGAAGTAGATTTTCGATACTAGATTATAAATGTCGGAGACCTGACAGGTACTGAGGTGCTTCCATAAGTTTCCGGCCTGGCCAAGAGAACCTTCTGGGATGGATAAAGATGTGGGAAAACCTTCTGAACAGTGTATAGTCTTATCTAGTTGTTGTAATGATGCAAGTTTGCAGCCGACATCTCACTCGGTTTTGTGCCAGAGGTATTTATGTCGGGGAACCAGAGTTTCAGACGAGAGTCAGGTGAAAGTAGCAGTTTTTCGCCATTTTGCGAACAAAAATTCGGAGCACTTCTTTCAGAGCCTAGGAATCTTAATATTAAGATGTGACATTTGGTTGGAGTAAAGGAAGATTAATTTGAAAAGTTACGTAAATTTTCCTTTGTAGTGACAATAGAAACTAGTGAGGCCAGAAACGAATGGAACTTACCATTCTCTAAGTTTGATTATGTGCTCGAACAAATTTCCTAATTGGCGTTAGGTTGCAATTAATATTGTAAGATTATCAATTATTGGTAGGAAATTCTCTACCACAACGCCCTACTGGAAAACAACTCCAAAGACGTGATTATTTTGAAAATGTATATACAGTGCTAGGAAATGTCAGTCTTCAGATTTAAAATTCAATTAATCCATCTGTATATTTTTTCTAGTTTGGGTGAGTGTGCTTTTTCGGTTTTCCGTAAGCACTAATTTCACTACAAAATATTATTATTGTGTTAAATTTTTGTATGTCTACCAAACACACGAATTGTCTAACACAATCAGGATCTTAAAGAAGCAAACGGTTCTAAGAATATAATTTGAGTGATCACTTCAATTACGAACCTTACTTGCTTTATTTGCTAAACAGCAAGCCCATTTCTCTCTAGTTTTGCGCAAGCTTTGTTGCAAGGCCACGTTGAAACCATACCGCGAGGCTCACGTCAGAGTCGCTCGACAAGAATTTACAGCCATGCTGCGCTCCTCGCTCCTCGTAGTTTGAGTTTGCCCACGATCAAAGAAAGCACTTTGCTCTTTCTGCGATGGACGGAATGCGCGCAGCGTACCAGTAGGAATCCCCAAGAGAGAAAAGGCTGCACCCTTGTATGTCAGGGGTTGCAAAATCGAAACACACCATTTAATATGTCACAATACGGTTTATCGTTCGGCTTGCGGTAAATGAGATTAACCGAACAATTATAAAGAAACCTGCCGGACGAATTCATTAATAGTAATAGCTTTCAATTGTATAAAAAATATCTACCCAATACTACTTTCTTATTTCAGACGGTATTTGTTTTACTAAAATGTCAATTTGTCAACATTTCTGTGTTGAATAAGGTTTTTATGTTGTTGTCATTTAGTTATTTAAAGTCGCATCAACATCTTGATAATTAACGAACACTATTGAGTTTTAATGTTATGACGACTATGAGGAAACGATATGGTGATGATAGGGTGTGAAAGGACGTACAGCCATGTCGTAGGCGGGACTCCAACCCGCGAACCTTCGGTCCGAGATCGCTACGGAACTAATGCTTTAGCGATCTCACGTTTTTGTGTTTAAATACCTATATGAGTTGTCGTCTACTTGAAACCATTCGTTATAACCGGTTTCCCTTACATGAGCATCCATACTCCGCTGGACGGAGAGGGGGAGACTGTCATTCAATCGGTAGCTTCGTTACGACTAAAAATGTTTGGTATTTGAGCTCCCGATTGCATGACAATATCCCCCTCTTCCAGCTCGAGATCTCGAAGTGCCACTACGTTTAAATCGAAGTAAAACGATTGCGGCATTAATTTTTCCATGTAACGCTGTCCTTGAACGCTCCAAAAATTTTCCTTCCCCATGCTGTAAGTACAAAATTGTAGAGATCAGCGGCGAACATAAGAGCCCACTCTAGCAATAGGCCGCTTTCTAATGTTTCTCTCCCTAGAAATTTCGCGGCTACGAAGAGTGGCTGGAGACGATGGAAGAGGCAGCGATGGGAATGGTGGAGGCGCAGCTTCTTCGCCCATGCGGAAGAAGGGAATGAGCAAGCTGTCCCCCTGCCCGCCTGCTCTCCCGCCCGCCCGAACGCCCGCCCGAACGCCCGCCCGAACGCCCGCCCGAACGCCCGCCCGAACGCCCGCCCGAACGCCCGCCCGAACGCCCGCCCGAACGCCCGCCCGAACGCCCGCCCGAACGCCCGCCCGAACGCCCGCCCGAACGCCCGCCCGAACGCCCGCCCGAACGCCCGCCCGAACGCCCGCCCGAACGCCCGCCCGCCCGAACTGCCCGCCCACCCGTCTGCCCGCCCGAACCGCCCGTCCGCACCGCCCGAACCGCCAGCCCGAACCGCCAGCCCGCACCGCCCGCCCGCCCGCACCGCCCGAACCGCCCGAACCGCCCGCCCGCCCCGCCCGAACCCCCCGTCCGCACCGCCCGAACCACCCGAACCGCCCGCCCGAACCACCCTTACACCCGCCCTCCATCCAACTCGCCCTCCCTCCCTCCCTCCCTCCCTCCCTCTCGCCCGCCCGCCCACGCAGCGCCGCGCATCGCAAGCGGCGGCTGCGCGATCTCATTCGCCGCACTAAACGAAATAAACGAGCGACCGGCAACGACCCGCGCGGGATTAGCTCGAGCCGTGGAGCTCTCTCCCGGCCCCGCCCCTTTCTCAACCCTCACCCGTCTCCTCCTCGGCCTCCCCCCCCCCGACCCAGCTTCCGCTCCCCATTCCCATCTTCTGCCACTCCCCCTTACATATTCCACCCCTTTCACCACCATCTTAGCTCCGCCTTGTCCTCGCTCTACCCCATCACTTCCGCCCGTGGCCTTCCGTCGCCGCTCCTCTTTCACCCCGCTCCACCCGCCGCCGATCTCCAAACCTCGGCTCAACCCCTTCCGCAGCGCAGCGGAGTCTGGAAAGAGGCGGTGGTGGAAGGGGGAGATTTCGAGACTGGAGGGTTCGCTTCCCTGGAGCATCGCCGACGTACAGAGTGGGAAAGATGGAAGCAACCCGCGCTCGGTTTCGTTCGCTGATGCGTTTCTTTCCTTTTTTTGTGGCTTCTTCGTTTCAGGTTGGGCCTGATGGGAGATGTTGTGTGGTCCAAAACTGAGGATACGAGGTCGAGATTTCAAGTAATTTACTCCAAGATATTTTTTCGTTATCTGTATCAGAAAGAAACTCTTGTACTTATAAACTAGAAAATGTTTAACCATGAAAAACCGTTAATGCAGTGTTGAACTGTTTTCTAATTCTTAAAATGTCTTTGCAATGTAAAACTGAGTCAAAATTCTTCCTTACAGTAACAACATATTTCTTCCGATAAAATCGTATTTGTAGAGATTTCAGTTTCTAGACATCCTACTGTATATTTTGAAGTAGTTGAAAACTAGAGAATTCATTACTGATCAGTGGGAGAAAATTCAATATTTGCAATACTTTCCTTTTTCCTTTTGTAGCTAATATCAACACAAGCGTCATGTCATCATCATGTAAAAAAATGTAACCGATACCTCATCCACAGTCTCATTGTCAAGCGTAAACTACTATTACAGATGCGACATCGATATCCATGTTTTTAAAGAAACATCGATATTTTAAAGCCGATGTTTCTTTAACATGATTTGAGCTCGATGATTTTACGTTATTGATGTTTTGTTTATGAAGGAAAAATTTCCGGAATCAGAATTCTGTGAAATATAAATACGAAATAATAACTTGTGATACACACAAACTGGTACTGGCATTTAATATTGTGTCAGTTTGTGTTCACACCAAACGAGCATTCATTCTTATTTTTTACTTTGTTTTTAGTTAATCCTTAATTATAAATTAACAAAGGTGTACACAGTCAAAATAAATTTTACTGCATTTAATGTTGTAGGTCCGCAAACCACCTTTAAAAACATTGATGGTTTTGGATCAATGTATTATTAACCCTAGATTTTAAAGACGTCGTCCGTCAGACGACACAACTCGTGCCTTCATTGTGTGACTAGCCAGTGACTTACACCTAACCTTGTGCGCGTGCCTATTTCCGATATACGCCATTTTAACATGCGTCATCCAGTATACTACGTCTTTGTAGTTACGTCAGTGATATTTTTTGGCACTATATTAGATTATATTGTGAATAATGAATACGAACTCCTTGTCTTGAAGCATTTAAGTTTTGTTCTGAATGTATAGCAACGACAATGGGGCGATGACGATAGCAACTAAAGTTGCATGACAAAGTTCTTCCGCGGACCCTTCTCAAAGCCATGTGTGGACAGCACCAAGCAAGTGTTTGATGTGAGAGTCAAATCATTTAAGTGTATCTATAAAAACCTTAAAGTGTATTTTGGAACTCCATATCATACATGTTCAATCCTTTAAATTTAGTGTTTCATTTTAAAAATGGGTTTTTCTTTATTTTTACCCAAAGTAGTCTCTCAGACCACGCATTTGTAATAATGATTGATGTAAGTCGCCTTTGTAATCTAGGGTTAATATCGAAATTTTTAATTTTGGGCATGAATGTTTACAAACATCAATGTTTTGTTATGGATATCGCGTCACTAACCACTAGCCGTGTTCTGTGCACACGCCGTGTACATTCTAGCACAGTGTTGTCAAGGTCGATGCCACAAGCGGGAGTCCATGGCATGAGTGCCACGACGAAACTGCCCCTCCTCGCAGTTCATTACCCCGCCACTAGAGACAACGCCATCCCTATTGTAAAACGGCGGGGTTACTAATAGTTTCCTTTCCCTACTGCTAGTTGCGCAGAGAAGCTTGTAGCATGCTACGGTGCCACGACGCGTGCCACTGTCACCAGTAGAAAACCTTGAGACCACTGTTCTAGCAGAATCGCACCGACAGCAGCGCTCCCGCGGCGTGAACTGGCGGCTGCGCAAAGCGAGCAGGGCGACGCCCGTGCAGGCGAGCGCTTCGGTCAGCGTGTCTCGCCGCGGCGGGCGAGACCAGCGGCGGACGTGTCTCGCCCGCGGGCGCTGATGCAACGGCTGCGGCGGCGGCGGCAGACGACGCCCGCCATCTCGTGTAAATTTAGGAGTCGTTAATTCCAAATGTTCTATGCATGAACTCAGTTCACGCTAAATAAAATCCGCAATTAGTCACCCGTGCGACAAGACGCGAGTGCCGCGCGGCGGACGAAGCTCTTACTGCCGACGCCGCCGACGCCGTCTCCGCTGCTGCCGAGATGTCATCCGAACCGTTGCTGCCGGCCAGGGCCGGCGCTAGGCACGGGCAGAACAGGCGAGCGCCGGGAACCCTGCACGTCAAGAGGCCAAAGGATGGGAGTGATGGGAGAAAAATGTAGTAAAATATTGAAAAAGAAATTGGAACTGGAGGAAATGGTTATCGTAATTTTATGTCGTGGTACAGTAGTCTGATATTTCTTAAAATTTTGAATTAATTTCCCTAAATAGTTATTTGTAGTAGTCATTACTTATAAGGTAGTATTTTATGAAATATTTTAATACAGATTTTTGTAAAATTATACTATTATACATATATTGGCCATGCAGTTTTCAATGAAGTTTAGGCCTGAATATCCTGAATTGCTGGTAGTGATTATTAATTAAAAAAATGCAGGTATGTAGCAAGCAGGTATGATTAACTCATACATTTTTTTATACAATTTGATTATTTATATTTTTTTCGCGGGGGAGGGGCTACATTGCATTTTTGCCCCGGGCTCGGGCAAAATTGTCTTGCTCCAACATACGGTGCCGCTGTCCATGCGTTTCTCTGCGTTCTGTTTGCCGTTTCTGTCGTGTGATGTTGCTTCAATACCGTGCTTCCAAAAGCGCTCACTGATCCAATTCTACATTCCTTTACATCTCTGCAGAGGTACTTTGTAGCTGCTTGAGAAACCTCATAATGAATCTTAGAGCATTTTTCCATCATTCTCTATCATAGACATCTTTTTGATACTTAGAGTTGAAAATATTGTTTGTGGCTGGGTTTTTTGCTGGACTTAGCTGTAGCAAGAAAGAAGATAGAATCCCCAAGCGACCGAGACAGATTTAGAATATAGCTTACCGTGTTTAAATTATATACGTTCTCTTTAAAAACTGGACAAAATTAAGAAAGAAATCGAATCAAGTGATCTGAGGGGGAAAGGGGGATAAAAGGCAGGAAATCGGCCTAATTAATTTCGGTTCGTGCCTCCGGTCGCTAAGATGATCATTAGTCCTGAAAGTGTAGTTCATGTTTTATCACGGGAGGTGACGTTCTTCCCGCTGGATGGTAAGATCCGGCTCTTACCTGCACGTCAGTTTATGGGACTTTCTCCATCCAGATAACTTTCACTAGCAGGGCACCAACCCAGTCAGGACTGGCTCTAACTCTGGTTTTACCACCATTACTTAAAATTTTAAGTTTGCCTTAAGAATTTTAAGGTAGATATAGGAGACGTTTCCGTTTCACCATGTCCTTTAAGATGAACTTAAACGATAAGTTCGACTTCAATTTAAGTAGCACTTATACATTTGAAGTCGTACTTCACGGCTCAAGTACAGTTCAAACAGCGAGCGTATTTTTGAGTGTTGCTTTTGATAGTGATTGCTGCGACAATGTAAAAACGAGAGCTTTGAGAAGCCTTCTCGTAGGCCGAGGTTGATACGGGAACGGTCCAAATATATTGAAGAGTTCGATGAAAGAGGTTTTGGCACCCGATTTCGCCGATCAAAGATGACAACACCACATGCTTTGGAGTTAGTTGATGTGACCGATTGGCATTTCCGAGTTTACTTCTTAGTTAATTAATAACGAAATGAGCATTTCAGTAATTTGATAGATAAGTCCCTTGAAAGTAACAATTTTGTCTAACAACTAGTGTTTTGAAGGTTATGTTTACATGATCCCGTAGCTACTCTCAACTTTGAAGAATTACATTCAGTAATTTTTATTGCATTCCATTTTTCACCTAAACTAACCATCTCCACAACTTTATTTAATGTTTGTTGTATTTTATCATGTAGTTTGTTGCTCTAAAATTGTGTTAAATGTTATCCCATGTTTCAGTTTTTGTCAGTTTGTTGTTAAATTTGTAACTTTATTTTCTATAATAGAAGTGTATTTTCTCATACATTTGATAAGCACTTAATTCTCCGAAGATGAAAATTTCGCAATCCTCTCTCTTTTCCCCATTACGAAAAATTAATAAAAACATCTTTGCACCAAAGTATACAAAGCAGAACCAAAATAAACAAGACTGGTTACGGTCACTGGTTGGTACCCGCTTCGCCAACCAACCAACTCTCCAACCAGGGTCCAGCATCGCCAACCAACTCTCAGATGCATATAAGTTATACTTCTCTAAGTATTGCTTTAAAGAGGGTGGTGAAACGACGAACAACATAGCACGACTAAAAAAGGTCTTCAAATTAAGAATAACATTGCAAAGTCACACTTAAAACGTTTTTGATGAAACCGGCCGCAAGCTCCCGACTGGTCTCCCCACGTGAGTAGTAGTATAGTGCTTGTATGTGTGTGTGTAAATAAGGGAAGAGTATAGAACAAGGGAAGAAGAAGGGAAGATCGCGAACGGTCTGTAGCCCGTTTGTTGGGGAACTACTCCAGCATTCGCCTGATTTTGATAGGAGAAACCACAAAAAATATCGATCAGAGTGAACTAAATAAAGCTCCCTCTAAACATGAGAATTCTTCTCTAGCCGGCGGCTGAATTTGATCTAGCCAAGAAGCTAAAGTTGAAAATTCTGCCACCGAGCCTAGAACCCCCCCCCCCCCCCAATAGAGGCACTGCAGTATTTCGTTTCATGCACCAGCAACTTCGGGCGGTGAGGTCAGCCCCTACGCTCCGGATCTCTAAAAGCATAGATAACCTTAATAAACACATATATGTTTGTGTTTCTAGTCTTAACTACGATGTATAAATTATTAATTGAAAGGAAATCGTTCGTGACGCTAATCTCTCCGACTTGGAATCCCACTCGTGTCTTCAGGAGTTCACGCCTGGTTACTATCTTCACAGCCGATCCTAGCGTAGATCGCCTCGCCTGGGAATGCCCTTTTCCGCGCGCGCGCGTGCAGTCCAGTGGTGCGACATCGACAACAAAATTAAAACATCGATATTAAAAGTACATCGAACAAAATACACCGATGTTTTAAAGCTGGATTAATAACCTCTAACATGAAATTTGTTCGCAATAAAAAGTATTCAGAGAGGCACCTAGTATATTACTTAATAATTAAAATTTAACTTGAAACAGTTAAAAAGGGGGCGATGAACAGTCTGCTCAATGAAGGCAGTGCAAACGGCATTCGCGTTGTTCGAACAGATAAACAGTGGTGCCATCAGTTATTATTTCGTATTTTAACTTTTACAAAATTGTGATTATGGCAATTTTTCGTCCAGGAACGAAACATCGTAACGTAAAAATATGGAGCACAAAACACCGATATCCAAAAATTATCGGCTTGAATACATCGATGTCCGTCAACGATCATCGTTGAACATTGATCATTTTATAGAAACATCGATGTTTTGAAAACATCGATATCAATGTTGTTTCCATAGTGCTGTCCGAACCGCGTGGAGCCCCGTGGTGTGCGCGTGTGTTAGTGCCGCTTAAAGTTCGATTCACAGTATCTGTAGGCGCGCGCTTCCCTCTGCCCTCTGGGTTACGAAACCGTTCCTTCGCGGAATGCCTTTCGCAGACGCATCCAGTCAATCAATCAATCGTCGATGACTAATTTTCCGTTACAAGGCCCAGCTCATCAGCTCTGCTATTCCGCCGACCATGCATATTTCGCTACGCTCTTTTCGCCCTCTAGTCAAGAAAGAAGGTATTACTTGGGCGACGAAACGGACGGTTTGAATTTAAATCGGTCTTATTTGAGGTTATTATACATGCAATAAATCTACAACATAGGATAGCCAGTTTTAGTTTCCTTTTGAATAAAAAGATACGAAGAATATTTTCGCCCTTAAAATTGCCATAGGTTTGAACGGGTTTTAATCCGCGAACTTGGGTAAAACAGTCCGAATGACTAACCATTACACCATCGAAACATCCTCAGGCGCTTAAGGCAAGGAGAGTGCTAGTAGGGGGAGAAATTAAGGAGGCAGAATACGTGTTCCGGGAAGTGGAAGGTAGGTGGCGGATTGCAGGATGTGGAAAGCCAGAAGTTGGAAGATCGTAGGCGCAAATTTGAGTAGTGGGAGGGAAGAGATCGGAGGCGGTAGATGGATAGTGATGTAGGGCAATGGGATGCACGTGCGGGAAGAAGGGAGGTGAATACTGAGTGCTAAGTGTTGGGAGACAGTTGTTGGTCTGTAAGTGTAAAAGGCAAGGGTCGAGAGGCGGACAGTTTCGAGGGGACGACGGGAGAAAGTGAGAAGTGCAAGGTACATCGCCTAGTTGGTACCGGGCAGTGGGTGGTGGGAATAGCACAACGGGGGAAGGGTGAAGGAAGAAGGAGGTGAATGGTGGGAGCTAAGTGTTTGTAAACGGTTGTTGGGTTGGAGGTGAGATGTGGAAGGCAAAGTGTTAGGAAGTGAGCAGAGTCGGCGCGTAGGAGGCGAAGTGTCATGGCGGTGAAAGTTAGGGGTGTAAGGCGCTTAGCTTGGGAGGCTGGTTGAGACCGGGTGCAGTTAGTGGGCAGCGGGCAGTGGGCAGTGGGCAGTGGGCGATGGGCGATGGGCGATGGACGACGGGCAACGGGTGGCGGGCGACGAATGACGAGCAACGGCTTGCGGGATGCAGAGCTGTGGAACGTGGATGGCGAGCAGACTCCTCTTCTCTTTATGGCTGCCTCATTCCGACTGCAACGACGTGCCATACCTCCGTTTTATTTTTACCCACTTGACGTTCTCTTATGGCCGCTTTCTAAAGATATTATCTGTTCTATTCATGGTTTCAAATAAATAGTTTCCTACCTTCTCTACTTCGCTTATTTCTCGTGCTGAATGTATATTTAGGGAACATAAGAATCGTAGTTTTGCTTTGAGTGAAAAAGATGTTTTTCGTAGAAAATATGGATGTGTTGTTGTTCCAGTTGCATAAATGATTGTCATCGGCCGCTGTTGGGAACATTACTTGCCAAACTTTACTCTTACTAAAAAAAAGTTTGTTTCAAAAGGGTGAAATAACTATGGGACTTTTTCTTGAATACAAAAGACAATCTTGAATACAGAAAATAAAAGTTAAGGTTGATTTAATTTGAACTTTTCCTTATTGTAGTTTACATTTAGCCTTCAAGAGCATGACTCAAAACGAGCTAAAATATACCGATGAAATGCTTACGTCTCAAAGTGTGTTTATCTGTACAATTTCTTTACAGAAGTACTTTTGCTTTGCATGCAGTTTGGTTTGGAATTTATATTTTGCTACAAACGTAAATACGTTTTAAAAACGGGTTCAAAATTAGACAATTTTTCGCTTAATATTGACAAGAAAAGCAGTATTTCTCGTGTAATATTTTTATCCACTCTTGTTTGGTTAAAAGCTTTATTTTATACATGTTTTGCATTCCAAAATGTTTTACAACAAACGTCCAAAAGAGATATGTTTCATAAAATTTGGGAAATGTGTATCCCATGGTAGCTTGCTGACAGCAGGCATATTGAAACAGGTTGTAGAAGAAAAAAAACTTTGAAGCAAAAAAAACCTGCCTGATTGCTTCACATAGCTGTCTGACATTATCTACGCACGCTTGACCCGGGTCCAAACTGCTCGGCATTCAGGAGCGTTATTTCTGTGAGATGTACGGTAGCCACACCAGCTTCCTTTGCTTATCATTGTGGGCGATCGGAAAGCCTCATTTAAATAGCAAAACTCGCTCTTTGGCCTCGCGTCTTGAGTTTTGTTGTTTTTCTTTTTTATGCACCATTAAAGAATTGCGTGAAAAACCACGATTTCTCCCGAACACTATCAACACAGCGTCTTCAACTGTATTTGAACATTAATTAATGCTTCTGACATAAATTGTATGCAGCCATTTACGTGGTTGTGTATTTGTGAGTAAACGTATATGTGTGATGTATCTGAGAAGCTGATCATTTAAAACCATAAAGGTATACGAAATTGATTGTTATCAAGTCTGTATCTAAAAACGTTCAGATGATAGGTAGAACGAACCTATTCTCAAAAATAGAAATTAAAACATCAACTTACTTCGATATGTGTTTTACCGCTAAATTCACATACAGTTTTATGAAATGCATTCCTCTGAATTTAATACATTGGATGATTTATTTTTGCTTATAGAGTTCATTTTAGAAAGAAAAAAATCTTGTCTTCGTTTTGTAATCTTACTTCATGTTAACTAAAACTTATTTAAAACACGACTAAACCCATTAGTGATATATTATTTCTTTACCAGTAAATAAAATCTTTTTATGTTCTTTATCAAATATCAGAACTTTAATTTTAGTGAAATAACCTTTGTATTGCGCCAAATATTTAACCATCGAAGGAAAATAAATTGCTACATTTTAATCATATACTGCTTTTATATAAAAATTTCTAACTGAGCAAACTTGAAATGCCTTTTCTTCTAAACGACTTCTGCTTTAACGAGTGGATGCTTTTCACCCAAGCCGTAAAAATGCTCTGTGGATTCACGAGTGACTCACCTCCTTGGAGGCTTACAATCACACTGTCAGGAATTATCTAAATTGCCTAATTAAAATGCCCTTCTAATTCTTAGTCACGTATACTCGAAATAGCACAACTTCTAGTCGGAAAAAGTAAGACAAAGCTCGACCATTTTACACAGCAGGTGCTAGAACAAAGAAAATTGTGCCTTCAAATTAGACGAATGAAGGACACGTAGTGCTTTAATACTGGACCGTAAATAACGGTCGTATTTAATGCTCCAAAATATTTACATCTCCAACTGAGGACAGGAAGATTTTGTTGTTTATGAAAACAAAACTTGTAGAAAAACATAATAAGCACATAAAATATTTTTCATCTGTTGATTTGTTGGTACAGTTGGATTAATGTTCAGGTATACTTTGAGAGATTGTTTAATGATATTTTCGTTTATTGGGTGTGTTAAAATTAAAACAAGTAATAATTATATGCGTTTAAAAAGTATTACTAAATACATTGCGTAATTTTACACGTAAATTAAAATGAATTTAAATTGTTTCTTCCTTAAATAATATATTTTGTTTACATTTTATATACTTTTACAGGTATTGTGATCTGATTTTAATTTTGTTGTCGTTAAAATATTTGTAGATGAATTTTTATTCTGAATTATTTGCTTGTACGATAAAATGCACCGTTTAAAATGAATAAATTTTAATATCTTTGCAATTTTCTCACTAAAATTAATCATTCCTTAACAAAACTAATGTATCACATTTCACACAATTGCTTCTGTGAACAGAAATAGCTGAGTAAATCATTTATTAAGAACAATAAGATAGTTAAATTAACTACTCTCTATAGTTTGTAGGCAAATGTGAAAACTTGGATTATAAAAACCAAAAAAACAAAATTCTCTTAGCATAAGATCCAAAATATTCATTATTTCACTGAATTTACAAAATAAACGTTCGTTTTTATATAAGACAAGGTGGGGGAGGAAGGGAGTCGGAGGAAGAGAGGAAGGAGGAGAAAGACGACGATGAAGGAAGAAGTAGGAATACTAAGGGAAGAACGAGAGAGAGGGAAATGTGGGAAAGAGGGCTGTGACGAAGGAGGAGGGAGATTGGAATCCGGAGAAGGAGAAAGATGTGGAGGGAAACGCAGGAAGGGGAAGGCGGAGAAAAGGAAGGAAGGGAAGGAGGAGTCGGAGGAAAGGGCTGAGTAGAGAGATTAGAAGGAAGAAGAGAAAAAAGTAAGAATATTAAGGGAAGAAAGAAAAGGAGGGATAGGTAAATGCGGAAGAGGAGGCTCTGACAGAGGAGGAGGGAGAGTGGAAAACGGTGGCGGAGAAAAGGAAGGAAGGGGAGGGGGAGTTGTAGGAGAAGGGTGAGGTGCCGGGAGGCGGAGGCGCGGAACAGAGGAGCGTCGAGCGCCAGGAACGCGGACGGAGCCCAAACGGCCCGCGGCGCGTCAACCTTGAGACAGTTTTGCCACGCGCGCGGCCAGAAATACCCGACGAAACCGTAAAAATACCCGAGGAGAGTGCCGCTCGGAGGACGCTACCTCTCCACGCTCACGGCAAAGCACACACGAGAAAAAAAATATGGAAAGGGCAATGCTACATAAGAACGTGTTACAGAAGATGGAAATAAAACTGTGTCCGATGGGTAAGAAAATGTTCTCTTGTAGACAAAATCAAATGATGTGAATAAGATCGGCATTGGAAGTACAGATTGCTTCTAAATAAATTTGAGGAGACAATTACGAAAATATGCAATAGATTATGAGAATGAATGTGGTAGTAGAGAGAGGCATTGTACCACAAAAAAGGATTAGGAGGAAAGTGAATCTACTGTTTCTGTGGAAGAACAAAGAAGAACGACGAAAAGAGCAAGAGACGAATAAAAGTACTGCGTGTGACGGTGAAGAGGGCTTGATGGTAAAACGAGAGGCAGTCGAAATTCCTTTCTCTCCTCTCAATGCCTTTGTTGCCGTCTCCTCACCTCAAACTCTTCCGCCCCATCTCGCTCCCTCCCAGGACACCCATTCCAAACCCTCCTCACCTCCCCAATCCTTCTCCGCCTTCTCAATTCCTCTCCTCCTCCACAAACCATCTCCTTCCCAAACCATTTCCTCCCTCCGCCCTTCTGACCGGTGGCAGTCGCCACTGCGTCTCCAAAGACTCGTCCACCCCCTCCACCTCTCCCTCGTTCCCGGCCCGCTCCAGCCACATCCCGTGCACGCGTCCGCCACCCGCCGGCCTTCCCTGGCCCCGCCCTCGCGCTGCGGCCGCTTCCGGACTCGATTGTTTCGAAAGCGCGCGCGCGCGCGGCGGGGGCGGCAGCGGCAGCGGGGGCGGAGCGGGGCAGGGGCGGGGGCCTTTGTCCAGCGCAGTGTAGCGAGATTGTGTTAAAGCAGGTTAAGTTAATTTCGTTTGCATCGTGATGCGGAGAATCCCCCGCCGCCGACGCCGTCGAGCAGACGCGGGGCGGCGTCGAGAGCGGGGGCGGGGGCGGGGGCGGGGGCGGGGGCGGGGGCGGGGGCGGGGCCTGGGAGAAAGAAAGGAGCGCTCCGCGTGTCGGAACGGCGCGGCGGCGCGACGCAACGCGGCGGCGGAGGAAAGCCGTGGAGGGAGTTAAAAAGCGGTGGAGACGGTGGTGGTGGTGGCAGCGGGAGCGGGGGCGGGAGCGGCGGCAGAAGATGTGGGGGTGGCGGCAGGGGCAGGGGCTACAAAGGCCCGCGGGCGGCAGGCAGTTGCCAAGGAAGCTTGCGGCCCGGACGGCTCTCCGTGCGAAGCCAACGCCCACCTCGGCGCCGTTCGTGCCCCACGACAGTTTCCTTTTCTTCAGCTAACGTTGCTCTACAGAGTGACTCTTTTTTGTAACATTGCGATGTGTGGTGATTGATGTTTTCTATCTCTTACACCCATATTACACCTTTGTGTAATTAATAGATATACTTAAATTGCGCATTAATTTCAATTAAACACATTTTCTCGAATTATTAAAATTTTCCCCAAATGGTAGTGCTAGCAAAGATAACTTGTTACATCGTTTACGTTTCGATTCGTTTCATCTTTTTCTTATTAATTAGATTAATTACCTATCATTACTTTATACCTTTTTGGAGTTTGAACAAGAGTTCTAACATGTTCCCCTTTTCAGGTTTTGGAACTACAAGATAATAAAAAGAGGTTATTAGTGCTTGATTGTGTGTTATTAGTGCAAGATCTTGGCTCAGTGAGTTCCATACCAGCACTATCGCTGCTGAAAGAAAGCCGTACATATTATTATTATTAGCCCTATTAGAGAGATTATTTGGCCTATGCTGACCCAAAGAATTTCCCTAATAAACACTATCACAAGTTACCAACTCCTCCTATTACCCGTCCAGCGTATCCCCATCGCTCGTCCCGAGCCCCGCCCGCGCCAAGGTCATTACTCGCAGCTAACGCAATAAAGCCACTACCCGCGCGCCGGAGACGTGTGCGGCCTTCTTTAACCGCACACGCGCCTCTTCTTCTTCTTCCTCTTCCCCTCGGCGGCGCGCGTTAATTAACACGGCGGGCGGGCAGGTGACGCGAGGCCGCGCCGCGCCGCCCCGCGCTGCGCCGCGCGTGGGGCGTAATTGGCTTAATATTGAAAGTGCCCAGCCGAGTCGAAAGTTCAAATTTGTCATCGCTAATGACTTTGTTCGGGGCCCGCGCCCGCCGCCTCCGACGCCTAAACAGAGCGCGTGTGGAGAGGCGCGGGGTGATGCGAGAGGGGCGGGGCGGGGGCGTTGGCGGCGAAAGTCGCGCTCGAGTGGGGCGCGGCGGGCGCTGTCAAAGGGCACCGCCGCCGCCGCCGCCGTCGACGCTGGATCTCCTCGCGCCACCGCCGCCACGGCCGCCTCCCCTGCCGCTGCCGCCGCCCCTCTGCCGCCGCCGCCGTCGTCGCCTGCAAGTGCTCTTCTTTCGGGCGGCTCTTGCTTTGTCGCCCTGTGTCCTTCTCCTGCCGTGTTATTCGTTCTTTCTTCATTTAATACTGTATCTTATTCTTTCTTCTTCGGTTTCTCTGTGCTTATTTTTACATCTCGTCTCTCTGCTCGTTTTATTTTCTCTCTTAATTTGTCTTCCTTTACGCAGGTTGAATACTTCTTTCGTTCAGTTCTTATTTTTTCCACTTCTTCTTATATTTTTATTATTTTCTTCAGCCTGTTTATTTTCGCCTTTTCCTGATTTCCTATTATTTTTCTCCTCTTCTATATTTCCATCCCCTTTACCTTTCTCCTGCACATTTACCTGTCTTCACATCCTTTTCCTCTCTTCTTCTTCTTTACCATATCTTCTGTCCTTCAATCTATGTCTAGCCAATCTCTTCTCTTTTCTCGACATTCTTCTCCAGCACTTCATGCACGCAGAGCGCACACCCAGATTTGCCGTCGATCAATCACCATCGACGTTTGCGAATTATCAATATGTTGGATGCTACATATAAAACGATCTATGATTTCTTACTTTGCTACTTCGGTTTGCAGTCGTTGGTAAATCAAATACCAGCCTAGTGATATCATAAATGCAATTTCATAAGGTAATATGGTCATATTTCATATGGTAAGTTTGTTAAGAAGCTACAGTTCCCAAGTGCTCCATGTGATGATGTCTGCGTCATTAAATCTGTATTAGGCTCCATTAATCTAGACCTTCAAAAATGTAGAAGTATTGCATTAACATCGCCATTACTTCAGTTGACCCTTCTGAAGCATTGAATAGCCCTTTTTGACGTCTTCTGCTCTCATAATTTAGAAATTACATGCTGGCAAAACTATATTTTTCTGTGCTTCTAACAAGATTGCAATTTTCCAGAATAAATCGAATGATTGAAATTATATGCCTTTACTGATGTTCTGGAAAATAAGCGAAATGAATATTTAAAATAAATATTAGTTATTTTATCTCTCATTCTAAAAGTTGATCGGTTAGTTGTCAATGAATAATGAACGTAATTAACATATTCTTAGATGCTTTCGCAATGTTTTTATATACAAATTAATTTCAAACTTAACCAAAATCATATTAATATTTTTTATTTTCCAAATTGATTATCGTTATTAAACTCATTGGTTACCACTAATAAGTATTTCGTATTTATTATTTTTCTCGTGTATTGTTAATTTCATTTCAATTCTTTCTGAAAAACTAAGTAAATGACACTCCTGCATATTGCAACGTATCGGTCGACTTATAAAATCACTAAACAAGAAAGTATTAACACGAAGGAAAGGAAAACCAAAATGACTTATAAAATTTGGAAAAGAACCACAGAAAGTGAGTCGGACAACTACATAAAAGATAATGTAGTAGCATTGAGAAAAAAACAAACCAGGACATTGTATATCAGCAAATTTCACAATGAACCGATTTTTTTATATTATAACCGACATATTATAGAAAATCAACCATATATTTATTCACCTAAATGAATTTTTATCGTCCCATATATGTACAAGTAATGCCAAAACTCATAATAAACGTACGTATGCGTAGAGCTTACACGGATAACAAATGGTCGATGCGGGTACAGTCAGTGAGCCAGTGATAGTGCCTTGAGTTTATTCTGCTTTTGTCGTAGTTATTTCAGAGCCAATGTCGAGCTTCACCTCTTTTAATTTCGGTGCAGTAGAAATAGAAATGCCATCGCGTTTCGTTTTATCATTCAAAACTTAAATGTCAGAGTTCATAGGACAATGTATGAGTTTTAAAGAAGAATAATTCAAAGGTAAAAGAGGAGATATTCAGAATTTAACAACATGAAGTTTTTCTTTGAACTTGTGAAAATTTAATGATGAGATCAACGCTTTTGCAAATACGAATCTCGAAAGTTTTTTGAAGTAAATTGCTGTTATTGCATTATCTTTTAATGAACCGATGCCTTTCTTCTGGTGCTGAAGAAAGTTTTGATTTACGTCAATTTCTTCCGAAATTCCGCATGTATTTGCAAAATTTGCACATGCTGATACTCTTTGAAACTGCAAACAATAACTGTTAATGACCGAGTCAGATGGACCGATTTCCATCAATTATTTTTTAAAAAACTCAAGAAATCCAAAAATGTTACCGGAAAACATTGTTCGAACGTGTTGCAGTTTGCTGACGTGTATAATACATGTGCTGTTATATAATATATGCTGTTATACATGCCGCTGCCGGTTGCTGACGTGTATAAAAAATATACATTTATTTTATTTCCACCAATCTGCCATTAAATTCTGATCAGCAATAAATTAAGTAAAGTATTTAATTAACATCCTGACCAGAATTTTATTTTGTCAAAACATTTCATTATCAATTTTGATTGTATTTTTGTGATTTTATCATTGTTGCAAAATTAATTTTGAAAATCAGTAATCATTAAAACGTATGTATACGCCTGGTATGGTCAACACTTGCCTAAACAATTCAGACAATTTTCTTCAAAAGTGACATTCTTCAACCATTCTGGACTAATTACAGACACTACGGAAATAAAACAAATTTTGATTTTTGAGGGTACTTTACACGGGGTCACAACATATTCAAAGTTTTCTCGAAAATTGCCTTTTTTGATGGAGCGAAGGATTCTTAAAAAGTGGCAAAAGACTTATTTTCCTTGAAACATGAATTTAAAAAGTTACAAATGTTCAATTTTTATGCTCAAAAGCTCAGTAGACACAGTTCGTGCATTTTTATTTTAAAATGTATTTAGACATCACATTGCAACTGTTAAAGAAGTTGAACTACGTAATTTTCAATAGTCACTTATGAAATATGCAAATTTTACGAAATACAACGATAACGTTTTAGATCATAAATTCCAAAGAGTACTGATGATCAATATAGCTCCGTCCTGAGATACAAGTGACAATACTGAATAAACTATAACTACAATTAAGTATGATAATATTATAACCACAATTAAATATGACAATACTATAACTAAAATTAAATATGACAATGCTATAACTAAAATTAAGTATGACAGTACTATAATTACATGATATAATATGGAATGAAACTAAAAGAAAAAAATATTTTCTTAACAACAGCATTATCTTCTCATCCAAGGCGTACAATGCAGTCGAGTCAGTTCTGGCTGCAACGGCAGATGCAGGCACCGTCTCCGTCCTGCTATCGCCTGCGTTCGCTTCCAGGTGTATAAATACCCCGAGGCGCCCTTTGCGACGTGTTGCTGCGAGCCGGCGGCAAATTAGCGGGAAATATTTCGCCGACGACGAGACGGCTAAAAATTGCCCCGGCTTGTTTTCTCTTGACGCACTCGAAGCTCCGCGCGTCACATAACTTACGCGCGCGCCGGACGAGGTGGGCTTTGCTCGCTGGAAGACGGCGGCTGGCGACTCGTATTTCAATCGCGGGGCGCGTCAGCGCAGCTTCTCGCGTGGAGTTGCTCTTTGGCATTTTTTTCACGCGAAGGTGACAATTGGCGCGACGTCTTGGGTAAATATGAGCACGGTGTCACGATTGAAACTAGTAGGTAATGTTTTATTTAAACACGTTAAAAAAAACGGAATGACATCGGCTTGTATATAAACTATGATAAAACTAGGTACTTAAGAATGTCAGAATATGAGTCGGGGAGGAGGTTGCAGAGTATACGGATAAGTGGATATCATTTCGAAGGAGTTAGTGAATTTACATATCTTGGAGTAAGCGTCAATAATACAAATAACATACCTGAATAAATTAATCAGAGAGTGATGCATGGCAATAAAGCCTATTATGCAAATATGAACCTCCTAAAATCTGTACTTTTGATTAGGAAAACTAAAGTCAAACTATTTAAAACTATGATCAGACCAGTAGCCACCTACGGAGCAGAGGCATGGACTTTAACCAATAACGATATGGAAGCCCTGCGTAGATTTGAAAGAAAAGTGATCAGAAAAATGTATGGTCCGCTTAATCAGGGAGGCAGATGGAGAATAAGATATTATGAGGAAATTAATTACGTTTTGAAAGGAAAGGATGTAGTTAGGTTAGTGAAATCACGTAAACTGTCCTGGCTAGGTCATATGCAAAGAATGAGAGCGGACAGAATGCCTAAAACCATGCTACGTAGTAAAATAATTGGAGTAGGAAGACAAGGCAGACCAAGAACAAGGTGGATACAGGATGTGGGTGGAGATATGAAGAAGATGAAAATTACTGGATGATGGGGAAAGGCAGAGAGAAGAAAATGGAAGCATATCGTGAAGGCAGCTCAGGCCCATACCGGGCTGTAAGGCTATTGCAAGAAGAATGTTTTATTTCTCGATTAATACCTTTGTAACTTCCAAATATATATTGGTTTCTATTTTGATTTATTTTTTTAGTATAATTTGTTCGGTAGAAGCAACGTCTTTACTCGTGATGTTGGCAGAATTATGGTGATATTTTAGAGTTTGCGCTTAAAACATTTATTGCACACCAACATTTCGTTTCCACCTTGCACTTTTAATTACTCGTAATTTTCTTTCAGAGACCAAATTACTTATTAAAATTATTATTTCGCATTGATATCTTCGATAGCAAATATCATAGAGCTGTGTTCACAAACAAAATTCATTATAATACATTACACTAGTGCAATGGCGTATTGTTTTATTTATAACAACAGTTGTTTTTCTTCAAGCCAATTCGTATCAAAACATGTTTACTTTTTACTGATACGTTATAGCTTATTATTGCCTTCAGTACGAAGCTCGATATACGCTGCATAACTTACCTAGATCCAAAGGATCGTGGTAACGAGAGGAGTATGAAAACATTTGAATTAAACCACATGTTCTCTTATGAAAGAAATTATGAAAACGAAATTTGAAAAAAGAAACCGTGTCAGGTTGACATCTTGTTTATTAGTAAATAAATAAATCTGAATGTATAAAATTAGCTAAAAAATGAAATTATGTATGTACCACGGGCTTTAACGGGTTCTAATGGTCTCGGGCGACAAAATGTTCTTGGGCCAGAGACCTTCGGGTATTTTGTCGCCCCTCGATTATTAGAACTCTAATAACACGCTCTTGGTACATAAATATTACTTATTTCGTTAGAAAATTACCCTTGTTTATCAGACTCCAATATTCAAAAATGATTTTTTCTGTCAAACGGTAGACGGTTTCATGACGGTGGTATGTATACATTAAACTAGTCGGTTTCTGTGTGTCCAACAAAACCATAGACACCTCTAAAAGGCCACAGGCTGCAGAGTTTTCCGTCAATTTATGAATATATTCGAAATTAGTAATTTAAATCTTTATTGTTGTTAAGCGTCAGAATGTACTTCTAATTTGAGGGCCTTGCAGTGCAGCCTAGAAAGAATATTGATTGAGACTTCTCGGGCCGCTTCCTTTGCGATGGCTCCTGAGGTCGTCGACGCATGCCACCAACGTCGCGCTGAGGACGTTTTCGCGAGGAATCCACCCGGTAATTCCTCTGTCACCAATTATTAGAGATATGCTTCATCGGTGCCAGACTTCACTACCCGTAAACATCGACCATCTCCTCGGATCACGTGCGTTTTACGTTCGATGGTAGATCAAGTCTTGCTGTTAGTTAATTTTCAACACAGTTTTTTTGTACAATTCTATTTTTATAACTAAGTTACTAAACCAGAAATTTCTGTCATGCCTTTGTTTCAATTTAAATATTCACTTTCATTTAATGATTTCAATTTTTAATACTTCAGGAAACATATTTGTACATCAGAAATTAAATATTTTAGCAACAGTTTAAACTTACTGCAGACATTTAAAAGAAACTACAATTAAAAAATTTAATTTAAAATATTCTACTAAAAATAATCTGAAAAATGTTATATTATAATCCAAGGTGAGTATTTTTAACACAGCTATGATTACTCGCGATTTCCCACAGAATATTTGCTTCCATTGAGAAAGCATGTCATCCTCAAAACTTCAATAGCTTGAGGGCAGATTTTAATATTGTGTAATTGCTGTGAAAAATTAACCGTGTCATTAGTTCGATTTTTTTAAATACGAGAGTATCATGAAATATTTATACAACTAAATTATGATATCTGGACTGCACCCTTCTTATTTACGAACCTCCGAGTCCGGTTGAGCAAGCTGAGGAATAAGCCTCCTCGACACATGTTACACATGTTTTGCGACACTACGGTGCCGCCTGAGCCGCGCCACAGACGTCGCGATGCGCGTGCCTTCGCGGCGGTAACCGGCGCATCCATTCAGGAATTATACTTCTATATTTTTAAAGTGACCAATGATGTAACCCTTTAACTCAGTGGTGTCAAGGACTCCTACTGGTGGCAGTGGCACACATCGTGGCACCTAGCATGCCACGAGTTTCTCTGCGCAACTAGCGGTGGGGAAGGGAACTATGAGTGCCGCCATTTTACAGTAGTGATGGCGTTGTATCGTGCTTTGACTGCTACGGGTGCTTTAACTGCTACGGGCCGGTTGGCTGTCATTCTGCTTGCTGCGGACACCGTTGTGTGCTGAGATCGCTCGCACATAGATTCCGCGCAAGACATCTCAGTTATCAGTAAGTTCTAGCGATAGCCGAAAGCGCGTCTACCGGGAGACATGGCTCAGTGCATCAACCTGATGTCACTGCAGTCCCTCTGACAGGGAGGTCCTTGGTTCGAGTCCCGACGGCGGCAGGATTTTCGACACTAGCTTGTCAGCTAGGTCGAATTCAGTCGTCTGGAGGAGAATTCTAGCGGCCGGCTGCTCTGATCGGTAGTTTTCCGTGGTTTCTCCGATCAACACCAGGCGAATGCCGGAGCAGTACCTCAACAAACGGGCCACGGAACGCGCGCGATCTTTCCTTCCTCTTCCTTGTCCTATCCTCTCCTCTTACACACACACTTGCAATAACATGCACTACACTACCACACATGCTGGGAGACTGGTCGGGAGCTTACAGCTTGTCCCGGTTGGGGTGGTGCCCCGCTGGTGGGAGATACCTGGTTGAGGGGAAACCCCGCTAGTCTACGGTAGGTCGACACCAGATCTCGCTATCCAGCGGGGAAAAGATCATCGCCACCTCCCGAGAAAAACACGCATTACACTTACGGGACTAATGACCTGAGCAGTTGACGCGCCCGGAAACACGAATGAATCGAAAGCGCGTCTGCACGTGGGAACTCATCCAGAGGATCCCGGGACATCGCGGTTCCGCATACGATCTCGTCCAGAGGCTCCCAGCGACAACCTGACTTGGCGCAATAACACGTCCAGAGGCTACCACACACGAAAATATTTAGCGTATCAATAAGTGTAGAGCAGTCAAATAAATATGGTCATTGTTACACTTCCTGGCTTATAAAATGAATCATTTTAAGTCGTAAGCACATTTCTGAGGCCACGACACTCGTTGAGAAGGACGTTTGCGAATTAATTAAAAATATTCATTTTATAAGGTAGGAGGAGTGACAATGGCCTAATGCCATCAGCCACTTTAAATATCGAAGTATAATCTGTCGGCTTTGGTGTACATTTGATGTACACTCCCTCCCCTGCGCACTCCGATTTGCGTGGACCCTGTCCATCCACTAGTTAGGGTCATGTATATTTTATGTATGATGGAAACTCATATCTTTATGTTCAAATTACGAGTATTACAGTATTTATGGTAATTCCTTTTCATAATTAATTATCCAAACCAAAACAATATAATACTCCCAATAACTTCTTCAATTTACGATGTCTGAATTTCAGTGATTAATTATACTAGTGACGCTATAATAGTACAAACTTCAATAATAATTAGTGTATTGAATTGTATATAAAAAGTAGAAGGATTAGGAAGTATAGAGGATCGCAACACATAAAAATTTCTCAAACTGTTAAATTGTAGTCTGAAAAGGGTTAAATTATAAAAAAAGCTTAGGTAATACTCATTCGAGTATACACGATTACTATCCAATATTTACGATGATTAAGGAAAAGTTCATTAAAAAAATAAATTGCTCGTGAAAAAAATCGTGTTATTGATTTGAATATTATATAACAATGATATTATTTTTTTAATTTTTAAATACGAGAGTGTCATTAAATATTTCTGAAACTAAATTACGATCACTCTACTGCATCCTTATTATTCATCGACTTTCAAGTCCCGTTGAGCGAGTGCTTGGAAAAAGCCTTCCCCGACCACGTGATTTGCGACATGGCAGCGTCACCCGCGCCGCGCCACCAACGTCGCAACGCCCGCGTCTTCGGGGCGGTAGCCGGTGCATCCATCTGGGAATTAATCCGTGGGATTGGGCGCACTTTAGAGATACGCCCCCGTCTCCCCCACCGGACTGCAATACGCGCAGACACCGTTCGTCCACCTGCCACGCATCGTAAAGTGATCGTTCGTTCGTTCGTTCGCTCGCTCGCACGCCGCCACCGCACCGGCCTTGGCACGCCGCATACACTTTCACTCACGCCTTGAACCCCTGCCAGTGGCTGCCAGGCGCGCCCGAGCTGTCATATTTCCAAAATATACGGGTTTTTAAGAAAAACATCCTCGCCCAGGGCTTATCAATTTATTGGTTTGCTGTTTGCGGCGTGAAAAACGTAGCGTCTCCTTCTGAAGTGCTGTTATAAAGTACTGAGCTAAAATTATTTTTTTCAGCTTTTCTTTAAAAGCATGTGCGTCATCACATGTTATGTAGGGTATATTTTAAATGAACCGTAAATATTGTATGCATCTGTAACTTCTGCCTAATTATCAAACCTGAAAATCTCTTCTTTATTGCATGTCAAACAAGCTGAAGGAGAGAAGGAAAATACGAATGCTTTTAGTGGGAAATGAGAGTGAAGTAGTCATTTAAATACATGTTTTATATGTTGCATTCGTGCAAAACAAATTCTTTTATACTAAAATAGAAATAGAGAAGAACCAAACGGTTTTGGAAAAACAAACATTCGTTTTTATTTCTTTTTTGTCTGATATTTTTACAAACGTATTGCAAACGAATTAAGCAGAAAGAAAAAAGCAAACGAGAACTAGAGATAGCTCAACAAAAGAGTCGAAACGTCGCATTGCGTAAAATGAAATGTGATTACTGATACGTTTCTTTGAAACTGTGATTAGAGATATGCTTTTGGTGGGAAATAAACTACACTTGAAAGGAAAGAATCCTTTTTTTCTTATTTGATCAGCATCTCTTTCCTTCCGCTCAGTTGAGAGACGAAACTGCCTGCGCGGAGTTCCATCCTGCTGCACCTCCCCTCGACAGAAGCCCAAATCGCGAAAGCGGTTCGCGATGGTCCAAACTCTGGTGAAAAGATGAACACAACAAAAATAAATAAACTCGTTTTATCAAAAATAAATAATCGTCATCGTTTTAGTATGTTGATTATTGTAAAAAAATCAGCAGAATATTTATCTGTAGTTTCTTGCAAGGCATGAAACGGCGATAATACTACAGCGATCAATCAGTAAAAGAAACATTACTCTGCATAAACATGACACTTGTCCAAATTGTGTTCTTATTATATATGTGTGCATAGTGAATATTTCGACTCATGGCATTCACATATCTATGTCATAATAATAAACTTTAACGTTTCAGTTCACTTTTGTTGGTTTTTTGTCATGTTATACACATCCAATTTATTCCTTTGTAGAATATTTATTAGAAATATTTAACTTTTTAAAGGATTCTTTGTGTTATATATGTGGGATTTAAGGGATAATCTTCACGATGTGTGGTCTTGGAGCAATGCAGAACCGAAAGTGGCGGGTAGGAGCTCACTATAAAAGTTAGGTACTTTCATCATGAGCTTGTAACGGGGCATTCACGTGTCCCATATGAACATCATTCTATCCATAATAATTCATCTCTTCAACCATCATTATTACCACTGACATAATCCGTACGATGGAAGGCTATGCCAAACCCTCGGTGCGATCACCTGCGCAGGAAAGGAGAAGACGTAAAAGCGACAGCTCTCCTCCTAGCATACCCTCCTCAGACGATGATGGCACTCTTTATCATCCAAATCAATTGTTACAACCATCGTAGTTATATAGTACATTATGAAACATGATGTAATGATTTGTATTAATACACATTACATCGAGTTTCATATGGTATTTTTTCTACGACTTTTATAAGTTAAACTTTTACAATGAATAGTTTCGTGGCAGTTGATTCAGCCAAGGCCACCTAGCGGACAGCTACCTATATCTACCCTCGCATACTACCGCAGGTGGCTGTGGTTACTTGTCCGCCTGTTAGGGAGTACTGCGCTAGTCAAATAGGATCAAAGTGATATTACGGTCAACTTTATTTTAAATAATATACCACGAAAAAATACTACTAATAAAAGAAATTAAAACTATTGAGCATAATATCATATCAAATACAATTTTAATGTACCCAATCGAACAAAACATTTGCTAAAACGATTCTCAATGATTAATTAAATGTGAATACTTGTTTTTTAAACTTCTCTGTGAATAGTGAAGAACTTATATCATAATGAAAACTGTATCGAAATAACTATCATTATGCAACTGGTTGCAACCATTAAATGACATTATACAATGGTAGCATTATACAATGGGAGTAGAAAAAATATTAACTTATCAATTTCCAACATTTAGCTGTTCGGTCTTTTCTTTTGATTTCGGTTCACTGTGCGGGGCGACGTCGGCCTGGAAATCGCATCCGGCAGTGCGGGAATCCTAGCGCCTTTCATCTGCACGGATTAATCTCGAATTAGGGCCCCCAGCCCAGGCGGAGGCGAAGGGGAGCAGGCGGTTTTCTCAAATCAACCGCGAGGACCCGCAGCCCGCATCAAAGGAACCCGTGCCGCCGCCGCCGCCGCCGTCACCGTATAGTGAGCCGACGAGGAGCTGGTTGGGAAGGGAGACGGCGGAGAGAGGGAATGCTTCTGCAGGTGGCATGGAGCTCCACGCACGGCTCGGATTCTTTGAAGCGTTAATATATTTCCCGAAAAGCGGTCGCGTTTGAAAACATTCCCATTGTTTTGGAAATATGTGTGAGCAGCGTCACATCCATCCACCCCTAAAACACCCAAAGAAATGCGATTATAAAACACATTCCCTCCGTGATGTGATTGATTTAAATGTATACACATTTGATGTAAAGGAAAATGTGAATGTGTATTTTTCATAATTGAATGTATTAGCCTTCAAAGTACCTGCGTGTTAAACAGCGCGTGATAATATTTTACAAATATAGCAACAGGTTGACAGCACGGATATTGAAGTCAAAGTTAAAATCAGAGAGGATCAAATGCCAACAATTTTTGGTTCTTCAGACAAGTTTCTTGGAAACAATTTCACCCTCACCTTGCGGGGAATCATTGCTAATTATTTTATTTTGTTTTGTTTTGTTATTTTGTTTTGTTTAATTCTGAATTAATACGAGGATTGGGGCAGAAGTCATGGCAACTATTCCTTTGGTGAGAATACGAATATGAGTAGGGGTGGAAATTTTCAAATATATACATGAAAGGACAAGGTATAAACTAAGTGCTTGGACATTTATCAACACATAAAAATTGAGTTTATCATATTTATTAAGGTATTTGAAATGACCGTATTCGTTTCATGTTCTCAGGCATTTTAGAAAATACGACTTCACAAATTCGAAAAGCATTACATACCCGTTCTAAAGGCCTGAATAGGTAGATGCTCGATTACCATACATCTCTTTGATCCGCACACTGACAAGTCGTCACGTGCGTTGCTTATCACTGGTTGCTGCGTATCTTTGCAGAAACTCTCCTGCGCATAAGGAACAGATTTACAAAAAAAGTAAAACTGGAAACTTTATGTTAATAAATTCTAAATAAACTGAGAATTCTTATAGTTATCGTAATCAATAGCTATAGAAAAACTAACGTAAAATATATTTTAAAGAATACAATTGGTTTCGGAATTTCTTTTGCTGGAGGTTCCGCTGAAAGCTGCTGCAGCAGCTCAAATGACATGTTTAAAAAGCCACCCGTGGTACCCGTGTTATAAATAATAGAATCATTAGAGAGAATGAAAAAGCATGTTTCTAAAAATGTAATTAAGTTAATTTTACACGGGGAATTCATTTGCAATGCATTAAACGTATTCGACCTTTGTTAGTGTGTGATGTACCGACCTCATACATGCGTGGTTGTATATTATAAATTCAGCATTGTGGAGAACTATTCGAGTTTTTATAATATGTGGTCACAATTAGTTATTATAAAGCATTTAATATGCTTGACTAAATAAACACCATAAAATACTTGAAATGCAATAATTGTGTTTCAGTAATACGAATTTAATTTAATGAACAGGTTGTGGTTATTTTTTTATCTAACCTGTCGTAGCAATGTTTCATGCCATAGAGGTTACAAACAGGTGGCAATATTTATACAGGAACTATTAAAACCTGTTTTACAGTGTCTAATATTAATATTTTTGTTCAATTTCAGGTAAGACAGCCGAGAACGAATACATGCCTACACAAATACATGCCTGTTGAGTAAGTAAATAAAATGTATTCTGTACGAACACTTCATATTTCACTGCAAATGTAACTAGCTCTTTTAGACACTATTTAAATACGTTTGTAATTACGAGTACTATTTGTTACAATGCCATGATTGTAAGGAATGAATGAAGAAGTTCATTCCTTATAATGTATATTGAAATCTGATTGAAAACTACGGTGTATTTTGTGCTCAAAGTAATAAATTATTCGAGAGAAGGAGTAATTTAAATTATTTAAGGAACAAAATTTGTTTGAAACAAATATGATAGAAACTAAATCAAAACTCTCTTATAACTGTGAAATGAACGCGTAAATACGATTTCACACTCTACGTCACGCCCGAATAACTTAAGTTTTGTAGTATTTTGTATTATTTGTTTCACTAGAAATCGTAGTTAACGAAAGATCATCCATTCAAAAGTCATTTCCTTCAAAACAGGCTAAGAAAAATATAAGAATAAACAGCTTGGAGAATTTGAGTCCCAACATTTTAGTTACGAAACCAGTGACAATTCTATACATGTATATATACTTTACTAAAGTGCATTTTAAACTGCTGCCCGTCGGTCGATGCCCGCTGAAATGGGCGTTTGGATGTGCCGTTTGGAAGAACCATCAGTCATCTACAGGGGGCGCATTGCAGGACGGCAGCGCGGAGTGCGATGCTCTCTCCTCCCCGTCTCTCAGGAGGAGGGCAGCGAAGAAGGCCGCGATGGGCTCGGGCGAGAACAAAGCCGGCTCCGGCCGAGTAAATGAGTTTGCACCGCCGCGCCCGCCCGCCCGGCCGGAGGCTGGCAGGCGGTGGGGTGGGGGTGGGGGAAGAGGCTGGGGAACGGGGTGGGAGTGCCACGGGCGCCCGAGAGGCCTCTCGCGCCGCGAATGGACGCCGCCGCCGGCACCTCCAGCCACGCCACGCCGCGCCGCGCCGTGGCCCGACGACGAGGCGGAGCGAAGCCACGGGAGTTCAAGCGACCGTGCCGGCCAATGGCGCGGGTGGGGCAGCAGTACTCTGGAAACGACAGAGGAGACCGTGCGGAATGAAGGGGGACAGATTTTGTTTGCTTATTACTTTTGTTACTTTTATTGGTTTCTATTTATGTTTATTTATTTTTAATCATTTTTATTAATTTTTATCATTTTTATTTATTTATTTTGTAGTATTTTTATTTACTTAGTGTCTATTTTTTATTTGTTGTTTTATTTCTCTACACAACTATATACTGGCGGGCGGGCGACAAAGAAGATATGCTATATTCACAAGTGGAGTGCTTTGCTACTAAACTGCTGCTGTATTTCCAAATGCTTCAGAATAAATCTGCTTCTCACAGATCCTTAAAATCTGATCCGGTACTAGGTCACATTTTCATTCAATAATAGAAAATTTTAAAACTCTGCAGAGATGTATGTATCATTACAGTAAAATTCAGTAGACATGTGAAAACATAGACTGTTAGGCTTAATGGATTTGGAATTAGGTTTATCCAGTGTTTTGTGTATTAAAAATAAAAACCTGGGAATCTAATTCTGCATTATTCTGTTTGGCAAAGTCAATGTATTAAAGGAGAATAGATGCCGTTAAAACATAATGGGAGAACTAACCGGAATTCCAGTTTTAGAAGAAAAAAAAAGAAAGAAAAGGAAGTCATATGGTTATAAAGGATGTCCTGGATTATTTCGAGTCATTTATTACTACTCGTATTATATACTGAATATTATTGAGTTATTTATTATTATTATTATTATTATTATTATTATTATTACATTATATTATTTATATACGCCAAAGATAGAATGATACGTTCAAAATAGTTTTTCATTGTCTGCGTTAAAATGTACGAATCATAATAAATATTTTGATAAATACTCAATGAAATAAACGAAGAACCGTGCCGTTTTCACTGTGTGAACTTTCAAGCCTAATATGCTTTTACTTGTCACGCCAAAAAGCAAAGGGCACCAGTGTGAATGTAATGAAAATTCGTTTAGTCACGTCTTTATTCTGTGTAAATGAAATAAATAATTAGCATTTATTCATTACAATATGATCATTAATTACAAAGCAATGATTTGAATACATTATAATGTTACGTCAGAGTCTAATTAATTAATTATGTCATCAAAAATCAAAGTAAATAAATGAAAACAAAATATCTAATTTGCATTGAAATTAATACAAATGTTTTTAATTGCTATTCAAACAACGATGATTTCCATTCCACAATTATTTATTTTTTAATGCATAACATAATTACATGGAAATTGATTATACCCGAACGTTGGTGAGAACCAAGGTTAGCAAGGTTATGTTGTAATTGGCGTCGACAGAATAATAACCGTGACACAGACGTTGTGAAAGAGGTTCGCATCATGCCATGCATCAGGCCATCAGGTCATGGAAAAGGAGTAGTCGACTGTAGGTCGCTGGGAGTGTAGAGACAAGCTGGAGCACCAGAAACAATGGGAATGGTAGAAACAGCAACAGCTCGCCGTGGAGTCGTCGAAAGACGTGTAGACAGTTTAGACGGCAGATGTTGGAAGTGCAGCAAAGTTCTTTGGGCTGTGCAAGAGACAAGAAAGGCGGAAGAGGTGAAGAAAGAAATAGGCGAAAAAAGTGTGCGGAGCGGTAAAGGAAGTGAGGAACTGAATATGATGAGGAGGGAAGATGAAATCGAAGTAAAAGAAGCGACAGGGAGGCTGAAGTGGTGTGAGAATTACATAGCAAATGTTGAGGGGGCAATGCGGGGGTCAATGATGGCAGAAGAGCAAAGAGGACGAAAGCGTTCTGGGGGGAAAGGGATCGCAGAGGCGTGCGGACAGGGTGGGAACGTTCCGGACGTCGTGGACGGCATAGAGGGGACCGCAGGACATCGCCGGGGCAGGCGGATGTCCAACGGAGCGGGGAGACGGGCGGCGGCAGGGACAGCGCGGCGACAGAAGCAGAGAGAACCTCCGGGCGCTGCGTGGACGACGGCGACGGGATTCGGAGAATTCGCCCAGCGCCGTGCCACGTTGCGCCGCGCCGTAAGTTGATTACAACGGAGGCGGCGAAGGGGGCGGCGGCGGGCGGCGCCGCCCTAAGGAGATTATGACGCCTCTCTCGAGGGGCGGCGGTCGGCGGGGTGGAGGGTGCGCGAGGCGGGGCGGGGCGTCCGCGATGGGTCAACAACGACCCGATCGCCTGCGCGCCGCCGCCTCCGCCGCTGCCGGCCGGCGCCATTGTTTCCGGCAGGCGAGATCCGGCGCAGATTGCTCGCGGCGCCGCTGCCCCTCCCAAGGAGCACTGCCCGAGTTAAAAAAAAACGACGGACGATTGTTATGAGAAAAAAATCCCCAGGCGGCTGTTTAGAGGGATCTAGTGATTTTGTTTTCCTGAATTTTGTGAATTCTTGAATGCTGTTTTGTAGTAATTTTGGTTACCATTGAAACAAAACAATATACTTGAGGATTTTTGTAAGAATTAAATAATTTTAAAGAGGGTGCAGGGAATACACGTAGAATTTTAAAATAGCTCAGGTCGGTAAGTCTACTGTAGTAAAATGTCTGCTGAAATCATTTCAAAACAGTTTGAAATAATGGTTTCATAAATACTAATCAATCTTGTCCACGACAGGCTGTAATGCTAACGATTCCATGTTGTTTGAATATTTACATTGTAGTAAATTCATTAATAGACATACCATGAAAATTGCTGTATTGAGTGGGATCTATGCTAAAACAGGCTGCATTGATGACAGAGAACATTTTAATTAATATTTTGGAACTTTCTCTACGTCTTCTATTTTCTGTTTGCATTTTGTCCCTTCATAAAAACTCTTCGGGGAAACTGAATATTATCGTAAAGTTGAATGTACGAAATGCACGAAAATGCACGAAATGCACGAAATGCACGAAAAACTTTTTAAGATACAATTAATTTTGATCTAATTTTGTCACGAATATTTGTTTATACTAGCAATATCTTAAGTGATGATGGACTCTTAACATACTACTCTATCAGTTTCAATTTCCAAATGTGTAATGTTTAGTTCAAACAACTCAATAATTTTTATATACGTCAATACAAAAATATAAACTAAAAAAACACTTTTAAAATCAAATACGCTTCCACGTGACATTAGTGTAGCCCTAAGTGCTCGAGTTTTACGCAAAATAGTTCAAACAGTAACACGAATGTACTTAGTTCTCTTACAATATGAAAGATCTATTGGTGCTACTAGATAACGATATGAAAAGGCAATTATCGGACTGCTGTTTTATGTTTTTCTGTAATGAAAATGAAAAAAAAATGTAATTTCTTTGTGCATGTCTTGTGCAAAAAAATAAATATTTTTTGTGCATTTAAGAATCTAGTCAAAGGAAAATATATTAGTTTTATATTTATTGATTTTGGTTTTATTTTCTCTCTGAATACCGGAAAGTAGGACGCGAAAAACCCTGGTGCCCCTGGTCACTGGGAGATGGCGTGTTCGAACCCCGCCTTTGTGGCTTCGTAATCTGAAAGGGCCTTCGCGCAGGGCTTCGAGAGGGCGCGGCAGGGCTTCGGCGTGCGTGCGACTGCAGCTCCACGAGCTCCGGCGGCTCCTGCAAGCTGGGAACGACGCGGAGTTTGGAGATTACTTGGACGGTGTTATGTACCAACCGGCTAAGAGCCATTTTTGAAAAAAAATTAGATATGGACGCCATCAGTTGCATTGGACCATGTTCTAAGCGTACGCAAAATTTGGGCGCCAAATCTGTAAACATAACCTCATAATTAATGAAAAATGTAAACGTCATCCGTCACATCAGGGATTTTATGTTTCTCAACATTCAGGTATAAACATAGATCTTCAAATCTGCTGTTGTTAATTTCACATTACGCAGGTAAGCGCCAGATATTCCACTCCATGTTTGTGTTGTTTGGCGCTTCAATGAATGAAATAATTAAATTACAGTTTTTTGAGGTGAAACTGTAATAAAACCGTATAACACGATTGTCTCAAGCTTGTATGATGTCGCATAGCCGGTTGATGCATAACACCGTCCACTTATGAAATCGCAAACTGGCGAGGCCTTACTTTTCCTATCAAACGAGAAATGTCAAATCCTTCAAAATATTTAATGATTCAGCTGCAGATTTTTCCCTATATGCCTCTTTTATTGGTTTAAGTACTAACATAATATTTTAGGTTACTTATCATAATTTGCATTTTGGGGTATTAGGAATATTACATGTGAACTCCATAGTAAATGCCTATTTCACTAATAAATGTCTATTTCGTATAGTTGTAAATGTCTCTATTTTGTCTGCATTTAAATCTTCAACTCTTGTATAAATATCACAAGTCATTAGTCGTCATTTACGAAAGAATCATTAATAACCCCTATGTTTTTTCCAATTTTATCCAGACCACTAGAGCCGAATTAAACGAATATCCATACTTCTGTGTAAACATAATGCAAAGAAATTACTTAATGTGTGTATAGGATCCCCACATCGTATGTATGTACGTTTTACTATCAGAGGGTACGTTTTTCAAAAGCTGTAGAAAATCTATGAGGGTAGTAGGGTTTGTTTTTGTTTAGTGTGTTCAGGAGCTTCTGTTGTTCAGCGAGGTGAAATTTCTGAAAAGTGGGTGTGAGCATAAGCATGTTTAATCCCATTTTTATAAGAACGAAGAAGTTTTGTTTTTAGACACCGGACAAAAGACATCAGCCACTTTATTTTGAAGAATTTGGAGCGAAATTCAGTTATTCATTTTCTTAACTAAACTAGTCATAGTGTGTTTTTTGATTGACGACATTCCTGTTGTGCTTTCGTTCGGTAGTATTTTTAGATGCGAATAATAAATTGTTTGTGCTTGTTTACATACAAAAATTAAAATTTTATGTCCCTAATTAAATGTCTAGAATAGAATTTTAGGTGCTTATTTCATCTGTCTTATTTTACTCTTTTAATGGTTAAAATCTACTACTTAGTTGTGATGTTGCCGACGATATCTTAAAATGATTAAATGAGCAATAATAGAAAATTGCTAAATAGATATCAGTAGATACTAAAGGTATATAGTTATCAGTGTGCAACGAAATATCAATTTATTTAATAGTAAATATACCGTTAGCAGTTACATTTATTGCACAGAGAACTTTAACAGTTACGTGATAAACATCCTCGATATTATGAAGCTGTTTACATTTGAAAGAACTTTATTGTTTGGCACTTTCCGAACGGTGAAAACAAAAACTTTATATTGCGATGTAGTTTACTACCTTCCACGGAGTTCATTCTTCATTATTAATTTCAGTAAAAGAGAGGGTTAATGAATTCTTCCAAAATTAGAGAAAGTACTTTATTGGAATAAGCCATTTGAAAAAATCACTCTCATCCCGTTCTTCCTCTATGTCTGTGAGTCTCTCTTTCTTTCTCTCTCGCTCTCTCTCACCCTCTCAAAACATGCATGCGCTTCAACACGCCTAAATTATTTCACTGAAAATTACTTTCATAGTAATTCAACGAAATTTGTCGAAAAGACCACCTCTTTTAGAGAACTATCTCCTTTCCTGACCCATTATCATCTACGAAAAGGTTTCGAGGAAAGATTCAATAACATTCGTTTAAAAAATTTTAAAGATTGTTTCGCAGAAGCAAAGAAATTAGCTTTGATTATAAAACAATAAATTTAATTAATTTTACTTCTTGAGGCACTGCGGATTATTGGAAGACATCAGTCATTTGCTTGTGAAGTTGATATTCAAAAACTGATTTTGCCATCTGACATGGAAAAGAAGTACGCGAGTGTTTTGGCCAGAAATACTATAAAAAAAGTGATTCAAATGCCAATAACATATTACTCTAAGAAGGAAAATTATTTAGGAATGTAAATTATGTTGTTTTATGTACACAAACATTAAATAATAAATACAGTCAATTAAAGGTATTGAATTACACATTATACTAGAGATTTCATTTGAAACGAGAATAGTATTACGCGATATATCGAAGTAAACGCAACAGCACTTGATGTAAGTTATTTCCTTTGAAAGGTAAAAGACCACTTTTCCAATTAACAAATTTTCAGGTAATTATCAAGGACTCAACTTAAAGAGGTTTCACTGACTTTAGAAAGTACATCTAAATCAATACTAAATGTATTTTTTTTAAATTTTGCTGGGTGTATACTTGTAACTTAGCAGCAGATAAATAAAGTTCTACAGTGTCATTGCCTTCTCTTCGGAAAGTTGCCATCAAAGTTGGGCACACGCAATAATGGCCCCCTCGAAGATTCTCGTGGTTCGGAAGTCGCGCAAATTGGTAAGCCCCTGGCTGCCCTGGCCTCGTGGGTCGCGCAGGGGTGAGAGGGCAAGGCGGCGCTCTGGGGCTTGAGGGCAATGCAGTGAGTCGCACACTCACCAGGAACCGGATTTTCTATCCCGCAAATGTATGCACACAATATATGGAAAACTACACAAGACGAGTAAAGATTCGACTGTAATTCCGGTTTTCCCTTTTCCCTCCATGAAATTATATTTTTGCTTCTCAGTACTGGAAAACTCCACCTAGCGTGGCTAACTCAGAAGCAGATACAGGGGCTGCTTAGGGAGAGTGCATATATAAAAGTAGCTTTCTCTATGGAGAAGATTAATTTGCTATCGTAATTAATAATATACAAATTAATATATAAAAATATTAAGCAATATGCAAATTACAAAATATTTTGGAAAACAGTACTTTTCAATAAATGTAATATGAAGCAGTTTGCGGAAAATTTGCATTGAAACAAGTTCAAGAAAGTACTGCCCAGCTTTCTTCCTTTGATTTGCACCTTCTCTAACATACAATTTGATAAATCGGGGGATTTCAAAATTTGAAAATTGCCGAGGATGTTGTAACAAAAACCGAAACGAGATACAATTCTAAACCTAAGTTGTATATCAAACCACGGCAGGAAAAGAAATTTCTTATATAGGACTTCCAGTAACTACTAAGCATAACTATGAGTATAATTGAAATTAAATCTTCATTTTTTCATTACGCTATTTCTTGTTATCAAGACATATTTGATTGTTGTAAATGTAACAACTAAAACTCTGCCCAATACGTGGGTTATGTGTAACATAATTTCGTAAACATTTTTCACGCATTATCATCAACTGCATGTTCTTGATCTTGATACTCCAAACGAGCAAATATTTTCGAAACGTATCTAATTTAAGAAGTATATTTCCCTTCTTTATTAACATGATGAGTATTATTTTCTTTGTCTCCTATTTACTTTCTTTGAGAATTATTTTCTTGCGGAATTCTTATATCGTTAATAGCCATGACATTTTTAGCAATGCGACCTATAAAAGTAAGAATGCAGCCCACTGCCCGAGAAGGCGTTGGTAGGCCTGCCGAGCGGTGTCAGGAGACGAGCTTAGTGCCCGTACCCCCCCTCCCGTAGCAATGGGATAGGGTGGGGGAAATTGGAACTTGGGAAGGGGGAGGATGGGAAGGCACCTGAGGGCCTGCTCTGCGCAGAGCCCTCGGAAGCTTTGACCCTTGGCTTCCGGGTCCACACCGCTCTTCCCCCTCGTTGCTCTTGCTCTATTGTTTGTAGCATTTCCCCTCCACTCCTTCGGGACTGAGTTACGTTTCCAACTGTGTACTCTTGACTTTCAAGACTTCGGTTTTGGTCGCTGGTAGATGTTTAACTGTTGATGCGGGAAAGTTGCAGATGGCTTCACCTTAGATCATCGTATTGTTTTTAATTCTGCTTATGGAAGTATTCTATATCACATCGAAACTTTTCCTTTTATCTATTGCAGGATATTATGAAGGCTGCGACAATGTAAATCACATTACGTCAATAAGAACACTGACTATATTTTCAATATTTTTAGTATATAAAAGGTAAATTTAATTAACTTACAAAACAATATTAAAGTATATTTTGTTGTCAGTGAAATAATTTTGGCTGAGATACAAACGATTATTAATTTTTTAATACTACCACGTTGCTCATGTAGAAAATGACAGTAATCTGCCCGGGTTGCGAATCGATCCTGATTGAGATGCCTGTCAGCATTGTGAAAGCATGTGTCCCTTCCAGAAAATATGTTGTGGTCGAAATCAGATAACCACGACTGAAACTGATCCATTCCAACCGGAGCACATCCTTCCTTAAAAATTCTGCATCCCCGAGAACCTCTCAGCACATTTTCGCTATGACAAAACTTACTTTTCATGTAATATTGGTTGAACTTCCATCAAATTACCGAATATTTACATTATAAGTTAAACTATTTCCGCACTTTCGTTCATGTACTAGTGCGCTTACATTTGTTGAGAATAATTCGTTCTTAGTACTAAATTAATTTTGTTCTTCGGCCTTAGAGAAACCTATGCTATATTGTATATTTTTATATGAGGAATTCTGCAAGAGCAGTGGACATGCGGAGGACGGTTAATTGCTGTTTATGAATATGCACTCGTCACTTCAGATTATACCGTGAAACTAGTCCGAACTATGGAATGAATGGAGGGTGTTAAGAAATGATGTAGTATCACTTGTAGTTTGACGGAAAGTAGACTTTCCGAAGATGAAAATGTGTGAATATTAAAAATGGGCGTGAAAATCTGGTGAGTCGACTAACATTTACCAGTAAATAAATTGCTTATGAAAACTCTGATTGCTTTAAATGCCATTACCACATTTATTGCTTTTCATTACATTTACAACTGGATTCTTATTACCAATATTTTGCAAAAATTAAGAAAGATACAATAAACACGTTTAAAACTGTATTTTACTTAATACATACCCAAACTATTGCACGTCAATACATCCAACATATCACGATATGAAACAAATGATTAACAAATACAGGCGTAAAAATACATTACGTTCTAATCGTACTTGGAGTTTCGATGACAGCATGTCCTCTGAGATCACATTCGTGAAATAATTGTGCGGCGTGGTGGAGCATCCAAATGCTCCTTTCCTTCCGGGCGCGAGGCTGCGCCAGAGTAACTCGCCGGGAGCGCTGGAGAGTTGTGCAGCCCGGCAATACAGCGAGGATCAGGCGACCGCCTAGGGACTGTTCTCGCTTTCCACGCCTAGCACTTCCTTGTAAGTTTCATCTCGTGCCACGATCTCATCTCTCTTTCGGCCAGCGGCGACGGCCGGCACCCCTCCCTTCCCTCACCCTCTCCGGTTGGCGCTGGAAGGGAGATGTCGCACGTAGGTGCGGTCAGCGTGGGCGGACCGGATGGCGCGGGCGGTCCGGGCGACACGACGGGCGAGAGTGGCGCGGCCCGCACGGGCGGTGTGGGCGGTCCGGTGGGCGTGGGCGGATATGAAGCGCGGTTATTGCAGGCGGCAGCCGTAGGCGACAAAGAACGGTGGAGAGCGATGGACACCGAAGGACCGAACACGGCTGAACGCCCTACCTGCAGTTCACTGCCCTTTAAGTGTTATCGCAAAAAAACCGCACGAAGACTTGCTGATATCGAAGAAATGAACGATAGTTTTTTGTTTATTTGTATATTTATTTCCACAAAACCAGTAATTTAACTTTGCCAAACTGTAGTTTGTTTTTATTTTAAAGAACAGAAAATTGTTTTAGGATAACTGATTTACATAAAAATACAATATGTAATATGTTAAAATATGTACTTGATACATAATAGCTATAGCAACGTTTCGGAAAAAGATTATTCTGATTATTACGAATATTTTGACATTTATACTAATAAAATTTTCTGTCTTTAAAATAAAGGACCAAATACAGGCTGACAAACTTGAAACATCTATAGGCAGAAAAGAAAAAAATATGTGATAGTAATAATTTTACTTTGTCTTTAAATCTATACAACTGGTCTCTTACATGCATGATATTTTTAGAAGGTTTAAAAGATCTTCATATTATAAAAAATACTCAAAATCAGTCATCAGATCTTTTCTTTAGTTAATTCTTGTTAATTAGTCTCTCCCAAATGTATATTTATTACAAAGGCATTGTGTTTACCCCCCTCCTTTGTTATACAAATTTAAAACTTATGGAGTATTTAATTTTTCAAACCTATGTGTCATCTTTTCTTTAAATTCAAACCAGAAAGTGTATCAATTTTCATGGAATTTGGAGAAATTGGTTTAAATTCAGATTCGAATACAATCGTATTAAAATTTAAAATATTTAAAGATTTAGAGTCTGATCATCAAAGTGGAAAAAACAAGAATTAGTTTCCCAGAGCGGGTAGAGCTTATTAAAAACTAAAACCCTTTTTGAATCACTTTGATCCCCTTCATTATAAAAAACGTCGTTTGTTCTTCGCAAAAGCATTTAATTTTTTAATGAAAAAATCTAAAACAAAACCACCACCTAAATTCATCACATTTATTTTTGCATCGTAAATCTCGTTGAAAATATTTCATCTCCATACTGGAACATTACGCAAATTTAAATAAAAGGTGTTGGTAAATATTGAGAACTAATGAAAGGTTACATAAGCATTTCATTAATTAGAAGGAAATAGAGAAGAACTGTAGTAAACCATCTGGTTATATTCCTGCGTTCATTTGTAAAAGACAGAGAAAACCTTTCAGTCCAGTTGTAAGGTATCCCAACAAAAAAAAGTGCGAAACGCACTCCGTTCACATCGCCTGAAAGATGAATTCGGCGCAACCGCAGTTGGAAACACATCTCTGCGTCGCGGCGAGCGGCGCGGCGCGCGTAAATTTTTCGGGGAGCGGGCACGCGCATGAAATATTCGCGCGCGTCCTTCGCACTCGATTTCATTGAGGTCGGCGCGTGTCCGTGTACCTGCGTGCGTGAGCGCGTGTGTGTGCGTCGGCGGCGACCGTACCGCGTGGTGAGCAGGGCGGAGCGAGGCGCGGGAAGAGGCGGTGGCGGGACAGTGCTGCTGCGGTAGTCACGCCGTTTACTAATGCAGCGACAATGCGCCGGCGAGCCGCTCGTTCTCGCCGCCCGCTCTCTCAGCCAGCCGCGTTGCCTCAGTGCTTGGGGTGAATGGGAGGTAGAAGAATGAGAGACGAAGTGCGAGAAAATATAAATGATTTTTTATTTTATTTCTCGTATACATATGTATATGCGGAGTGATGTTTGGAATAAAAAGAAAGTTACGTAATTATGCGGAAAATCGACATCGACATTTTCGGAAAATCGACATTTTGGGGCCCCTGATGCCGAAAGCATTTGTTGTTGTTTTTTAAAACGTCCGCCTGCCTGTCTGTCCTGCGCTTTTTGCTGTCCAACATCTGCCTGTCGGTCTATCTGTCTGTCTGCCTGTCCATCTCTCCAACTGCCCGTTAGTCTCTCCGACTGTTCATCCGTCCGTTGATCCGTTTGTTCATCCGTCCGTCCGTCCGTTCCCCTCATAACAACTCTAGCGCCTAAACAACTGGTAGAAATTTGGAAAAAATTAATATTCCACTGCCATTTTGAATTAGCTTGAAGTTAAAATATAATTTTGTTTTGAAAATATTAGTAGTTTTCGCGCAAGTTTGAGTGAAATATAAGCATTAAAAAAATTGAGCGCAAAAATTTTCTCAGAAACGTTTCCATTTCTTTATTTAACTTTCTGTACTAATGGTGCTAAATTTACTGAATAACAACACACAAACGTTATTTTAATGGGTTATTTTATGTTTTCAAAAATTAAGAAATTTATTTTTATTCACCTCTCACATCATTAATACTTACAATATAGGCGTTTTTAAAACATAATTGCATTGATGAGTCCAAGTGTTTCAATTTCAAAAAAGCTGTTCTCGATAACGAAAAACAGAGCTAAAAATGAGCTCAAAATTGCGCATTTTCGTGTATGTTTTTTAAATAACAATGACTGGGAGCAACATTGGAGAAATAAGTAATGTTTTAATATTTTTGCAATTTCTTAGTAAAAATAATAAGAATGTCATTCAATTTTAGAATCCCACACTCTCTTCGAGTACTTTCCCCTTCGCGGAAGAACACTCCGCATTCAAAAACGAGCATTCCCTTTCACAGAAGACATTCCTTTCCCCTTCATCGAAAAATGAATCAGACCGCTCCCTAACACCGTTACCCATCCCCAGCGCCCATGTTCTCCCTAACCCCTTTCCAACCGCTCCCCCTAACCCATACCGCCTGCATTATTGAGATGAGCGTATGGGTAGTAGACGACTGCCAAAGAGTAGGGTAAGAGGGGTGGATTGCATGGGGAGTCGGGGAGTGAAAAAATGGGGCTGGTGGAGGTGAGCGAGACAGAGGGAAGGGTCGCGGGGTACAAGAGTGGTGTCTCGGTTATGAAGTTGGGAGAAATGCGAAGAACCAGGATACGAAATGCCAGACCAGGCAAGAATTGGGAAAGGTAGGACGAAGAGGGATAGGAGAGTGTGAATTGGGGCGGGGCAGAACAGGGAAAAGAGAAATGGAGAGGATAGGGAAGGGGGGCGAGGCGGGATGGCGCAGGAGGGAGCCAAGTACGGAGCACAAGAACAGAAAGGACAGGAATAGACGGAACGAATTGGGGCGGGGCGGTAGAGAGCGAGATAGAAGGCTGAGAATTTGGGCAGGACAGGGCAAAGAGGGACGAGAAAGAGTTGCGCGTAATCTAGCGTTGTGGCGCAGGGGTAAGCATTAAGTAGAACCCCAGAACACGGAAGGGCATGGGTGGAAGATTGATTGAACATATTCGGGGGCGTTATCTACTAAGGCCATTCGTCCCGTAAGTGTAATACATGTTTTCATCGAGAGAGGCGGTGATCTTCCCCCGCTGGATGGCGAGATCCGGCACCGCCCTACCTGTCGGCTTGCAGGACTTTCCCCAAAGAAGTATCTCCCAGCAGCGGGACACCGCGCCAGCCAGGACAAGCATTAAGCCCCAACTGTTCTCCCAAATTTGTGGTAGTGTAGTGCATATAAGTGTAAGTAAGCGGTAGGATAGGACAACGAGGAAGTAAAGATCACGCGCGATCCGTGGCACTTTTGTTAGGGTACTTCTCCGGCATTCCCTTGTCAATCGGCGAAACCACGGAAAGCTACCGATCAGAGCAGCCGGCGGCTAGACTTCTCCTCCAGACAGCAGCTGAATTTGACCTAGCTGACAAGCTAGTGTCGAAAATTCTACCATTGTCGGGACTCGAACTCTAGAACGGTCCCGGTCGGACGGGCGGACGATTGCAGTTGAGGTGATACCGGACGGAAACGGAATGAGAAGTTTGGCAGGTTTGAAAAAGGGTGGATTAGGACGCTTTTGGACACGGGGTCCGGACGGGGTGGAACTTGGCGCCAAGCGGCGCTACGTTCGCCGAGCCCATCTTTTTTCCCGCGCGCTGCGCTGCATCGCGATGCACGCGTCATCGACGCTCGCGCGTTAAATATGCAAAGCGTTCCAATCCCATGCGTCCAGCTCGATGCGCGCTGAGGTCGGTTGCTTTTTTTTTTGTGCATGGATATTGTAAACACGAACAGCGATGGGAAAGCTGTATTGTTTGAATTTGAATCTGGATGAACGATTCGGGTGAGAAACTAGGAAAGAAATACTCTGTTAATCCGGTTACCGATTTTCGGTCGAGCCTCGCCCGCTTAAAGGTCAAACACAAAAAGCCGGCTTCGTTCGTTAAGAGCGAGCGTGTGGGAGTCGTGTATATAATGAGCGACAGCTGGAAAACCTCACTTGTATTCTGAAAATAATCCCATTTGTTGTTAGCTTGTTTCGCAAATGATTTGCTGTTTTAATGATGTATAAGCTTGTTGTGGATCTTCAAACTTCTTATGAATCATTAACGCATAGTAATTAATTACTACTCATTGTTACGATAAGTTAAATAACTGAAGATGAAAACGTTGTATTCCATCAGTTGCATGTGTTCATGAAAGTACATTATTATTTAAATTTAATTCAACTGAACTTATTTATGTAATAATCTACCTTCTTTATACAAGGATAAATAGTTTTGCCCTATCGGTATAACATAGTAGTTGGTGTAAAAATGTCTAAAATTTATGCCTTATTGTTATTATTTTGTTTTAAAAAATGTATGAAAATCACTACCCTGCATTGACAAAGAGAGGGTAATTTTAGGTTCACATATTTTTAAAAATCTCATAAAAATTCGAGTGATGCGATTCATATCGCTAGATGCTGATTTTGTGTCAGAGTTTTAGGGTTCCATATTTACTGTCAAGTTAGTAACTAACATAACAAACAAAATTATAAAGTCAGAAACATGAGGTGGCACTAAATGACCCTCCGTTTGTCTAAGTTGTAAACAACGTTTTCGTAGGAAACACAAAATTGTCACTAAAAAAATAGTCGCTTTCTAGCACACGCTTACGTAACTTTCTCATCATACGAAGTATTTGTAAGGCAAGGAAGGAAAAGAACGAGGATTATGATTTCAAATCATATTTATTTTCCACTGTTGAAGATGGTAAAATATTTCAAACAGTACTTTTAGTAATTAGTATTGATCAATCTGTCCTCATGGCAAGGTGCAGTAACAAAATGAGTAAATGTCGATCAGAATCCAATTTATAACATGAATTAGATGATTTTGAAGAAGCTGAGGAGGAAAATGACACTGTTTTGAGTGCAAGTGAAAATTAAGTTACATATAAAAACATTTATGCAAATAAAACCAGTCTTCATATTGATAGTGGACATTTTTAACTCTTTCTTGGTACAGCGCGTTAAGGAAAAACGTTGATCAATGCACGGTTAATCAAACTTGGGCGTTTTGAAAATAACTTTAGGAATATAGTGATAATGTTTATTAGAAGAGGCTAAGTGGTGAGAAGGCAAAAAAATAAAAAAAATCGTTTATAAGCTGAGAGAGTGCGTTCTCAGTTATCGAATTACCGTAAACCCACGCATCGTCCCAAACTCGTGGAGGAGCCGCCCTCGTACCTCGTTGAGGATTAGCATTTGCCAGGGGTCGCACTACGCCTTCTGCTAATGCCCTCCTCGCGGCTGCGACGCGACCCTAGCAGACCAACCGTCGGACTTGTGCACCGGAACCCTCAGACCTCACGCCTCCTCCCCCGTCCCTTCCCAGTCCCCCTTCCCAGCTCCCGCCAAGGGGCCATGTCCATTTGCGTCTCCGTCCAGCTCGCGGCCGGCAGCCGGCTGGGGACTGGGCGCCGCGCCGCTAATCGAGCCGCGGAGAGGCTGCGAAATTACGCGAGGAAATATGGCGGCGGCTGATCCGATTAGCGCTGCGAGGAAGCGTGGAGACAGCGGCGCGGCGGCGCCAAGCCGAGAGGTTCCTGCGTGGAAACGGCGCCAAGCCGAGGGGTTCCTGCTTCGAGGTGGCACGGCGCGTCCGCCGTTGCGCCCGGGTTGAGCCTAGACATGGTAATATTCTACCAGAAAGTATGCCCCGCGAAACGCATTTATCTGAATTATTTTGACTAGCTATTGGCTAGTGAACAAACATTAAGTCGGCGATTTAATATTGATAGGTTTTCGAAAAGTAGTGTAATTTTTTGGGGAAAATTAAATCTGTATTCTTTTAGATTTTGCACACCGTCCACATGTTTTTACAATTACATTGAAATTCATTAGATTATACAGTGCTTTGAATGTTGTTTAATTCCACATGTTTGCTGATTAACTATACAATTATCAGAAAACAGTTTTAATTATCTCGAGTGTGAATTTATATTTTCTCATTTGGGAGGGTTAAACGGTTATTCGTTATTAAATTTTACAAAGCATGCTGTTGGTGCGATACAGTAACACGCGCACAGAATGGATGTTATTTTCTGTTTTATTTGTCTTGCAGAAGACGTTTCTTGCGAGAGCAAGCTTTACAGTACCTATCGTAATATTTACAATTATATTTATTTTCACTTAATTATTTTGTGTGCTCAAAGTTTCATAGAGTTACTTCATTGTTAAACGTCCATACATTGTATTATCTTTTTCGACCTCTTTTAAGAAGAAAGTGACTTATTTACAATTAAAATTAATATTGAAAATACAATTTTATTAAAAAATAATTTTTGCTACTCCAATTGATTTCGTCACAAAATTGGAGAACTGCAAACCAATGTTTTGGTAAATTTGAAATTGTTTGGAACTTACTACTTTATATTTGAAATCTTAGTTATTTAATAATATTTCAAATCTTTATTATTTGGGCGTGGAATTTTTCTAATGCAAACGAAGGGAACTCTAAATTATGACCAATTGAGGATATTTATCTTTTGGAGCACTAACGTTAGTTCAAATTTCACAGTTTTAAATGTTGCCAAAAGGAATTTTTCATAATGTTTTTGTTTATTTTTATTTGTTTTCACCAGTTTCTACTTATTATGTTTCCTAGTGCAGCGTACACCGATTGTAATTACGAATATCTTCATTACGATTCCATTATCGATGACTTGGTGGTCTAATATGAATGTATCCGTGATTTAATTGGTAGATGATTATGTTGCAATGGAGTGAATATGATGGAGCAAAGTTGAATATGAACCTCAGTTCCAGAGGTGGACCGGTAGACCCCTCATTACTACAATATTTGTTGCGAAGCCGTCATAAATTAATACGAAAAATAGCAATGTGTCGCATTTCGCTGTCATTTTGGAAAAGCACGAGCGATGCGTATGATATTGCCGAAATGTTTCCTAAACTAGTTGAATAACCATCTTTTTAAATAACCAACCTTTATGTATGTGTGTATTTGCCATATAGAGTTGGATTAATCCGATTTCTGCCTGCTAGCCGGCAGAAATCTCCGGGTCTCGGGTACTCACTGTTTTTATTATTCACACCAGGAGTTAAGGAAGACATGTAGTAAGCATGAATTTCTTTCACCGCGTCAAGAGAGCATGAGCTGCCTGACCTTTTCTGTTGTTACAGCTACAGAAACCGGATGATTGCAATGGAAAGCTACAGTTCCATTTTTGCCCCGACCGGGAATCAAACACTGGGCCGCACTATGGAAAGTTAACGTATCGACCATGAACCACCCATGAGCCGATCACTCTTTACACTGCTTTTCTTCGTTGTTCGTTCCTAAATCTAAGTGCCGGGCTGCTGTTGGCCTTCAGAGCCAGTACGGCCTAGTCAGGAGCGGCGGCACTGCCGCCACCACCGTCGGCCCCGCCCCCGCCTCCGCCGCCGCCTCCACCGCCGCCGATCCCGCCGCCGCCGCTGCCGCCCCCGCCGCCGCCGCCCCCGCCGCTTCCGAACCCGCCGCCGCCGCCGATCCCGCCGCCGCCGACCCCGCCGCCATCGATTCCTCTGCCGCCGCCCCCGTCGCCCCACCGCCGTCCTCGCCTCCTCCACCGCCACCGCCGCTGCCGCCGGAGCCGGCCGCCGGACGCGGCGACTGGCGCCGGGCAGGAGAGGGGACAGCGGGGAGCATGCAGGCGAGGGGGCGGGGCGACGGGTTGATGGACGGCGACGTAATTCAGGGCGGGGCCCGGCCCGGAACCGAACCCCGCCCGCGCCGTCCATCACGGAGGCGCGCTGCGCGGCGCGGTAGGCCGTCCGCGCCCGGCTCGGCCAGGCCAGGCCAGCGTCCTCCGTCCGGGCGGGCAGCAAGGGCTCCTCCGCCCCTCCCCCCCGCGCGGGCGGAGAGCAATTTTATGAAATAGGTGAATCATATGAAGAGTGCAAAGGAAAAATAATGAGAGACTACTTTCGTTTATTTTACAGGAATTTTAATGGAAAGTTTTTAAGCGCTATATAATGCAGTGAAAATGTTTTTTTTCTCTCGCAAGATTTTTGCATGTTTCAGTGTGCTAGAATTTTGTGTCTACAATGTGCAACAACATTGTCAGCAGTTTTATCGTATTATCAATTTTATGAAATCAATCAATTCATTTATCTTTTATAAGTAAAAATAGAATGCATGTAGAACGCATATTCAGTCTACAGAAATACTAGCCGACCTGGATGACCGAGGTGGCTAAGAGCGTGTACCAACTCGGCGCTATTATCTAAAGGGTCGCGGGTTCGAGTCCCGCCTTGGGTATGGATGTTGGTCCCTTGTCTCTCATGTGTGTGTTGTCGCTAATGGCCTCACGTTCTGTAGACCTCAGATCAGAGAAGCCCACAAGTGTGCTAGTGTTTAGTGTATGGTCGAATATGCGTCGTACCGGGGAGTAAAGGGTTACAGGCTATTCGTTGTAAAAAGCCTCTAGGATGAAGGAATACTATAGTAGTTACGCGGGGGACGATTCGCGCAGAAGAGGTCAAACCTCTTGCGCGTCTGCCAGACCCTAGCCAAGCATCTGTTACGGACGCATGCTGCCGGCTTTAGGCTATCGACGGTATTTCTACCATTAGATTAGAATATAACACAATAATTGAAAACGAATCAAATATCAAACACGTCATTTGTAAAGCGTATAATTCTACATACAGCGTTGAATTCTCACACTTCAGACGGGCTCTACAACCATTTGAATTGGTCAGGTTGATGAGAACGCGCGCTTACTAAACACCACCGGGTCCACGATTCAAATCCAGGTCGAAGTGTAAAATTTGTTGGACGCGAAATTGGCGGGCGGTGTGGTCGCGGGTGAGGGTGGTGCGGGCGGTGGCAGCGTGGGCGGGGCGCAGTCGCCCAGCAAATCGGGCGCGCCGCCCCTCGCGCGCCGTCGCGGCCCGGCGCTCGGGGAAGGGGGCGCTCCGAGCCGAAGGAGAAAGAGCGGACGGCGACTGCAGCAGACACAGCTCTCATTTTTTGTTGTTATTGAAGGTCGCATCAACTACTAGATCATTAGCGACCACTATTGGATGTAACGTTATGGTGTGAGGATGAAATCATGTGGCGATGATAGGGCGTAAAAGGAACAACGCATACAACCATGACCAAGGCGGGACTCGAACCCGCGACCTCACGGTCCAAGATCACTACGTCACTACTGTCTTAGCGATGTCGCCCACGGGGCCGACACAACTCCCATTGCTACGTGCAAATCCGTGAGTACCATAAATACGAGAGGTGGGGCATAGTCGCGGCAAATTTGTTTTAGAGAATACGAGCACGGGTGAAAAGTGTGTAGTACATTTGAAAGGAAAATGTGTGAATTAAGTGCATGGGCATTAAACATTGTTCATAGCTATTAAGTTATTTGAAATGACACTTCTGGTTTCATATTCTAAAGTATTTTAGCATATACGAGTTTACAACATTCCAAAAGCGTTATATTCCCGTTCTAAAAGACCAAATAGGCGGATGCTCGATTAACGCACGAGCCCCATTGCTCCGCAAAATCAGATCATCACGCGCGTTGACGATCACTGTTTGATAAGAGACCGCGCTGAAACTCACCTGCTCACTTCCCGGCAGTCCGGTGTCGAAGGACTATTTCCTAGAGCTTCCACCAATTCGCTGTGACATTCTCGGGCATTTACCCCATGCAGAACGGCTATCTTGGTATACAAGTGCTGTTCGAAACGGGTTAGATTTATTTCACACGGCGGTAGTCAGACTGATTAGACTGACGCACATAGAGGCATCCGTTGTTGTCAACACACATTAGTGTAGAATTTCTTATATGTGACAAATATTATTGTGTGATTCGATGTCATTTCTTTTAGAAAAAAAATGTTACCATGACTTCTGCCCCAACCCTGGTATGTACAAAAGCACTCTATGAATATTGATGAAATGCGACGTAGTGTAGTAAAGAACTGTGTAACAACAGTCAACTAGAATAATATTTATTTTATTAATTTATATTTAGTATAAATTGTTGGTAAACATATATCATAGGTTTCGTGTGGCACGTTCATGTGTTATACAATGGAGAAACAAAGGAGTGTTGTTGATCGTAACTAATTCGTAATGATTTTCTGTCTGGAATAAAACAGAATATCTGCTTACAAAAACCCCTTGTATTTATTGGGTCAAAGCTTCAGTAATACGTAAATAGATAAACTGAGCTTGTTCTCCAACAAACTGGTAGCAGAGCGATAAAAAAAAGAAACATGGCCGAAGGAGCAAATATATCCTTCGGGAAGATTGAATTATTAACAAACGCAAATTATAATCTGTGGAGTATCAAAATGAGTGCTCTAATAAAATCGAAACATCTATATGAAGATGTGCTACAGAAGGAAGAACCGAAGATAATCCCTGGAAACGAAGTAAGTGAAAGAAAGTGGCAAGAGTGGACGTATAAAAAATGATGAGGTAATGGGGATGTTAATTCTAACTCTCTCAAATGAACAACTATTAGCCTGTAGGGGAATCAATAATGCGAAGACCTTGTGGGAAACATTAAAGAAGAGACATGAGGGAATTCACAAGCATAGGTTAATTTCGTTGAAGGCAAAATTAGCCAGAATAGAAAAACAAGAAAACGAGACAATCGACGATTTTCTAACGAGAGCAACAGGCTTGTCGTGCGAAATAAATGAATTGGGGACTAAAATTGAAGAACAGGAGCTGGTACATTATATTATTGACGGTCTACCAAAGAGCTACAGCGAAGTGACGACTGCGTTATACGCGAATTCGGACATTAACTTTGAATCAATGAGGGATTGTTTGTTAAGATACGAAAAGAAATGTGTTCGATCTTTTGTAAATAAGGATACAATGGCATTTAAGGCAAAAGAATTCCAGAAAATACATTGCTTTGTATGCGGGAAACGAGGCCACACCGCGAAAAATTGTTGGCATAAAAAAGGCGGATACGAAAACAAATCCGAAGGAGAAAACAAACCTAAAAATCTGCATAAAAACTATTACAATAAAAGCAGCGAAACCTTTGCAAATCAGGAAGAAAGAAATTTAAATAATCGAAAACGCAGTTCATCCAAGTACACGAAAAAGATGCAAGCAATGGTAGCAAAAGAAAAAGAAATCGCGTCAAGACACGGAAGAAAAATTAGGTGGCTCTTGGATTCTGGTTGCACATCGCATATGACGTCGAGGGACGGTCTACTGAGAAATGAGAAGTCAGCGCGAACCGAAATTGAGACCGCAGAATCAGGAAGAAAAATATGTTCGGACGCTGTCGGAAACGTTGTTGGATACTGTAGCACTAAATCAAATGACCTCATCAAGGTCAATCTAGAAAAGGTGCTGCATGTACCATGTTTGAATTCTAACTTATTATCTGTCTCCAGTATAGTAAAGAAGGACAAAAGAATTGTACTCGATGAACAAGGTGTTAGAATATTTGGTACTATTAATAATTCACTTATTGCAAATGGACTGTTTGACGGTGATAACTTTATTCTTGAAATGGATGTGGACGACAAAGAATGTGATAATAGTGAGTGTAATAGTGAAAGTGAAATTACTGAAATCTGTTTCAAGTCGAATACAAACATTGAAAACCTATGGCACAGAAGAATGGGTCATGTCAACCATAAAGACATCGAAAAAATGTGTAGAAATAAATTAGTCAGAGGCCTTGAAGATTTTCCGAGTGAATACAAAACATGTGACAGTTGTTTGCAGGGAAAATTTACAAGACTTCCATTCAAAGAGGTAGACATTGAAAGTGTTTCACGTGTTTTGGAGAGACTGCACGTAGATTTATGCGGTCCTATGCCGGTGACTTCACTGGGAGGGAGCAGATATTTGTTGTTGATTGTTGATCAATACAGTCGCAGATATTTTGCCGAGTTTGTGCAACACAAACACGAATGTGCAGATAGGTTAGTGGAATTTATTCAAAGAAGGGAAAATGAAACGCAGTGTAAAGTGAAATGTGTTTAGGACTGATAATGGAAAGGAATTTATCAACGCGACTCTTCAAAATTTTTACAAAAATAAAGGAATTAAGTGCAAAAGAACGGTACCATATACACCACAAAGCAACGGAATAGCTGAAAGGGCTAATCGGACTGTTCTAAATGCCATAAGGACTTTGTTAATAGATTCCGGTTTACCATTGAGATTCTGGGCGGAGGCTGCGCAAACGGCTGTATATGCCTACAACGTTACCCCTAAGAAACATGGAAATGGTAAAGTTCCTTTAGAGTTATGGTCTGGAATCAAACCCACGGTGTCACATTTCAGAATATTTGGCTGCAAGGTTTTCTTTAAAAATGCGAGGCCAAATACGAATAAATTGGAGAGAAGAGGAAAATGCGGTATCTTCGTTGGATATTCAAGATATCGCAGAGCTTACCGTATATATGACTTGGAAAGCGATGACATATATGAATCGAGAGATGTAGTATTTATTGAGTCGGAGATGGGATATAAATCATGGGACATTTCGAAACGGGAAAATCTAAACTATTTGGATTACGATCTTCTTGACGGCGAATCCACTGATAAAATTGTGAAAACTGTCCAACTGAGAATAATGATGTGTTAGTGAACTTTCAAGTAGGACAGAAAATTAATAATGATTCTGTCTCAGATATCGATGAAAATGTCTGTCAAATCAATGAAGAAACTGAAGAAGAAACAATCAGACGAAGAATATTGTTATAAACCATTCAAAGGATTCTGGTACTGAAGCAAGAATTCGCAAATCGTCTAGAACGAGACGCCCTGTTGTAAGGTATGATGCTGCTGCGAATATGGCTGTTGAGACAACCCCCAAAACGTATCAAAACGCGATGAATGGACCCGACTGCAATGAATGGGAGAAAGCAATAAAACAAGAGTTGCAGTGTTTGCAAAACTATAATACATGGGATGTAGTAGAACGGAAAGAATCAATGAACGAAAATATTCTACGGAACAAATGGATATTTAAAGAAAGTGCGTGGGAGACAAGGTGAAATACAAAGCGAGGTTAGTAGTGGATGGATCCAGACAAGTGAGCGGAAGAGATTTTGAGTGTGCTTATAGTCCAGTGATGAGGCTGGAAACTTTTCGCATCTTACTTTCTGTGGCTGCAATGAACAATTATCATGTGAAATACATTGATGTAGAAGCCGCTTATCTAAACGGAAAATTGGAACGCGACGTTTATATGAAAATTCCAGACGGTGTGAACATAGAGGGGAATAAAGTTTTAAAGCTAAAGAAGAGCTTGTACGGCCTACCTGAAGCCGGAAGATGCTGGTTCAAGAAATTATGCAGTATTCTCAAGTGTTGTGGAATGGAATCATGCAAAAGTGACCCTTGCGTATTTGTGAACGCTCAAAATAAGGAGTTTTTGATCATTGGTTTTTATGTAGACGATTGTATCATCATAGGAGAGAATACAACTCTCATTGACAACTTGATAACGAATTTAAAGAAACATCTTACTATAAAGGTAATGGATGGCGATTTGAATGAATCGTTTTTGGGTATAAGAGTTGTAAGAAGGAATCATGGTTTTTCACTAGATCAAGAAAAATGTATAGAAGAAATATTAGAAAGGTTTAAAATGAATGAATGTCACCCCGTAAGTACACCTGGAGTAATGGGAGTAAAAATGGATGATTTTGAAAACTTCGATAAAGTCAACGTCAGCTTATACCAAGAAATGCTGGGTTGTCTGGGATACCTTGTGGCTGCCACTCGTCCAGATTTGGCCTACACTTACAGCAAGTTATCTCAATATTCGAGGGATCCAAGAACTATTCATCTGCAAGGCATTAAAAGAGCTTTAAGGTACTTGAAAGGAACCAAACACGTTAAATTGAAAATATCCGAAGAACAAGGTATTCTGAATGTATATTCAGACGCTAGCTGGTGCGTTACTAAAGATAGTAAATCATTTGCGGGATATACGATGATGCTAGGAAAATCATTGATTGGTTGGAAGTGTAAGAAGGAGAAAATGGTAGCATTATCAACAATGGAGTCGGAGTTGATTGGGATTTGCGAGGCGATCTGCGAGGAGAAATGGGTTGTATCACTCATCGAGGACATCGGCTTCCAAAAATTGGTTCGTCGACCTGTACAAATTTTTACTGATAATAAATCGATTACAGACTGGACTAATGATTTCAAAATGACTGCAAGAAATAAACATGTTATGAGGAAATCTAATTTTGTAAAAGAAGATATTGAAAATGGAGAAATAATTATAAAACATCACAGATCTTATGACATGACTGCGGACATCTTAACCAAAGACGTCGATAAAAATACGTTAAGTCGTCATATGCTATCATTGGGGATGTTGGTATGAGAATTATATTTTCGTGCACACACGAAAGGGGGGGATTTGTTGGTAAACATATATCATAGGTTTCGTGTGGCACGTTCATGTGTTATACAATGGAGAAACAAAGGAGTGTTGTTGATCGTAACTAATTTGTAATGATTTTCTGTCTGGAATAAAACAGAATATCTGCTTACAAAAACCCCTTGTATTTATTGGGTCAAAGCTTCAGTAATACGTAAATAGATAAACTGAGCTTGCAAGCTCAACTAGCTAAACTGAGCTCCAACATAAATATCGTGGACGTTTTCAGTCATAAAATGTATCATTTTTGTAATAATTGATCGTATATGTTGTCGCGTAATACGCTGGGAATATACTTATTCGTTACGTTCGGACAACTCTTCCTTTAAGACTAAGTTTCGTTCCTAATACATTTTATTGTATACTAAAAATTTGTATCTAAATTCCGTTCATTGTTTGTCAAATCTTACATAGCACGTGAATTCAGTGCACGAAAATGCAATATTGTTAAGTACTAAACGATTGAATTATTCAATGGTAGTTTTTAGAAATAAACTTAAATCATTCTTTCACTAATATAGCTAAATTTGTAAAATGAATTCGTAAGTAGTAAAAAAACTCGAATTAATAAAAGTGCATTGAATATACTCATATTTACGACATTATCAAACGTCTGCTATTAAACGAACTTACAATAATATCTACCGTAATTCACCAATTAGTAAATTACGGAAAGATTTAAATAAACACTCTACACCGCTAAGACAGACCACGAAGCGTGGGAAGTGCTTTGGTCACTCTCTCTTATTCGCTCATTACCTTCTTAAGGGCTCGTGGCTCTTCATCCAGATCACTCGCTAATTCCCATTATACATTCATTACGAGCGGCCTCGAAATGGCCCTAATACGCGAGGGCGCGGCCCGCAGGAGGAACTCAAGGACGAGCCCTCAGGGCGTGCGCTGGACGTTGCTTTACTGTCTTCCCCCCACTGGCCCTCCCTTCCCCTCAACTTTTCTTGTTAAACTTAAACGAAGTTAAGATTTCGCCCGCTTCGGACCGCAGATCTGGCCCGGTGTAATTATCCTAACAAGTAATTTGCATAATGAATGTGGGACTGTGAAAGCTGCGCCGGGGGTGGAGGGGCAGCAACTGGTTGAGCAAGTGCTGGTTCATTGGTCTCTCCGATGAAGACACGTGGTTACCTGCGAGAAGCATGTTTACACGTGTGAGGTTTTTCCTTTGCTTTAGTGAGATTCCTTGCGGCGTAAGTTCAGATTTAAATTCCAGGGATGTTGTGTTAAGTCCAAGCTTTCTGTGTTATTTGGCCTTTATTTTAGTACCTTTTCTTTGATGACGTCGAATTTTCTGTAAAAGTATCTGTTGTTTTTTTCTTAATTTATTCTTCGAGAGGATATGCTTCAAATATCAGTACATTAATCGGTTTGCTGTAAACATCGTAATGTTTTAAATTTATTTCATGGAATTAACATGCTGTGGTCTTCTGGCTTGAGACATTTTTAGACTGTCAATCAAAAATGCAATTTATCAAAAATAAAGTAAAATAAACATTTGCAACAGAGCGTGCAAACGCACGTCTAACTTGGCAGTTAAAAAGTGCTTAGCACCCTTTCTAAATAATCAGCTGAGCGCTGTGAGATATTTAGAGAAAAGGGGAGAGGTAGAAGCTTGAATACGTTACAAGAAATATCGCATACAATCGGAACAACTTCGAATTGAATTACCAAAATACATTCAAGTAAATATTTATATTCATGTTAAATGATGAATTTCACTAAATTACCACCACAGGAAACATACAACTGTTGGCGAGCAGCCATACACAAAATTATTTATTTGAAAAGTTTCATAAGTCAGAGACATAAAGAGATGTCAAAGCCCGCCGGCGCCGTCCACCTGTGTATTGAGACTATTTAATTTTTTTTATAAGAAGTGTTTCCAGAACCAACCTAAAAAATAATTAAGTTCCGACTTTTCTGTATGTGCTTTATTTTATTTCTTTAATTTTATGAATTTCGTTACACTCTGCCCATGAATGCTTTGGACGTATCAAAATATCTTCTTCCTCATCGAACAGAACACAGAACGAGAGAAGTGGGCAAGAGTCGGTGGACTGCGAGGAGCGCGCTCTTGCTAATTCGTTTGGGCGAGCGAGCGGCCTTCGCCGAAGCAAGTCGTGCATGGCCGGAGCCGCGTGCGCCGTGACGTAAGCCGGTGAAGCAACCCGTCGCACGCAGCTGTGTTTCGCCCCGGCCGGCGGCCGGCTGCCCCTGACGGGCGGAGGGCGGCCGCGCCTGGAAAGGTGGGGCGGCCAGCGGGATCTTCCGCGTGACCGCGTCCTCCCTGTGAGTCCCTTCAACCGCCCGCCCGCCCGCCCGCCAACCCGCCCGCCCGCCCGAACATCCAACCATCCGCCCTTTCAAATGCCCTCTCCCTTAATACCACATCCGAGTGTTCAAACACCTGTCTTTCCGCACAACCTCTGCCGTCCCAAATGCAAATTAGTCGAGGATGCTGAAATAGTGTACCATTAGAATAATCAATATTTATTATTTTATTTCTTATTTGTAATTATTTGATTCTCAATTCAGTTACTCTTATTAGGAACAAGTTGTTGTCGTGTCTTGTTATCTGCATTTGAAGGGGTGTCCAAACTGGGAAACGGACATCGTCAGTTCATTGACATGTTTTCATTTTTGTTTACAAGACAAAATACAGAGATCGTCACACTTTCTCTTTACGCACGGTTATTTTGTGTTCCTAAGGTCTTCTTTGTGACTGCCAGAGAGCTTGGCTGTTCAGACTGGTTTTACCTCATCAGGGCCATAACCGTTCCTTAAAAATGAATGGACTTATGCAATAAACCACGTTCAACAGCTCTACCTGAGTGGTGGTAGCTTTTGTCAGAAAGGTATTTTGTATTAAAAATCGAGTCAAGGTAAAAAGGTTATCTTCAACTTGAAATTTCACTAAAAAATAATGTACGTTTGAACAAATTCTTATAATTATCGACATTTATGTTATTGGAGATGTAATTGCTGGTAAAACGAAACGTTTGACGTTTTGTTTTGACGTGTTGTGAACGAAATGTTAACGTTTTAAACCTGCGATTATACTGACGATATGCCTTACAGTTCTTATTTTTGAAAAACAATGAACCAGCACACTACAACAACTTAATTACAGAAATTAATTTTTTTGACATGTAAATAACTGTTTTTTATCAAATACGGAAATACCATGTACATTCAGTATTAAATAGAGCAACTCTGCGAACTGGTATTCTCCTCAAATCCAAAATTTAGCCGTTGCTGAGTAAGCTAAACAACACACTGCGCCGTGTAGCCGAAAATTCCTACCGCTCGCCGTAAGCAGACAGGCAGTAGTAGCCATGACGTAGGGAATGCGTTGATTGATTGATCTGTGATTCTGGGCGTGCTAACTACTAAAGCCATTCGTCCTGTAAATGTAGTGTGATTACCCACTCGGTAGGTGGCGCTGTTCTTCCCCCGCTGGAGGACAAGATTCGGCGCCGACCTACCGTCGGCTAGCAGGGTTTTCCCTGAGAAGATATTTCCCACCAGTTGAGCACCACCCCAACCGAAACAAGCTCTCAGCTCCCGATCGGTCTCTCGGCATGGGTATTAGAGTGGTGCATGTTGTGTGTGTATGTAAGGGGTGAGAATAATGCAAGGAAGCTGAAGGAAAGATCGCGCGCGGTCCGTTTGTTAGGGTACTGCTCCGACATTCGACTGGTGTTGATCGGAGAAACCACGGAAAACTACCGATCAGTGTACCCGGTTGCTAGAATTCTTCTCAAACAGTGACTGAATTCGACCTAGGTCTCTAGCTAATATCAAACATTCCACAGCAGTCGGGACTCGAACCTAGGACCTTCCGGTCAGAGACCTCATTTGATGCCCTAAGCCACCTAAGCCGGTCGTTGCGAGTGAAGAGGACTCCGAAGCATCGGAAATGAAACCGGCGGCCGCTGGCTCCATTTTTGCCCCGTCAACCCCCAGCCCGCTCCCCGCCGTGAGACGACCCAAGCTGCCCTCCGTTGCATGCCGCGCCGCCATCCATCACTCGGGCGAAGCCTCCCACCTTCCCTCCCCGCGGCCCCCCTTCTCCCCTGTCCCCCTCCCTCGCGGCCCCGCGCGCCGGCGGCCGCCCTGAGCATGAAATTAGTTTGTCAATGCAGTTTTGTAATAACTCCTAAAAGTGCGCACGCGAACTCAACGAAAGCGGGTTGCCGGTGGAAGATTTTTAGAAGTGGGGAGGAGACCTTGGAAGTTACTGAAGACGCGATGTGCGCGAGAGTCACTACGCCAGGAATATCTGAACAGGAAAATGACGCAATAATTCTTTAGGAAAACCGCTTTTTACATTTTATAAAAATCATCCTCTTAATGTCGCCGTGCAAATGTAGTTGGTTTTGGAAGAAAGTACGCACAATACAATAGACTGGAGATATGTTTCGCCATTACAATATTACACCCTCAACGTGAGGATGCAATATGACACACTTCGCTATTACACCCTCAACGTGAAGATAAGCCTCTAAATATGTCCATAAATTAAAAAATTGTATCTTTTTAAACATGTGAAAAAAAGTATTGCGTATAACATCTGCTGAATATTTACATAACTGTATTGATCAGGTGTAGTGTTACAGACATTTTTATAACTTTTTGAATTATCACGGAACTATTCCTACTGTGAGCTTCATTTACCTCTTATTGATTGAACATTTCAGAATATCACAAAAACTGGTACGTTAATTTTAGATTTAAAAAAATATTTTTGAGTAAAAATATTTCAAATTTAGTTTATTTCAAGTACTATTTTAAGCTAAGTTATTAAAATCGTCAGACAACATTTTTTGCCGGACTGCTGAATCTTTTTAATTTTGAAACTCTTGTAAGGTCGATAAAACTACTGAATGGTGTGAGGATCTGCCTCAGAGAAACAACATCTCTGAAGAACTGTACTAAATCATTGTAGATTCACGACCATGTAAGTAAATTATGAATGAACCGGTTAAGAGTAAAAATTAAAATATTAAATCGTTCCAGTTTGCCGACGTTTCGGAATATTGAATTTCATCTTTAGGGCTAATATAACATCAATAACATGTTGTATGTGTTAGTATATAGAATACTTTCTGTGTACTCAAAGACATCCATGATGAAACATTGTTTGCGTGTTTTAGAATTTTATTTGGGATATATTGTACGTTAATTTGGATTAATTGAAAAAAATTTCTGTGAATACAACTAAAAGCCATACATGAAATAGTTCAATGTAAAATTGTTTTTATCTAATCTATCACTGCACATTTTCTTTTATAAATAAATAAAATATATAAGAATACATTACAGGGACTACAACAGGAGGTATTTTTGCACAGATTTATTGCATCATGCGTCTTTCTTCAATTGCCACAATGCCTTAACTTGCAGTGCAGCAATGCAAATTGGACCCTTGTCTTATACCCACTAGTCATTGTGAGATGGTACAAAATATTTATTATCCGTTTATAAAAAAAGTTGATACAGATTGAATTATTTATTCATAGTCTTCAGATTATATGTAAATTATGTTTTTATGTTAGGATTATATATTTACTATGTTCTTATAAAATTATTAATCCTGGAGATGGAATTAAATATGCCAAATCTTGTAAAACTGGAATGATTTAGTTTTAAATTGTACTTCTCTTGTTACGGAACATTTGTAAGAATTGTACTGATATTTTTACTTGCTTTACGCCAAAAATCTCACGGTATTTCATACGTGTCACTAATGATGCGACGCGCGCGTGTGAATCAGTTTAATGAGCGCGGTGTCGTTACGAGTCAGGGAAGGTGGTCCAAAATCGGGGGTGCGTGAGGGTGAATGGAGGGCGATCAGGTAGCTGGACGAAGAGACAAAAAAAGTAGGAGGACAAACAGGCTGTCGAGCAAGCTGGCGATCTAGACAAGCGGGTGTGCGCTAAATTCGATCATCAGACGAGTAAACAGGCGAGCATAAGGGCGCTTAAAAAGCGAGAAGGTTGGATGAAAACTCAAACTGACGCACGAGTTAGTGGGTGAGTGGAAGAATGATCAAACGGCGAAGCGGGCGATCGAGGAATGAAGTTAACGAGTGAACCTGTAGACATGCAGGCAAATAATGAATGCGTGATTGCGCTGGTGAGAGTGGTGAAGGAAAGATGAGCGGATCAATGGGCTAGGGGACAAGGAAGCGAGGGTGTGTGCAAGAAAGTCAAGGGGCAAGGGAGTGAGAAAGTGAGGAAGAGAGAAGCAGATGTGAAGAATAACGAATGTACGAATGTCGGCTGGTGGTCGGCTGGCCTGTGAGGCAGGCGGAGCTGACGAGTTGGTGGAATAGAGAGTTAGTGGGTCGGCGAGTTAGTGAGTTGGCGAATTAATGAGTCGGCGAGTTAGTGAGTCGGTGAGTTAGTGGGTCGGCGAGTTAGTGGGTCAGCGAGTTAGTAGGTTGGCGAGTTAGTAGTTTGACGAGTTAGTGGGTTGGCAAGTTAGTGGAGTGATGAGTTAGTGGGGTGGCGAATTAGTGGGGTAGGGTGTTAGTGGGTTGGCGAGTTGGTGGGTCGCCGTGATGGTGAGTCGCCGAGTTGATGGGTCGGCGAGTTGGTCGGTCGGCGAGTTGATCAGTAGGTGAGTTGGTGGATCGAGGAGTTGGCGAGTTTGCGTGTGGGCGAGTTAGGGAGTTGACCAGCGTGTGGGTTGGCGAGCGAGGGATTTGACGAATGAATAGGTTGGCAAGTGAGTGAATTAGCGAGCAAGTGGATTGAGCAGCGTGTTGTTAAGATAGTAGACGAACGAATAGACGAGCAAGTGAACGAGCTGCCGCAGCACCCAACGGAGGCGCGTTCGAAGGCCACCCGTGCAGGCTCGCCATCCCCCTCGCCCCTCCCAGCGCACCAAGGAGGGAGGATGGGCGACCGGGGTCCTTCTAATGAAGGAAGCGCCGCCGAAGGTTGCGACTGCAGCGCGGATTAATTGGAATCGTAAGTAAGTAGTGGAGCGGAGGCGGCAGGGTTCGTGGATAATTAATTTCCCGTATAAACTATCCGCGATAAACTAATGAAGTTCGTAATTAGTGAAGCGTTAAATTCGATACCCCGTCTTCCATTATGCGGAAGTATCTTGTTTCGGCGCCGGGTCCCCTCTGGAGGCATGGCATGGTCGTCCCGAAGGGCGCAGGGAGCAGGAGAGACCGACAAAGATGGCGCGACGGTAATAATGCTTGGGGGCTGTTGCAGCTGCGAGGTATATCTTTCTCTTGTCCAATGGTTGGTGGTATTTCTACTCTATTGAGCGAACGTTTACATTCTTTATTAAATAAAATTTCTTATACAGCGGATTAGCGCTCTACAAGAGAGTTTTATATTAATAATATATAGCTAATTTATTATTAGCTTTAATGCGAGCGACGTCACTTCAAGAGCGAAGTCACTTCTCGAGCCCACTGCAGCCACTCGATGTTGGAGTGATTTCGAAGAATAGTACAGGGTTAGGAATTACTTTTACATTTGAATGAGGGGAGGGGGCAACGATGAGGGTCAGTTTGTTTTGAAACTACATTTAGACATTCAGCATCGTTTATTCTTCATGTACGATTGTTCATTAAAATTATTATGTTTTTGTTTTACTTGGTCGTGTGTTTCAAATGTTGAAAATCATCTTCTGACATTGATTTCTTTCTACAACAGACGGTATATAGCTTTGTAATCTACCTGACTTGTTTTGTCAACTGCTTTCCCGTTGCATAAAATTTCTTTATATAAGTATCTTCTAGCTCTAGTAGTTTTACTGACCATGTATCGGTGCAATAGGAAATTTCAAATTTTCTCTTAAAAATTGTATAAGCATCTTTAAGGTGTCAATTTCTTGACTTATCATTTTCCTTCTGATCCTTCATTTACAGTTTTAGATAAATCGTGCTAACGACACTAAATATTTTCGTAAAAATGAAAATAACTATTTTATTTTTACTTTCCTGTATACATACGTATGTACTGCGTAATATACGTAGTATAGGGCAAGTTAGTAATGCTGCGGAAAATCGATTTTGAGATATTAACGGAAATACACGTTTAGGGGTCCCCTGATACAGAAAAAGTGTTTATTTTCAAAACATCCGTCTGACTGTCCGTCCGATTGTGTACACAACTAGCGCCTAACCCCGGTACGATTTCTTTCAAAATCGATAATCCCCAGTCGATCTGGTTCCACTCGAGGCGCCGCGATTTTTAAAAGCGTTCTTCAAAATTTGCGGGTACTTTACATGAAGCCTTTGGACATTTTAAACATTTTCTTAAAATTGGATCCAATTTTTTTCTTTAAATTTCTTACAAGGATAGACTAAAATACGTTGATAAAGGTGGCATAGGTTTGATTTTCACGGTCAATTCTGAATTTTCGAAAACTGCAAAAGTTTGAATTTTTTCGTCGTTTTCCTACAACGACATAATTGAATACAGATATTTTCCCTTCAAATAAAATTTGTTTTCCAAAATGAGTTCTTTCATTATTCATTGAAAATTTTAGTAGTTTTTGCGCAATATTACGTGCAATATGTGCAATTTAAAAAAAGTAAAAAAGCAAGATTTGTTCGAAAACAGCTCCAAGTTTTTTCTTTAAAGGTTTCGTATGGATAGTGCGAAATGTACTCTATGAGATGGCACAAACGCCATATTGCTCTCTTCTTTTTTTAACTACAAAAATATTGATTTTGACCTGTCATTCACGTAGTTAATATTTACATTAGTGGTGATTTGTTCACATTATTATATTTATGAGTACATGTGCTTTAAATAGTGTCAAGTAAAGGTTCTTGAAAATTCAACCGTTTTCTGTGAAAACTAGCTCAAATTTCCGCATTTTCACAAACGCTCAAAGGCCATTTTCTAATAAATGGCTGTAAATTTTTTCTTCAAATTTTTCATACGGATAGTGGTAATTGAATGTATAATGTCATAAAATTAGGTTTGCTGCATTCTTTTGTTTTCTTCAAAGAATACACAACTGTAATTGTTTTGAAAGATCTCTCACACAGTTGATATGCACATTTCCAGCAATTTGTAAACACTATTGTATTTGTGATTTAAATTGCTTCAAATGATTTCAAATTAAGTTTTTCGAAACTCAAACATTTTCGGCGAAAAAGAGCTTCAAAATTAGAAATTGCAAGAGCGCTTAAACGCCATTTTCTTAAAAACGGATCCAAATTTTTCAGTGGCGTATACGGTAAAGTGAAAAGAAAACTCGAACCTGTTTAGTGCCCGTTGCAATTAAGTGCTACCATTCTCTCACGGAGACTAATACTATACCCTCCCCCTTATTTGTGAAATGTTTGTCTGACGGAGCTTTGCGCGTACACAGATTAATCCAACTTTGGATTCTCCCACAAAAACATCAACTACTTCTCAGTCCTGCCTTAACAAATTCCTACATGAGCAGTCATAAACTTATACATGTTCGACATTTTGTATTGATTTCTTTATCACGTAAAGGTAATTTTTTTCTAAAAATTCATATGTAATTGTATTAGCAAGATAATAGTTTACGTACCTATCTAACCATTGTTAAAGGTAATGTATGTTACAATTTCTGTTACAATAGGAAATGTAATTAAGAAACAATTTAAATTAATATAAACATTGATTTTTATTTTTTATTATGCACAAATCACATTAATTTTATAAATTAATTCATTAATTAATGGTACCTATAATATTCTTATCAATTTAATATAGAGCGCAAAAAGGCATAAATGAGCGCATAAATAGTTACTTCCTCATGATCACTTATATTCGTAGAAAACTGAGGGAAAGGCATTTGGTAAATTAAAAAAAAGGTTTTCTCCGTCAGTTATGAAGCTATTTGAGACGTTACTGACTTGTCAGAACATTTCTTCTTACACATTCTGTTTGCTGATAAATGTTATACGATAAATGTATAGGTGTAGTTGGACCGAAATTTATATTTATGGGAAGAGAGCTTTTGTGGTCGGGCTGCGGCCTAATATAAATGTGGTCAAATTACACCTGTTAATTTGTCACAGTCAACGATGCCCACAATTACCACGCCACATTTCGATGTAAAATATGTCTTTGTAAACAGTGCTGTTTTACTGCATTGAATATGATCTGAACATGGGCATAAAATCCAATGTGAAACCTCATTGTTTAGAACTCTTCTCACTGAATACCAGATCGTTCCTAGACTTTAATGTGAAAGTATGTTGAAATGAAAGTATTTTTAATAACAACTTTACGGTTTCGTATCTGTAAGTTTTACACATAAATGTAAGGCATATGTTATAAAAATATCTGAAGTTTTGGTTGGAAATATGTAATACTGAAAAAAAAAAGATGTTGCGGACGGAACGGCGTTTCGATAACTCAGAAATAATTATTAATTTATATTATAATATATAACTATTTCCATTTAATTAATAATTAATTTAGGGCGCATTACGGGTTGTAAAAGTTTATAAATCATACATATATGTATACATAGACATGTATATACTGATATATTACGTATATCTACTTATTACTTTTCAACTTCATTTTCTAAAACATAATTATCATTATTGTCGTTTTCTTAATTAGGCAATAAATGAATAAGCGATTAATCAAAACAAAACGAAACTGGAACTGCCAGTGCATTCCCTTCCCCGCGGAATTTCATCCTGAACCACTGTATATGAGCCTCGCGTCAGTTGCGGGCGCTCCACGCGGCCAGGGATCCTTCGCCTGTCTCCACGGCGGCCGCCACCACTACCTTTGCTCCCGCCACCACCTTCTCTGACCGTCTTCTTGACATTGCTGACACCTCTGCCGCCACCGCCACCGCCACCGCCGATGCCGACAAGACACCGCCGTCTCCTCCGCCATCGCAACCGCCACCATCATCACCTCCGCTAATACCGCCGCCGCCGCCGCCACCTCCTCTGTCCGTCTCTTTGCTGCCTCTGCTGTCGTCGCCACCGCCTCCTCCGCCGCCATCGCCATCACCATCACCACCTGCGCCACCTCCGCTGCCGCCGCCGCCGCCGCCGTGGCTTCCCCTGGCGCGCCTCTAATTGTTTCCGAGCCGTCTGCAGATAAGCGCCGCTCGCGCCGCTAATCGCCTCCGATTCGCTTCCGTGACGGATTCCCCTCCCTTCTCCCTGCCCCCACCTCCTTGTCTACCTCCGGGAGACGGCTGGCGAAGATACAGCTGCGACCCGCCCGCCCGCCCGCGAGGTCGCTTTCTAAGGTAACTCTGAGCGCCCAGGAGCGTCACATTATTCAGGCATGGAGATTTCTGTATCGAGGTATTTTCAATTTCAGGACTCCAAGGACACTGTTCTCCTATTACAAAATTCCAGATCTAAATGGGCTAGGTGACAAATTTTCTGACCAATCTTATAGTTAGCTCGCTGTAAACGAAAATGTAGTAGTTTATGCACCAAGGGCGTAATAAAAGTTCCCAAGATCAAGCGGCGACAAAATGCCCGGGACTTTTTGTCACCAAAAATCAGAACTATATAACATCCGTGGCACATACACAATTTTATTTTTTACTTAATTTTATTGATTCAGATTTACTAATTAACTCGATATTAACTTGACTCGGTTTGTCTTTTCATATTTCTCTTTCATAATTCTCTCTCTTAATTCCTTCCATAAGAGTACATGTAACATCAATTTAACTGTTTTCATATTTCCCTAGTAACCACGATCCTTTCGATCCAGTTAAGTTATGCAGTGAATATCGAGCTCTATATAGATGGCGAAACAAGCTATAACGTATCAGTAAAAAATAAAATAATTTTTAAAAGACACTTTTAACGAATTATGAGCGGTAGAAGATTTGAGTGCCGGTTCAGATGGAGCTTATGGTCGTTGTGGCTATTGAGTGCAAAATCGAGAAATGTATTTGTTGTTTGGAATTTCGCGGCAAAGTAATTTCACCGTGCGATAGAGGAATTTGAGTCTGAAACAAACGACCGTTATTTTCTAAATTATCATTCAGTAATTTATAATTGTTAAGTACCGAGTCTCTGTTATTTGTTTGTCTTCATTAATAAGAGTGAAGAAATGAAGTTCAGCAGGCGCTTGCTAAATAGATTTTCACCGTATCCAATTTTTCGTTAATATTTCATTATAAAGATAAATATTATTTCATTTTGTGAGCGGGAGAGGAGTGTTTGTGCCCTAAGAGATAAAAATTGATATTGAAATCAAACTGCCCGCCGCAGCGGAGTCCACATGGGGCAATTTCTTCATAAAAGAAAAGAAAACAAAATAGCATACTTGGCAACGAGGAACTCGCAGTAGCCGACCGTCAATTCCCTCGAGAATAAGGTTAAAACTGAAGTGAGGATAATGCATGGAATACGAGAATCCCATGAGTGAGGAGCAAAAATTTGTGCGAAGGGGGAGGGGAGATAACTAAAATGATCAAAAGCTTCCCTTTCACTACCAGACACTCCTTCAACCTTAGGAAGAAACGATTCGACCGGAACAAAGGTCAGCGAGGGTAGGTTTTTTTTTGCTTTGTGTGCTGAGTCCCGAATGGTTATGATGGCACTCTGTGGACTTGTGAAGGGGGAGTTAGGTCACAGATGGAAACTTTCTGAGTCAGTCTTACGAAAATGTCGGAAAGGATTACGAAAGGCAACCATTTGGAGTGTAGGGCGCGGGTACACAACAATTCGTGCGATAAAAGGACTCAAAGGCTTTGTTCTCCTCGCTATTAGGAAATTCCAGTCCTAAATCTAATAGGTTACAAAATTGTTTGACATCTCTTATAAAGTGTTACCTCGTTTTATTCGGAAACCAATTTCAATGTTTTAAATGTTTGTTTATTAAAAGAAACACTTTTGATGTTTTTACAATGATTTATGTGTTTGTATTCTTTATAATAATAAAGTTTTCAAATTAGAATATATATTTTTCACTACATTATCCATGAATGAAATACATAACATGAGATTTATTGCTGGTGACATAAAATGCTGGATTCTTCTTATTTTCTGGAGAAATGATTTGTCAGGCGCATATGAAGTTAAAAACATTTATAGGGGAATGAATTTTAATATATGTTAAGTGAGGTTACGTTGCAAGACATATAGAGGGAAAAAAACTAGGTGCGATAGAAAGAAGTTATTGATATGAGTTTCATAAAATTAATATTGAAACAGAAATAAATGAATTATATTATTTGTGCGGAAAATGAATTATAATATGTGATAGAAAAGCAATTCATTATAGATGATAAAGTATTTACGTTCCGATTGCCTTTGACAAAATGAAGGTACGAACAGTGCGTTGCACGCTAACGATGACAGGTCGCGATAGGACGATCAGACAGTCTCACTTCACCTCCACGAGCACGTCACCGAGAGGCGATATCGTTCGGGGTGCGTGCGACATCGTCCTTCGCGAGGTGTCTCCCCCCTGGCGAGGGGGCGGCGAGGTCACGGTGCGGCGGGCGATCCAAGGGCGAAGGGGCGACTGCGGGGTCATCACGCCCCTTGGGAGCCCCTTGGGCGTCCCGGCCCGTGCGGGCGACCGCGGGGGGTGGGGGTGGGCGACGACGACGATGGCGGCGGCGGCGGAGCCGCGGGTGAGGCGAGGGCGGCGCGGGGCGGTGCGGAGCGGCGCGGGGCGGCGCGGGGCGAGGCGGCCATTTATCATACTCGTGAATACGGGCGGCGCTAATTGCAGGCCGCACGCCACCCGTACGGCGGCACGGGGGGCGGCGGTGGCGGCGGAGCTTCCATAAGAATGGGGGGCCAGATAAGGCGAGATACGGCGCAGAGGTCGCGGGGTGCGGAGGCGAACCCGCCACCGCCACCGCCACCGCCACCGCCGCCGCCGTTGAGGTCGTGATTAACGCAGCGGCACAAAAACGCCGTTCCCGTCCCTCTTCCCGCTCCCGGCCCCCCCAACCCGCCCCGCCGCTGCCGTGTTGTGTAATAAGCTCGCAGATAGCGGTCTGGATATTAATTGCGTAACGAACAGCCGCCTGCCCGCATGGAGGAGGAAGCAGAAAGAACCGAAAGATGAGGAGAGCGCAAAAACAGTGGTAGAACATGAAGAATAATACTCCTCTGTCCGTTGAGAGACGTGCGATTAAATGTTTAAGGTAATGGTGCATGGTGGAACTTTGCTGGAGGTTGAAGAGATGTTATCAAGCTGCTGGTGAGGTTATTTCAACGAGGTTTTACAGTGTATCTTTTAATGAAATATCTCTATGAAAAACATTTAACAGAAGATGTACCTTGGATTATTCAGTATTTTACAAGTACTTTAAATATTGCTTCAATAATTTTGAATAGATGGTGAAATCATCTGTAAGAAAATTTCCAACAAAGCCAATAAAGAGAAAATCGTAAAAAGAATAGACATGGCGGCATATTAGAGCGTAATAGTCGTCATTCAAAGAAATTCGAATTGAAATAAGAAGATTAATTATTTTCTCTCTCTTTCTGCTTTCTTTTTCCTTTCTCTCTCTCTCCTTCTCCCTCTCTCTCTCTCTCCCTCTCTCCCTCTCTCTCCCCCGCTCCCTCTCTCTCCCCTCTCCCTCTCTGTCTCTCACACACCCATACACACACAAAGTGTCACAAAAATGAACCATTATACATTCTAAAAAGAGTTTCAGCATGCTAGGAAAAATTGATTAAAACTGTGAATCAGATTTATCGGTATTAACTGGAATTGCTTTGCTAGGTTGATGTAGGTGATGCTTATTTGAGTAGGCGTTGACATAACATGTATGTTGGCGTAAGCGAGAGACAAATGACCAGATAAAACACTGGCATGCGTAGAAACATATTTGAGGGGATACGCGTCAAAGTTGTTGTAACGGAACTATTACTTTAACAGAGAGAAAAGGTTGTTGACTCAGCTGGAAAATCCTATATGCAGTCAGGGAAGTTATTCTCCCTATGTCTTTGATCCCAAGCTAGAATGAAGTCTCCGAAATACTCTGAAGAAATGAAGATTGCGTAGTTGGCAAAATACCAAAACGAAAGGGTTTGAGGAGTGGCAGCCAACAAAAAAATTTCAGTGCTGCCTGTGGGAGCCACAAACGTGAACCATATTTTATTTGCAGCATTGCCCTCAGGATGCCAGCAGGTGGATTCTCTTCGTTGTATTGTGAGACGAGTGCTTAAATAATTTGTTGTTGTTTGCCAACGAGGTACGCTGTGGAGAACTTCCTACTCTGCTCGCTATGAATGTATACGTTGAGTAGATGATGATTAAAATATCTGCTGGAAGTCTTTCATCCGGTTGATAACATTTATTCCGTTTTAATGAATTCCTTTTCGAACATTTTTTTAACAATATCCAAATTTTGAGCTAGCTCACAGAAGATTTAATATAAAATACTTTTCTGGCACGAATTTGAAGGAAATCACAAGGTACGTGAATGAATGTTAAGTAAATCTTTGACAATTTGTTGGAGAAGTATGTTAAAAATAATAATAGTCCAAAAGAGACGGCAAGAACTTAACGTAAAAAATGAGTAAAAGCAAAAATGTTATTGGCTTCAAAATTAATTTGTACTAGATATTCTGTTCTTTATGAACAATAAAGTGAAATGTACACCGGGACGCCATTAGATTAGCAAAACTATAGGTAATATTATATTCATTAATTCTACATTAATTGCACTTTTCTGCCAAAATAGTATTCAAATTTCTCGCAAATAATTATAAAAATTATTTATCTTCTAATAACATTGTTGTAAACTGGGTTTTACTCCCTCCCTTTTTCCTTTTCTGTAAGTTTTTAAATACACTGAATTTTACCCAATGAGAAGAATTCATACTCATGTTGAAAAGGAAGCGCATTCTCTCATTGCCTGCATTGGCTACTTAACTATGTAACTTCGTAATGCTCCCATTATTATTTGCACGTTGGTATAGCTCAGGGCTGTCCAACTGGCGGCCGACGGTGCCGTTTATTGTGGCCCGCGAAAGGTTATTAGTCCAAAGTGAAAGTTTTTTTGCATCCTCTCGAGCGAGAAAATTGCACGCCTAGCGCCCGCGCCCTGTCGTGCTCAATATCTCCATCGTGTAAAAATATATTAAGATTTAAGAATTTTTGCTAGTAATTTCGAAATCATCTCATTGTGTTTCCCTGCGTTGTGCATGGTACGGGGTGATATCATGCATGGTTCCATTCCTCCCCACCCCCTGTTTCAAAGCAGCCGGGCAAACTGACGAGACCGAAATATGCGAGGTCAGGTGTGGATCGCCCAGTACTGTGAATATGGCCGTGAACCACGTTAAATGTTTTACTTGTGGCTCTTTATGCCTTTCAAGTTGGACATCCCTGGTACAGCCGCACTGATCGTCCGGCACCCACGAGCCCCGCAGAGAAGCGCCTGGCGGAAGCGGCGTTGCAGAGGGCACGGACGGCGGCGACCGGCGAAGATGATGTTGATTAAGTCCATAGCGCCCGTGATGAATATTCAGCGGACGTATTTTTACGGGTCCGAGCGCGCGGTGCGGCGCGGCGGGGGTCCGCGGCGGCGGGCGGCCCGCGGCCGAGGCCGCCCACGCGGTGATGGATGCCCGGGATGATACGGGCCCCTGTCGGAAGGGCGGCGCCCCCGCCCGCCGTCGCCTCGCCGCCGCCCTGATACATGTTAATGAGCGGCCCGACACGGCACGCCGCCGCAGAGGGCGACTGGGGTGCCGCAGCGAAGCCCGAGCCGCCCTTATGGGCCGCCGCAGGGCCAGGCGCGAAGGGAGATTGCGGGAGGAGGGTGGGAATACGGCGTCTGCGGAAATGGAGGCGCCACCCGAGCCAGCGGAACGGCGGTGGCGGCAGCGGCTCAGGCGACACAAGCGGTGGAGGTGGCTACGAATTGGGGCGGAGAGAGCGGTGGAGGTGCCGAACCGGGCGGCGGGCTGACCGTGGGAGGCGCGCGGAGTGCAGGGACAGCCGGGGCAAAGGCGGCGGTGATGGCGGCGGCGGCGGTGGGGTGCGCGGTGCCAGAGGTAGGGGGCCGGCGCTCGGGGCGGCCAGCCTTGTTGCGCGCGACGTAAAGCAATCTGCGTAGGCCCGTGATCTAAATACCCCGACGGTGAAGTAGCTAATTCCCTGTTGACATACGCGTGCTTTAGGGTCTCTGTGACGGGTTTAGGGCTCTCAGAATGTCCTACCGTCGTCATGCTGAAAAAATTCCATATATTAGCTCGGCGAGTTATTTGTGTGATTACTATTCACAGACAGTAATAAATTATCAGGGTAAATCATGTTGTCCTTTGTGGAAAATGAACACAAGAAATAATGTTAATTTTTGTATTTCTTCTAGGTAGTATTTGACGCGTTCCTTTGACGATAGTTGATGATGACTTTGACAATCCTGTTTTCATAGTTTGGATAAACATAAAAATTCAATACTTTACTAATTTGAATGTTATTCTGCTCTGATGGAGGGGGTGTAAGTGGTAAGAACACTTTTCAGTAACAAATAATTTAAATATTTTATTTCATTTCGTTGGAATATATAATTAAAATTTGCTACTTTTGTAAATGTATTTTATGTTTCCCAATGATTTATTCATTAATTGCATTTTCTTATTGAAAATTAAGGTCTGTTTATTGGTTATATCATGTGTATATACATTTTTGATTAATTTTGTGTAATTAACATTGTCGTTTTGAGGAGATACTAACTTTACATCAATATAATATTAATATAATAAACATTCAAGATCTCAAGGATCTGTATTGGCTGTCAAAGATCAATCTCAAAGGCATTAAAAAAATATCTACCTTCAAAAACGTTCACTCTGAAATTGTTACAGTGCCCGCAGGGTAACACACATGAGGTTTTGCGCAAGACTTCTCCATCTGACTGCATTCCAAATGCAGGAGAAACTTAATTTTTGTAACGCTCGCTGATATCTCCATTTTTATATAATTCGAAGATACGTCTTTTTTCTACTAGAATAAATAATATAATTATGTAGAAGAAGGTATTTTACATATTCCGTTCGGAATCTAGTAGCAACAATAATTTAGGTATAATTAAACATTTCTTTAATTTTCAATTCAAAATAATGAACACGTTGGTTGTTAGAAGCATTTTCTGATTATTATGTAAAATTATGCTTCAAATAATTAATATTTTGCTAACTTCAATCCGTTATTTTTCTTTTTGAATCACTATACCTTATATAGTGAATTTATTCTGGTGATAAAATATGTTGCAATATGCGCCTGAAGGGATCAGGCTAGACTGAAAGAGGAGGGAATGTCAGGAAAGGGATTGGTCCAGTGATTTTATATCGTAACCAATTTGTGTTAAACATATCAGATTATTACTTACAGGGAGGCAAATCTCTGACCTCTCCTTTGCGATCGGTGAAAGAAATGGAAGGAGGCGAGAATCAACAGCAGAAATCGCGACGCCTCACCTTACCCCATGCGTTGACATCGTTGAGGAAGAGGGAAAGTTAGGGATGAGATAGTCTCGGAATGAAAATAGAACGGCAAATTTCTCGCCACAGACAAAAACATTTTCGGCGGCACCGTTCTATCTTTGTATCATATATCATGCCTGCGCGATTTCCCTCGCTGCAGAAATCGGATCAGGCATGGCACGAACACCTCCAGCGTCTCTTTCTAGTTGTCGTCGCAGTTATTACAGTCTCTTCTTCCTCTTTCGGCAGCTGCGTTTTCGCCATTACCATTTTTTTCTTCTCCTACAAACATTTTACAAATTCTTAAAGGAAAAAAATTGCTAAGTAAAGCACGTGACATGAATAAATATTGCTAGTTCAGAAAGTTTTTAATAATACGGTAAAAGGGAGGGGGTGATGGATGGAGACTAAACAACATGGAAATCTTGCATGTACATCTCCCAATTCAATATTTATTTCACAAGTTTACTAAGAAGAGATTAACTGTGAATTGAGGGCTATTTGGTCGACAGGCAATTTTTCTCGTCTGAGCCAAATTCTGAATCGGCAGGTAGGCTTCCAAACATCTTTATAAACCAAATTGTAAAAAAAGTTCATTTTAAATGTCAAATAAAAAGTGTTTGTATTGCATTGATTCAACAATATTTAAAATTTCGTTAATATATATTTATTCAATGTTATCATTTAGGATCATCATTTGTAGTATTTCTAGGGTATACAATTAAACTTGGCCATCTAGAGACCATAAAGAAACATGAAAAATTAGATTTACTTAACTCATTAATATCATTAGATTTTTCAGATTGTTCTGCTTCTTGATTCGAAGTGCCTGAAGCACCCTCAATTCAGTCAACGCAGCTTCACTCAAATTATCTCGTTAGAAAACGTTGTCAGTCGTACCACCGCTTCCACCTCCAACAACGCAGATCACCACCGTCGCCCGCCACCACTTCCACAGGCACCTTCTGCCATGGCCCCAGCCATCAGACCCGCCTCCACCGCCGCTGTCTCGGCCTTCGCCTCCACCGCGATACTCCAGCGTGCGACTGACGGATGCGATCCATAAGCTGCGGGGCGGAGGGCGGGGACCCCATCGCCCGCGAAAACGAGGCGCGCGCTCCCCTGCGGCAGAGCGGGAAATTGAGAAGCGGCGGAAGGGGAAGGGGGCGGGAACCGCAGAGGTCGCTGGCGGCCGAGCAGACTTTCTCGCTCTGGGCCGCTCCGCCGGGTGACACACATGAGGTTTCGCGCTTGACTCTTCCATCTGGCCGCGTTCCAAATGAAGGGCAACTTAAATTTTTATAACGGCCGCTGATATCTCCATTTTCGTGCCATTTTAAGATACGTCTTTCCTCCATAAACGAAATAATATACTGGTATATTTTTTATATAAGTGTATGTATACATAATTAATTCATATAGTTATTAACTTTTACCAGCAACAAAATTAGGGTAAAGTATTATTTCTTTTATTTATAATTAAAACTGAAGATCGTGTTGGGAGCTAGAAACTTTCTTGTTGTTCCTTTGTAAAAACTTTATACTTGGAATTAGTGTTATAACCTCTTCGATTCTTTATTTTCTTTTTGATGTATTATATCTGAAATTGTGATTTTACATCTAGAACAAAGTATCGTAGAATATGCGCCAAAATTAATAAGGTTACGTTGGTAGGAAAAGGAAACGGATACCGAAAGTTAACATCTTTTCTGAAATGGACAAATTTATGTATAACGTAATTTTTCTACAAACATATCACACTAATTTGTTTTACATACTTTCTTCTAGTATAAATGAATTGTTCAAAAGGAAGATTAATATTTATTCAGTTTCTCTTCTTCAAATACAAATTTATCTTAGGTTAATATTTAGGGTGAGTGGAAGTAAAGTCCACAATTAGGACGTGTGAAGACGGCGAAACTGCCCCGAGCCGTTTTGTCTCCCGGAGGCGGTCCGTTCCCGTCTTCGCCTCCCCCGGAGCCCGAAGCCTCGTGAATCGCATTAAGACAACCGCCCTCGCCCAGAGCCGTTTGTGGGCCCGAGGTGCCCGCCTCGCCTCGCCTCCCCTCCCCCCACCCCGTCCTCCCTTCTCCATGCCTCGGGGGGCGGGGCTCGTCGGCGCGAGGTGGGGTGACGGTGCCGCCGCCTGGGGACAGCAATTACCGACACCTCTCGAGTAAACAGCGGCCGTCAAAGGCGGTGCCGGCGCCTGTAATTATTCGACCTGGATTCGCGGCCGCTCCTCTGTTGACTCGCCGGAGACGCCGTGCCCGCGTCGCCCGCACCGCCCCCGCCGCCCGCGCCGCCGCCAAGACGCCAGGTGTGGCGCCCCGGGCGCTGTTTGGCGGGTAGGTGCCCGGCGCGAGTGCCTTGGGGAACACCAGATGGCGTCGCTAGAGCGGAATGGCGCCAGCTGGCGTCTGAGTTTCGTTCGCGCTTGGGTTGGGCCCTTCCCGGTTGTCTTCAGAGGTGTCTTGGATGCTGTCGTGCATGGAATTTTACGGAATGAGAGGAATTTGTTGCGGTTGTGAAATATTTGCTTTCGCAGATTCTTCGTAGTCGTAATTAAAGCTTTCGGAAAATTAAAGCTTGATAGAGAAGAGAAATTAACCTAAGGAGGGACCAGTTTGACAGGTCGGAAAACAAAACTAAGTCATGTTGGTCATGGTATTGCAAGAAGTTGTCTCGAAAGCTTTTATAAGTGGGCTAAATGTAATCAAACGCACTGACAAAATTAGTGCATGGACATAATCTGTGTTATGCTACCAGCAGTAGCCAAGCATTAACTGTGAAATTGGTCCCTTCTTTTAATAATCTCTCTATATCCTCTTTCAGACAAATTTATTATTTTTATATTCGATGTTACGCAGGTCCATACGACTCATGCAATGTAAATAAGAAATACTAAACCATGCATATGGGTTCTCATAACGGTTCCCCTAGTAATTTTCACTGCCAATATTTCAGTGATGGGTTTTGAAATAAAGTCCTAATTGCTCAGTTGCTCTCAAATTAGGAATAATCCGTTTCTACGTCTTCGTGTTTGTAGATTGTTTCGGTGAATCAGAGAATGTTAGATGGTGCACAAGCACGGCACGATGCCATTTCTCAATGCACGGTGGTTCATATGGACACCCAAATATTGGCTTTTGTGTCTGTGGGAATGATGATTTATATACTAGACTCCCACACGGAAACTATTCAAAAATCATTATACAATTCCATTGCGGGTTCACGGGTTTTGGTCCCAAAAAATAACGTATTCTAGTTTGCCGACGTTTCGGAGTTTATTATAGCTCCATCTTCAGGGCTCGACAAGTTTTCACAACACGGTTATTAAAATATATCGCAGTGATAATTACAATTATAATTTTAAAAAAAAATTATAAACATTGAACATTGAATATATAGTTACAAAGAAAATTACAAATTAAATACAAAGACCGTGTTGTGAAAACTTGTCCAGCCCTGAAGATGGAGCTATAATAAACTCCGAAACGTCGGCAAACTAGAATACGTTATTTTTTGGACCAAAACCCGTGAACCCGCAATGGAATTGTCTACAGAAAATGGTCATGAAATACAGCAGAGAAAAATCATTATGTTATTATCATAACTCAAAAGTATTTATCGTACTGGAAACAAAGAAATGGCGAAATATTCTTTTTTCTATCCTTGAGTACTTCACAATTTACGTGAAATACTCGTCGCAGTGAATATTTCTTTTCTTACATATTTCATAATTATATGAATTTAAGTAGAACTTTTAAATAATTGCTCTCTCTTTTGTAGCTAGTAGTACTGAAACACTTTTCATAAGACTATTTAAGTTTGGATAGAGTATCGGACATGATTTTATAAAATGTTAAAATGTGATATTTTAGTATCTTTATATGTCTTTTTCGAGACCATTGAATAGTGCGGATAGAGAGAAATCTTGCTTCGAACAGAAACTTCAGTAGTGGATTTTTACACCATTAATAACAGAAAGTGTTTGAATTTCAAATGGTCTATTAGGTTATATTTTCAAAAGATTTTATTGGCCGTTGTGTTTTTCACGGCAGCTGAATGAATCGACCGACAATGGTTGCATTTTAAGAAGATTTTCAACAACGTTTCTGCATGGCATTTCAATAGAGTACTGTCTTTGTTGTGTATTTTAGCAACAACCTTGCGTAATAATACAGATATAGTAGTAGCACTGCGCGAATTTATACATCATTACTCACGTCTCTCACGTTCAAGTTTACTTTTAAGTGTGTCACCGCAGTCCTAACCCTCTTCTAGCCATCGTCTTCTCCACTTCTTCTATGTACATCTTACTTCTGGGTCTTCCTCGGCTTCTGTGTGATGTTGGCTTCTAACTACAGAGCTCTAGAGGTCGTCGTTCTTCATCGAGCCTGTTGTGTGACCAAATCATTTGAGCCTTTTAATGTCAATGGCATCGATAATGTTGAAACTCACTTCTGTTTTTCTTCTAATTTCTTCGTTTCTTACTTTGCCCAGCAATGCCAATCCACAGCTTCTTCTCCAAAAGTAGTCCGTTGCTGTAAGATTATTCTCATTACCTCTGGGTATTTTTGGCACAATGTAAATGACAGTATTTCCTTGCAGTGATATTTTAAATGGGTATACCCTTCACTTTTCTCTGCCTGTATTTCTTATACGAGCGACAAGAAAAGGGAGTGCCGTGCACCTCTGCACGCTCCGCACTCGTTTCTCGTGGACGGCCTTGGTGTGCAAGCGACGAGGACGCTCCAGCGACAGGCACCACAATTAAAGCGAATTAGAAGAAGAGGGGTGCGGGCGATTGGCAAATATCGGAAGGAGGCAGTGGTGGACATATTGGCTGAGACAAAGATCCCTGGAACCCAAATGTGGTAATGGCGATGGGTCTATCTTGAGTCGTGGTAGCGGTGCGTCTCAAATAGAATCTTTATACTTATAATTATATCTAACAACTTCCTGCCATATATGATTCTGTTTTATAAATTAAAAAGTATTAAATTGTTTTCTTGTTTTATTTAAGAGTATCTTAGCGTAATAAACCTTATTAAACTAGATGCATAATTTTATTTACAAAAAGAACATTCTATCTTAGGAGAGCTGTGGTTTCTGATTATAGATACCCTTCACGCTGTTCGTGTAACGCATGCTGCGTTCCTATCTACATCTTCAAATCAAATTATCCACCCATGAGCGCGTACTAACTTGATCGCTTGACCAGTCCTGCCGCAGCACCTTGCTGAGACGGAGAAGCACCGTACAATTATCGCCCTTATTGACGCGTATCGTCAGCTTGTTACCTTTACTTATGATCTTCAATGATTGCGACGCCACTGGAGTTGAGTAATGGAACGAAAATTATGCATTTCATCCAGATTTAAACATTTCATTGAATTTTCTTCAGAATTTTTATCATTGCAATATAAATTTGTGAATTTTATTCAGTTTTATACAGAACAACAACAGTTTTTATTAATTGTAACTAACACACTTTATTGAATTTTGTTGTATCATGAGTGTTATACCAAAAATATTAAATTTCATCGACAATTAAGCATAAATCAAATTTTATTTTAAACTTTAAAGTAATGGGCAGACGTGGGTCAAGCCGAGAAAAGAACTGAGACGAGGCGAGGCGGGCTGGAGGGACGAGTGCAAAGCGAGACAAGGTGCAAAGTCCGAGCCGAGGTGAGAAGGGAAGAACAGGTGACAAGCGGGATGAGAGAAGAAATCGGTCGGGATGAAGCAAGTCGAGGAGAAGCTCTGGGGGATGCGGAGAGGGGCGAGCGGTGCGCGTGGGCGAGGCGAGGTGAGAAGCCTCCTGCCGGGGGGCGGCGGGCGTTGGGCGGCGGGGGCGGCGCGCCGTGATCAGCCGCAAATGAAGTTGCGCGCGGGCGGAGCGGGGCAGCGCCCGACGTCATTTCATTACACCGGGGCCGCGCCGCCATATTGATGCAATCACAGGCGCTCCGCCGCGTCCGCACTATCGCTGGCGCCATCGTCGTCCTCGCCTCGCCTCGCCTGGGCTTGCGGCCACTGCGCCATTACTAGCGCTTCTGCTGTCGACTCTAGTTCGCGCCCTTCACAGGACCCATTCTCTCTATCCGTCGTTCCAATACGTTACTGTCTTGGCTAACCTGGACATTCGAACTAGGATAGGGCTCCCTCAATATTTCGGAAGAGGGAATCATCCATACAAAATTAAATACATGAATAAAGGAAACGTAGCTAAATACTCTTTTACCAACCTGACAATAACAGACTGGCACAATCTGACTGCTCCAATACTCACGACTATTCTCTCTAGTGTGATTAATTGATTGTTCGTGATTCCGAGCGCGTCAACTACAAAGGTCATGCGTCCCGTACGTTTAGTGCGTGCTTTTTCAGCGGGAGGTGGTGGTGATCTTTCCCCGCTGGATGACGAGGTCGGCGCCGAGTATCTTCGAGTAGCGGGATTTCTCAACCAGGTATCTCCCCCAGCGAGGCACCGCCCCAGCCGGGATAAGCTCTCAGCTCCCGACCGCTCTCCCGGCATGTGTGGTAGTGTAGTGCATGGTAGCGTGTGTGTGTAAGGGGTGAGGATAGAACAAGGAAGAGGAAAGAAAGATCGCGAGCGGTCCGTGGTCCGTTTGTTAGGATACTGCTCCAGCATTCGCCTGATGTTGATCGGGGAAACCACGGAAAATTACCGATTAATGCAGCTTCCGCTAGAATTCTCCTCCACATAGCGACTGAATTCGACCTAGGTGACAAACTAGTGTCGGAAATCCTGCCGCCGTCGGGACTCGAACCTAGGACCTCCCGGTCCGAGGGACGGCAATGACTTCAGTTGATGCACTGAGCCATCTCTCCCGGTCCTTCTAGTGTGCATTGCTTCCGGAATCGTCGAGGCAATTGCGTGTGATGCCAATATTTTTGTGTGTTGTATGCATTCTTAGTACTAATTAATAGTTGTATATTCCCTATAATATGTATTCTTAACTTGTCTTTGTCTTTGTATGTTTGGCATAAACACTTCTACCGAGCAAAAGATCATTAGCAGAAATAAATATAATAATAATAATAATAATAATTTGTTATTATTATTAATATTAATATTATTTTTATAACGTTGTTCTTTCCCATCACGATTAGTTTCTCCCTTCAATATTCTTTGCTTTTTTCGATATCACCTCCTGTGTCTTCAAACTCGTTTTCGTTTTGTCGAATTTATCTGACCTTGGTCTGCCCGTTAGTGCAGCCACTCGCACAATCCACTCAGAAGCAGGCTCTCTTCAGGTTGGGAAAGAGAATACATGTTCCCCAGGCCCTTTACTCTTAGCATGTTTCATACTGCAACATCCTTCTCGACTTGAGTTTCTTTCTAAATCTTCGCTTAAATTTATCGACTGACCTTCATATCCAGTAAATGAAAAATATTTGACCTGTTGTCTAATTTTATAACTGGATAAGTGATCCAGTTATAAAATTTCAGTAAAATCAAAGAGTGACATTTTAAAATGAACTATTTAAAACTGAGAAATCTACTATTTATGGAATTGCGTGACCAGTATGTCGTACAGCAGTAGAATATTTTGTAATTTTTAAAACATTTTTCATTTGTATTAATATAGTTTTCAAGAGATATTTAATAAAATGCGCGATAACTTCTAAATTGTAGTGTTAAAAAATTATAAGACAGAAATTTTCAAAAACCTTTTATCGCTAATATTGACGTGTATTTTACCCTTCGTTTGAACTATACAGAAGCCTTACGAGAGTAATCACCATTTCAAATGCCCACTCAGATGTGTGAGATAACGTTTTGTCAATTTCATACGCTCTGTTTAGCGTTTATGCATAGCAACATTTCGGAACAAACTCGGGAATACAATGCCATTTCACCTGAGGTCACTCGCATTTTCAAAAGCCACGCGAACCAATTTTAATGTGACGGCGGCAACGATTGGACGTCCATCGCGCGGACAGCGCTGGCTGGCCGTCAGTGGAGCAGAACGCGGACGCGCCGCCATCGATGTGTAGACAGTGTCCGTATGCGGGCGGCTGCTCGCATATCGAACGCCCACCAGTTCCCGCGAACGCTGACATGGTTGCCCGCCTGCTCCATTTGCCCGTCCTCCGCCAAGCAGGTCCTCTCTATTCGCCCTCCCCTCCACACCACTTCTAACCACCTTACCCATTCTCACCACCCTTCCCATCGTAAATACCTTACCCGTTTTAATCACGATTCTCGTCTAAAAAACCCTATCCGTACCATCCCATCCTGACTATCCTACCCATCCTAACTATGCTATCCATCCTAACCATACTAGCCATTCTAACCATCCTATCCATCCTAACCCCCCTACCCGTCCTAACCACAATCCAGCCTAACCATTCTTACCAACCTAAGCATCCTACCATCCTAAGCACCCTACTCATCAGAACCACCCTACCCATCCAAATCACCCCACCTCCTTTACCCACTCGAACTATCCAACCAAAACTATGCACCCTTGCCACTCGCCTGGAAACCTACTTCGTCTGTGCTCCTGCCCAGTTGCACAATCATGATAGTTTTCTGATTCACGGTCACTTGTTTACTCGGGCCGGTGCTCTGTTTTCGCACTCTCACCATCGCTGTCTTCCTAAATCAAGAGTTTTTTTGTCGGTAAATCCATATTTAATTTGCTGTAGACCAAACGATTTCTGTAGAGTTTCGTAGTATTCTCCTGTTTCTTCTGTCTCTCATTCCACCACTGTACCGTCACCTGTGTTTATATCATCATTCATATCACTAAAATAATGTAGAAGGTTGTCTAAACCGCAATAAATAAACATGTTAAGTCATAAACACTCCCATTTATTATGAACCAGTACTCTCGTTCATACTCTTATTCTGAACACCACGTGCCTCACTGCTTCTCGCAATTATATTCCACTTTGTCTATTTTGAGTCATTTTTCTTTACCTTTTTTTTATTTTTTGGCATTCACTTGTTAATTTGTTCGTACCCTCTTCGCCACATCCCGACATTCATCCCGCGTGTCCCGCCAGCACTTCCATCTGTTCATGCGTTCCAACCGCCCATCCCAATCACCCGTCCCACGTGCCTTCGCGCGAGGATTCGCCAACGCGCTCGATCTTCTGCACACCAGCGACCCGTGTGCCAGCGCTGCTCCCGCCCGCCCACCCTCGACCGCCCGCCCGCCCTCGACCGCCCGCCCGCCCGCCCGCCCGCCCGCCCGCCCGCCCGCCCACCCTCAACCGCCCGCCCGCCCACCCTCAACCGCCTGCCCACCCTCAACCGCCCGCCCGCCCACCCGCCCACCCTCGACCGCCCGCCCACCCTCGACCGCCCGCCCGCCCGCCCGCCCTCGACCGCTCGCCCGCCACCTTCGACCGCCCGCCCACCTTCGACCGCCCGCCCACCTTCGACCGCCCCGCCCACCTTCGACCGACCGCCCACCTTCGACCGCCCGCCCACCTTCGACCGACCGCCCGCCCACCCTCGACGGCCCGCCCGCCCACCCTCGACCACCCGCCCGCCCACCCTCGGCCGCCCGCACGCCCACCCTCGACCGACCGCACGCCCACCCTCGACCGCCCGCCCTTGCCCTCCCGCCCTTCTCCGCCTGCCCACCCGCTCAACCTTGCCCACCCGGCCTTGCCAGCGCGCCCGCCCTTGCCAGCGCGCCCGCCCTTGCCAGCGCGCCCGCCCTCGCCAGCGCGCCCTCCCACCCTCGCCAACCCGCCCTCCCTAGCCGGCCCGCCCTCGTACTCTCGCCCGCCCGCCCGATTGAGCGTGTGATCGCCCGCGCGTTCGCACTTTCGCCTGCCCACGGATCGGTCCCGCCTCGCCCCGGCCCGCGCGGCCCTGCCTGGCTGCTCCCTCTCATTAGCCGCGCGTTGTCCGCTCGTACGGACGCGCCGAGCGGCCGGGCGCAGCCACCCAGCTAGCACCCCACCCCCTCCCACCCGGCGCTCGCCCGTCGCCTCGCCAATGCTCCAGCTCCACCCCTGCTTGATTACCAGCGGCAGATCCAGCCGACCATTTTGGAGGAGGCCATCATAGATTGTAGTTAAATAATAAACATTTATTATATTGTATGTTATTTTTGTAGTGTTATGTATGATTCTATAAATATTATTTTTATATAAGTACATAATTCTACAACAAATAAATATTTCAATCTATTTTTCCAAATAAAGAAGTTAACAAACGAAAACTCTAGGCATTTTGGGAGAGTCATGGCTTCCATGCCCCCCACCTGGATCAGCCACTTTCGATCGCCCACCCGTTCCCGCTCTTTTCAGCAGGCTACGTCTCGCAAAAGACTTGAGGAAATTAGTCACAATATTTCATACCACTCACAAATTACGTTAAAATTAATGTACTAATTTAAAATCATATATGTTTAACTTATGTATGAAGTACACCCCCTTTTTATCAAAATATTCTAAATGTAGTTATTTAATGTTTCGATATAATCGGTTAATTGTAGGCATACGTTTAATTTAGACAGTTATTTGTAATTATATTTAACACTATTTACATTTTAAGAACAAAAAGTGAACGTAATGAAAGTTATAAATTATCTTAATCATCACAATAATTTAATGTTCAAATTGTTTTGAAAATGTTAATTTTAATTTTCATGCTTTCCCTACAAAAAGTAATAGATTCTCCGTACATTTAACATTGTCGCATAATTTCAGTGTGCTTTAATAATATTTAAATACATCATACGATCTTCTCTGACCTATGCCTGTCCAATATGGGGAGGTACCGGTAAAACCAATCTTCTAAAACTGGAAGTACTGCAAAACAATTTCTTAAGAGAAGTTTTGAAAGGTCCATGGTACACCAGAGATGACAGAATTTTAAAGGAATTCTCTATAGAAACTTTAAAAATCTTGGATTCTTAAACTTTCTTCCCGTTTCTACTTTTCTCTATCACGTTTTCCAACCACTCATCTGCACAGTTTAGGAAAATCAGTCAACCTTTCTCCGCGAATCAAATGAAGATATTTCAAAGACCTTATACATCCTCCTTAATTGGCTATGAAACAGGTTCAAATATCCCTTAATTGAAAATATATTTTCTACTCAAAATATTTTATTATTGTTCTGAAGGACCCTTCTGGGTATCTTCATTTGTTAGCTTCTACTATAATTTTCTCCAAACATTGAACACATATAATGAAATGTAAGTTCAAAAATCCTATTATATTTAACCTAAAACCCTTGAAAGACATAATCTTATCGAACAAGGATAATAAATTTTTTTTAAATATTCCCCGCTCACCCGAATCAAATTTACTGATAAATGCTTTAACCTGTATGGCATTCGCTTCATACCGTGTATTCTACCTAGCTTCAGCTAAATTCGGCATTTCCCGCTACATCGCTGTGAAAATGGTTGCTCTGCGTGGATGCCGTGCAATCGCTTCAATTAGGGAATGCCACTTGTTTCACTTTTGCAAAAACCAGCAGTATGTATACTCGTAGTTATTTGGATTTGTGTGAACGAACACAAGTAGGCAGTCATGAGTGTCGCTTAATTATACATCAAAATTTTAAAAAATGAAATGATTGAAAATGTTTAGTCGTTGTTACAATGTGTAATTTTCAGCTGTAAAGAGAATTTATTGGCCGATAAAGAATATTAAGCTTTGAAAAGTTAAACTTTTTCGATTTGAAATTACAAATTGTTAAACTAATTCATACTACTAAATGCTCTTTGTATAAGAGGTAATGATTGTAAAAAATTTAATTTCATTGTTTGGTAATGAAATTTTGATACTAATGTTTAAAAAAATGCTCGCTCTTAAAAATATTTTTTGGGATTCAATTATTACTCTTTACATAAAATATACAATTTGCAAACGTGACTGGAAGAGTTTAAATATGATCAGAATAAAAACGTGTTTATTGACGAAATACATTTCCCTGAATTATATAGTATGCAAAGTGTTTATATATTCGTTATTTTAACTCAGAAAATCCGTATTATTTTCTGAAAAAAAACTTAATTTATTTTCAGTGTGAGAAGATGCTCACAAAAAATACAGTTTTATCTAAATGAATAAAATAATTAGCGGCAGTGATGTGAACACTACAGCAACCGATTATTGTAAACTAAAGGAATTGAGGAGTAATGTTTTTGGCTTAAGATAAATTAATGAGGATCTTGAAAATTAGAATTTTCCATTAATGCTCTTACTATTATACAATATTTGTATGTTACAATCAGGTTTTCAGAAATAAATGAACTACTTATTCAACAGGTATAAAGAGTTTCCTGATGAAAATATGGATAATACTAGATTTTTACTATTTTGAAGAAACTAAATTATACCTTTTCCGTATGGGAAATATATTTTATGAGATAAGTTAATCAAATTGGAAATTAAATTGATTTGAAAGTTTATTTAAAAATTCTATTAGTTAAATTTCATTGCAAAACGCAAAATACGAACATGTGGAGTCATAACAGGTGCACATAGAAGTGTGAGTGTGTGTGTGTGTGTGTGTGTGTGTGTGTGTGTGTGTGTGTGTGTGTGTGTGTTTGGGCAGTAGAATGGGCAAGAATGAGAAAGAAAAATTGCACGCGATCCGTGGCCGTTATTTAGGATTTCGCTGGGGCTTTTCCTTGTATTGCATCACGGCAATCTACCAATCGAAGTAGTTGATCCCTTTCATTCTCCAGGGAGTGGTTGAATTCAATCCATGTATATAGCTAACAGTCTAGCCCTTGGGGTATGCCAGGTAGGCACTGCCTACTCTTATTAATATATACAAGATAATACATTCCATAATAATTAAAAAAATAAATGACTCTTACAATTTGTATATGGTGTAAATATTATTCATCTTGAACTGTTTAACTGTAACTTAATTTTGGTGTTGCTATCCATTGCATTGTCATCCCTGTGACATGAAATCTGCCTCATCCCTTCCCGCTGAGACACGCGCCCGCTTGCAGCTCTCAGGGTAGGCACGACCCGGCGCCTGCCTTGCTTAGCACCGTATTCTGAAAAAAGGCTCTGTAGTGAGCGTAGAACAGTTGCATTCTGTGCTCATGCTTCACACGTGCGCGTTGTGCGTTGGCCAGCAAATTCTCTGGCTGCCTGCCCGCATGGAAGACTCAGATTTCCACTCACATGTAAGCCACGTAGCGTTTTCTTGAAGAGTTAAAAGAGAAGAAAGCTGACTTAAATATAATTTTACGTTAATACTAAGACAAAGGCAATGAATGAACTACTACGTACACCGCTTTTTCGTTTTGGCATTGTAGAAAAGTGCCAAATTTTGGATAATGATAGACCTACTCGTATGTTGAGTATGATTGTACATCGTGCTGGTGAGAAAATGCGGGCTGGTGAGAAAAAAAGAAAATTCAGTCCTTCGTGATTCACACAAAAGACTAACAGATAGTGTTAAAGCTATGTTTTATTGTTGACTTTTATTGTCAAATAAGGAGACTACTTGGAATAGAAATAGATATTTTGATAAGTATTATTGATCAAAACCTATACAATAACACGATATGTAAGAAGATCATATATGTAATTCAGTGAATCGTAAACGCCTGAAAAAAATTGAATGAGATTTCTGAATTATTGTCAGGGCAATATAATCACTCAACCATTTTTTCAGAATCTGAATATCTTAAAGCCACGACTACGCGTGCTTGAAGGAAATAATGCTTTGGAAAGTAATGATATAATCTGACAATTGTTATAGATAATTTTGTAAAATTACAAAAGCATGGCCCCCATGTCTCATTCCCAGAATTCACCGCTGCCTGCCCTGAACATTTGTTCACGAGCGTCGTGTGTCGCGAGTGTCGAAAATCCACCATTGCCAGGACTCAAACCCTAGGACTTCCTGATTAACGATGCTGCAGAGGTAATAGTTTTCGCGGATTCGATGGTGTGACGGTTAGCGTGCCGGACTGTCATACCCAAGTATTAGGTTCAAACCCGATCGAAGCCGTGGATTTTTAAGGGCGAAAAAATCCTTCGTACGCCTTCCGCGGAGGGGAAGTAAAGCCGGCTGGCCCATGTTAGTAGATTTACTTGCATGTAAAAGATCCTCAAGCCTAAATGATGCCTCTGAGCTAAATTCAAATCGCCTGCTTCGTCGCCCGAGATAATACCTTCTTTCTCCGCTAGGTGAAAGGAGCGTAGCGAAATTTGCGTGGTCAGACGGAAGAGCGGGCCTGATGGCCCGAGTCTCGCCACGTAAAATAAGGCATTAACTAAACTAAACTAAACTAAACTAGTTTTGCTTCTGATCTATTGCAGTTCCAACATTTATTTGAAAAATTAAAACTCCGAACAAACACAACTTCTTTTGAAGAACTTCACCCTTGGTCTTTGAGAACACATCCCCCACACCAGGAGAAAACAGCAACCTTCGCCGACCGCTTCATCATCTCCTCGAGGCCAATCGAGCCGTCTCCGCGGCCGCGTCCATTCTGCCCGTCCGCTGCAAGAGGCGAGCCTCACCCCCCGTCCATTTGCGAAGGGCGGGTGGGCGCGTTTTATTTTCGTTTCATTTCTCTTCTCTCGGCCGCCGCCGCCGCCGCCCCGCCCGCAGCTCCACCGCCGCGCGGCCAATTAGCGGTGGACGCGTGTCGATAGCAGGCGGCCCGCCCGCGGCGCTGGCCGCTAACGCCCGCTCGCCCCGCTGCGCCTCGCCGCGCCTCGCCTCGCCTCGCTTCGCCTCGCTCCGCCTCGCAACAGGTCGCTTTCAGCGCCCAACCGGACCCCAGTCCGCCCAAGTGTTCTCGCACACGGTTACTGCTCCCGCTTTGCCCTTGCACTTGTTTTGATCTTCGTCTCATAGCTCTCGCTTTGCTCTTGGACTTGTTCTGATCTTCCTCTTCGCCTCTCCCACGAGTTCTCGCACATGATCACTGCTCCCGCTTTGCCCTTGCACTTGTTCTGATCTTCGTCTCACAGCTATCGCTTTGTTCTTGCACTTGTTCTGATCTCCGCCCAAGAGCTCTCACATGGTCACTGCTCTCGCTTTGCCCATGTGCTTTGCGACTTTGACATGCCTGCGGGCTTAAGACCGCCAGCCTTCCAGGTGAATTTTCTGAATAATGCGAATAATGCGTGTAACCGTTAAACACATGCATAAGGTTAGGTAAAGCGTCGATCTATATTATCGATAATATAGATCAATTAGTTTCATTTACTTTTGTATTAGTTTTTATATACCTAACGGGTTATATGATTTCTAAGAACCTGTTAAATATTATACGCTTTCATCGTAAAATTTCAGAACGTTAACTGTGACGGTAAAGTGTAGATTAACATTAATTTTTAATATAAACCATGAAGAAATTTCAATTATTGTAACATATACAGAATCTGTAGTTAGCAGAAACGATATAACAGCAAATAATCAATACATTTTGATCTGGAAATGTAAATTCTTAAGCTTTGTGGAAAATATGTACACTATTTAGAAAAATGAATTATTTGAAAAGAATTATATTTTAAACAGCAGTAACTTTTGAAATTTTCAGTTTCACACGCCAATTCTTTTCTGTGTGAAAATTTAGGGTTTGTGCAATATTTTGGGGCAACAAACTCGAAAATCGAAGATTGCGTATTTTGGGAGCTTCGATTTGAAAAAAACTGCACTTTTGAATTAGTGAGTAAAAACATTGGTATAAAATGCAAATGGAATGAGCTCAATGCAAAACAACTTTCCTTTCAACTATTTACTAATAGGATAAATATTTTTTTTATATTAGAATGAGTTTTCAAGAGACATTTGGTTTTTTTCTGAATTTCGTCCGAAATACTCAGAAATTTGACAATTTTTTTTGTATAAGTAAAAACAACATCAAAGGTCAAACATATGCACTAAATATGCGTCTAACTTTTTTTACACCACATTGAACAAGTCAAAAGAGTTTTAGACCAACCGGAACAGGCCATGCGTTTTTCGGCGTTTCACGTGAAATTACCTATATCTTATTAATTCGCACATGCTGTGCTTAAATATTTATCTAGTAGGCTGTTCAGTCGGGATGCTGTTGCATGGGAGAGCTAACCAGCTCTCAACGTTCATGTCTTACGAAATCGAACTCTCAGCCTTCGATTCTGCATATTTAGGCTAAACCCGTGCGCTTTAAGCTTTGGATGTCACCGATATCGGCATTGCAGAAAAATATAACCAAAACCAATGTAAGAGAAGCTCTAAGTTTGTTGCTCGTCAGTAATACATGAAATTTATTGTGTTAATACACGATGCATATTGTCATATCTTATTTGTCGTAGATTTTGTTATATTCAACGCACCGCATGTATTACCTAAATATTTAACTGTAATAATATTTATATCAACGTTCACATGCCTAAGTATTTCTAGCATGCTCTCTGCTTAAATATTTATTTATTAGGGTATTCTGTTATATAAGTACTTCGTGTATTTAAAACAAATATTCAAAAAGTTTTAATTTTAAGAAAAACATTGGAATATATAAATGAAATCAGTACTTACATTAAATGTACATAATAAGCGTCGTAAAGATGAAGTAACGTGTCAACGCCTCTGGCTTCGGCAGAGTTACGTATCTCGATAGTACCCGGAACACAACAGCATAAAACATGGCCGATGAGGTTTCATCTCACGGCTTCGTGTTACCTCCGCCTCGTGTTAGGTGTACGCAACTATGACGGTCGCCTACGGGCAACTGCTAGTATTTCACCGCGGGATCAGGTGCGCCCGAACCGCACCAGGGCACGGCCCGCCGCGCCGCGCCCCACCGCCGCCCGCGCGACCACGTGCGGCCGCCGCCGCCACCGCCGCCGGCACCGACCGCGCAGTTAGCGTTCCGCAGATCGTGCGGCGGGCTGTGCGCCCGCGCGCAGCGTCATATCCACGGGCCGCCCCCGCCCTCGCCCGCTCCCTCCCGCGCAGCGCATCAGCTGGCCGGGCTCTTTCCCGGCGCGCGCGCTGTCATCTGTGTTGTCACCTCATCCCTCCCGATCCTTTCGCCACGCGCCAACGACCCCGCCCCTCCCCGCCGCAGGGCCGCGCCGCGCCGCAGATAATCCCTTGGGTCAACGCGCGGGAGAAAGCGTTAGTGGGAGGGGACGGAAACACGACGGGGACAGGCGGGAGGGGGGTCTGTGCGGGCCGGAGGCGAGAGCCGAGGGTGGGGCCGGAGCAGGACCCTGGAGGGGCGGGGGTAGGGGCAGTGACGGGCCTGTTCGGGGCGACAGGCAGTGCGAAGTCTAAATGGTGATGGAGCGACGCGGGGACGAGGAGAAGCTATGACGGCGGGACGGGAGCGGGGAGAGCGGCAGAATGGAGGCAGGGGGGATGAGTGATTAGTAGGAAGCGGATTTCTATGATTTTGCATATTTTTGTCCATTGCTTCAGGGCATAACTAAATGTGATTTCTGGGTTGGTTGGTTGGTTTCTTGGTTATAATTGGATACTTTGTAGATTAATTTGTTAGTGAATTTTTGTGCATATTTGATCGAATTTTCCTGTTGGGGCATATTCGTGTTATTATAGACGCATATTTCGCGTATTTCCCTAAAATACAGATTTATCTAAAACGTTTCATTTTTCGTAGAATATATTATAGTTAATCGTGAGCGTTCATTGATTAGTAAGAGGGTGTCTCAGATTGAATAATTTTTCTTTTCTGTAGATGATAAAATACTTATGCAAATGTAGGATGTTTCTCGACATAACATTTTTAAACCAAACAGAAGAAAAGCAACAAGACATACAATGCACTTCACTAAAGTGAATATTTACTTGAATTATTTCTCTCGTGAAATAAGGTAATTTACATTATGTTTGAACACAAATATATTTTTTCATTCCAAACATTCTGCCCCTGAATTTTATTAAGAAAGGTTTGTACAAGAAAGGAAATATTCATTTTTATTACTCAATAAAGGGCACATTTCAGAATTTTTGGGTCATAAATGCGTATTTTTAAAAGCATTTTTTCAAGATTTGTTAGGGCATAAAATTCCTCTCCCTAGTGATCAGGGTACAGACTGCAGCAGGTGTGCGTGATATGGGAGGGGAAGAATGTTGGAGGGGAAATGGGCGTGGGCGGGCAGCCGCATGGTCACTCAAGCGCGATTTCATGGTCTCCGCAAACGCCCCCGATCTGCTGCATCCCGCTCGTGGCTTACCGCCTCCGACCTCGCTCTGCCTCCGCTGTACGTCAGCTGTTTTCGCCCTCGTTATCCCACGGCCATTGTCTCTTTCGTCTGACTTTCTCTTTACCACTCTTCGTCGTTACGTGCTTTATTTGTGACGTGTATAGCAGATTTGATGGTTTCACCTATATGTACCTTTCATTTTTTATGTCCACTAGTAAACAGTGATGACACATTATGTCCTTCGTGGTTTTCAATCTAGTAATATTGACTTGGAGGCTAGAAATATCGTTTCTAAACTCTGATTCGTTTAAAAGCAATTTAAAATATGTAAGTAATAATTTAGTTTTAATAATAATTAAGTTTTCAATTCATGCTCTAATATATATTTTATAAAAATAAATGTATGTTGGTTAATAAAATGAAGGAATGGTAGTACACAAATGTTAATGAAAAACAATTTAAACATTTTCTTAAAATGAACAAAATATTTTTCTTTAATTTTCAAATGGTGATTTTTCTACTACGAATCAAAATGCGTAGAAACGTAGAAAAGAAATTTGAAAATCTGAAGAATGAGTTGAATGTTTAACCATGCAAAGAAAACAAAAATTCTTCTCCATCAAAATCTTTAACGAGAAAAGTTCGTACTCAAAATACCCACTACTTAATAAAACGGACATGATAAATAAATTGTTCATTAGGCGTAAAGTATATCAGACAAGTTAACAGGCGTAGATACTTTATAATCATGTCATAAGCTATTTAGTCTTTGACGATGAAACGAAATAGTGTTCAAAATGTAAATTGCCGCATCAATGCAAACCGTTCAGCTGCTGTTTGCAGCGAACGGTTGCATCAAATCTAAACGCCAATTGCGTCGCGCACAAAGACACCACAGAAACACATTTACGCACGTACACTCACGCCTAAACGACGCACACACGCCCACACCGGCAAGAGAATACAAGCTCGCCCACGCGTGTCTGCAGCCTTCACAACCTCGCGCCCGCCTCATGCGGTGCAGAAGTGAACGTGAGAATGAAGGGGACGGAGAAAACGAACTGCATGGGTGAGCGCCCGCGCGATCAAATTGTGCGAAAGACACGTGAACGTGGGCGATTGCGGTCTGACGGAGGGGAGAGGGGACGGAAGGGCGGGAGGGTCGAAGGGTTGGTGAGTGGGTGGGTGGGTGGGCGTGTGGGCCGGCGGATTGTCGGACGGTCGAGCAGACGGACAGTCGGGCGCACAGACGGGCGTGAGGATGGACCGATGGGTGGGTGGGCGGTCTGATGGAGGGTGAGTGGGCAGATGGGCGGGTCAACTGGTTGGCGGGTGAATAGCCTGACGGACGGACGGAAGGGGGTGGGCGGGCGCACTGAGGGGGGGAAGGCGAGCCGACGGGTGGGCGGTCTGACGGAGGAGGGTGAGTTGACGATTGTGCGGGCGGGTGGGTGGACGGATGGACGGAAGGGCAGGCGGACCGAAGGACGAACTGACGGGTGGGCGGGCGGTCTGACGGAGGGGGATGGGGCGGACGGACGCGCGGGCGAGCGTAGAGGCGGGCGGAAGTCCGAACCGATGGGTGGGCGGTTGACGGGCAGGTGCAACGGCGCATCATTATGCTGCGGGCTTTGCCAGCCACCGCCCTCGCCCGCCACCCGCCGCCACCGCAACGCGACGCTAATTGCACGGGCTAATGCCGCTGATTGTGCGTTCGCCTCAGTGTTTGCGCGCGCGGCCCTCCCCCTGCGCCGGGAGGCGACTGCACCTCCCGCCCGCCCCCTCCGCCGCACCTCGCTCGCCCTGCTTCCTTCTCCGTCCGACGCATGTCATTTCGCCCCATCCCTTCCTCTCGGTCCGTCTTATTCCTTTGGGCTTCGGACACGTGGACTACGCTACTTGCTACGCTCCAACAACTACAGTTGTCTACAAGGTTTTTATTCTAACTGCACATCTCGAAGCCATGTTTGCGAGTTGAATGGGTACGCCCGTACCATACCGATCAAGTCTCTTCTTACTGTGCGCACACTCCCTCCATTCACCGGGCCACATTCCCTTCCTTACTAGTGAATCTAATAGACACACGCTCGCTCTCATGCTCACGCTCACTTTTTCTTCACCATTAGAGCCATTTAATTCCCTCTCTTCTACCCATCATATCGGTTCGCCTTTTCCTTTCGTTCTTCTTCTGTCTAAACTGTGCTTCTCACTGCACTCGAGCAACCTCAGTTGTTTACTCAACTCGCCAGCCAACTGCAAACGGCAACGCTGTATTTTCCGATTCTCTACGTCTGTACCGTACTAAACACATTTCTTGTCGCTCTCGCGCTCTTAAATCTTTAATCGAACCGCGTCTTCCTATCCAGTCACGAATCCTCACCAGCTCACCCTTGCCATTCACTCACCTCACTCCGTCATCTCGGTTCGCCTCGTTCTTTCGTTCTTCTGCTAGTAGCTTTCTGCTTCTATCTCAGTGCTTAAGCGAACTGCACATGTTAAGGCCGTGTTTTCAAATTACATACGTCCGTACTGTACTAATCTCACCGCGTACCCTTGTCCATCCTCCATTACCCGGACCACGTCTCCTTCTCCAGTCGGAAACCCTCACCAACCTCCGCTACTTATGTCATCCCTCTCCCTAAACCTATCGTCTCAGTTCAATCCGTTTGTATTTAACATGCTTTAGCCTCTAGGAATTTGCTTCTCACTGTACTCCATGGACAACATCGGAACACTGCGTCTGCCGTAAATTACAGCCCCTATTAAATTTCTAACCGAACAGTCTCGCAGAAAGGAAGTTTTCAGACGTCTTCAATTTTAATTTCATTTATCCTATACAATTGGTCTTGCTTTATCTCATCACTTCGGTATGAACATGTCAACTCACTTCCCCCTCTTTAATACCATTTCGTGGATGGTGCTTTCGCATCTCTTCTGAAGCTTTTATGCTTTGTCACGCAACTTTGCTTTCTTACTTTATGCCGAATTTCATTTTTTTCCTGACTTGTCTATCCCTCGCCGCGCCAAGTCACGTCTCTTCAGAACACTTCGCAGTACTGATTGATTACATGGCTTACACTCGCCCTTAACTCCATTGAATGTGTCCAAAAAGAGTGATATTTTTCGACGTCTTAATTTGTTTTGATTATTTCCTTTTAACAAATGAATAATGTGATGGATGTTCGAGATATTGTTCTAAGAATATATTATTTTAGAGGTATTTCTTAATAGATCGTGTTAAGAACGCGTCATCGTTACTAACCCGGTCCTAACCATCCTCCAATTCAAATATTTTTTCTATAATATTGTTAGTGCAGAGTGTAATAAGAGAAATACATAATACTAGGAAAACCTGGCAGACGTTGTTCTGCCCTTCATCCCTCTGTTTCTCCTCCCATCAACCTTTCCCACTGTTTCTCTCTCCTTCACCCTCACCCTGTCCCTGTCTCTGCTGCTCTCTGTCCCTCCCATTTACGTTTAATTGCAGATTCTGCACATCTCTGAGCAGGTGAGATAATATCGGGAAGTGACGGACCAACAAAAATGTAATAGAATGTTCACAAAGGTTTCATACTGTAGATTACGGTGTGAGAAGCGTTTCTTTGAGACCTTCGGATCAATTTTACTCAATGTGCATATCACTGTGCTGTGTGTAAAGTCGACCATAGCACCCTCGTCCCTGTTGATACTGATTATCGACCTTGACAGGACTTTGCCCTTCACTATGTAGTAACTTACGGAACATTTGTTATCTCGTTGTTCTCCTTTCCTCTGTCTAGTCACATTTTTTTGCGTTTAATTCATCCTCATATCATACGCTGCTGTCTATTTACTGTACTAATTCAGATTGAAATTTTTTCCTTACTATACCATGCCTTCGAATTGCCTCACCCGCTTCACCTCAAGCATGGTGCTTGTCACTTTCACACTGAAAGAGTCTGTTCGAGCTCTCTTCTTTATCTGTCATTAAGTTTCTTTTGTCTCAAAGATATTCCTTGTTTATACCTATTTGAAGTCTTTATTTTTACATCGCTCCATTATTTCATCTCACCTCCGTTTGGAAACATTTCCTGTAAAGAACCACCGCTACTCTATGTATTTCCAAATTTTCTCGTTCAAATGACTTGTTCTTTTCCCCTCCCTCAATCCTGACGCCTTTTTGTCTTACTTGACAATATTCAGTCTCTTTATCCATACTGAATCTTCATCCTTTGATATACATATACGTTCCAAATGCTGGTATGATTTAACGACAAGCTCTCTCGCAAGGTGTTATTACCCTCTTTAAACATGCCTGCATCAGGCCTCATGAATTTTTCTTCTCTCTGAAAATATCCCTTCTTTATTTACCCACATTATCGTAACCCCGACTGTCGCTTTTTTGCCCTTATCCACCACAACCTTTTACCAATTCATCCTTCCCACTCATGCATACATTTACATACACATGCACATAAACATACACACTCACAATACCCACATATACTCACATTCACATATACGTTCGCGCTCACATTCACATATACACTCACATCATATCCACAATCCATCCACATCATATCCACAAATAATACACATGCACACTTACGTATTCAGAAACAGCTACACGTTCACATACACGTACCTCCATTCATATTCACATACAATACACATTTACATACCATACACATTCACATACAATACACATTCACATACAGTACACATTCACATAAGTACACATTCACATACAGTACACATTCACATACAGTACACATTCATATACAGTACACAATCACATACAGTACACATTCACATACAATACACATTCACATACAATACACATTCACATACAATACACATTCACATACAACACACATTCACATACAGTACACATTCACATATAGTACACATTCACATACAGTACACATTCACATACAGTACACATTCACATACAGTACACATTCACATACAGTACACATTCACATACAGTACACATTCACATTCAGTACACATTCACATACAGTACACATTCACATATAGTACACATTCACATACAGTACACATTCACATACAATACACATTCGCATACAGTACACATTCACATACAATACACATTCGCATACAGTACACATCCACATACAATTCACATACACGTAAACACCATGTCCAGTGCCCCGCCACGTGCCATCGCAGCAGCCACCGCCACCGCCAGCGCTCGCTTTTCGCGGCGCGCGACTCGCTAATGGATAAACCGGCGCGGTAAACAGCACCGCGTGCCCTCCATTGATCCCGATTTCACGCTGCCGCTGTTTCAATCATTCAATCAGTTGGTCGCTGCCGGCTCCCGCGCTCACAGCCGCCCCGGATTCCAGCACTAGGGGATGGTGTGGGCAGAGGAGGAGGAAAGTTGTTTGACGAGCTGTCTTTCGGATGTTCCACCGAAAGCTTAGGGGGAGATCGTGTGCAAATGAGAAATGAAATGCCGACTAACATTGTAAAGGGAATTACTGCCTCAATAAATATAAATGAGGGAGATGAATGGCCTGGCCCTTAACTCAATCATTGGCCACATTATATTTTTAGTTTGAGATTTTATTTATGAAAAGTAATTTTGCAAATATGTTGAATTGAGTTTGCAACAGCTTAAGAAATACTCTGGATTTATTCATGCCCTGTTTTTATTGTTCACATATTTATTAGTATTTATAAGCTCTGATGTGTTTCAAATAAATAGCATGGTTCATAAAACGTTTTGAAAAATATACAAATGAATGACTTTAGTGTTTTAGCGCGAAAGTTAACTGTAAATATAGTACTTTCATACATTTTACAATTATTTAGATAATTTCCCGTATTTAAGTAATTCTTTATTAAAAATAAAAAGTATTTTTAAAAGCTTAATATGCTAATATTTAAAAGACCCAATGGGGACGTGCAAATTTGAAAATAATCGAATCGTATTTTTAAGTAAGTGCAAGATGGAAGCTACCATGCTTTCCCTCTTGATGGTATTTCGAACTTTTTTGCTAATAATTAAGTAATAATGTAAGAGAAATGATCACTATTTGATAACACATTATTCTGAATCAATAAATTTCATGTAACTTATTTGTATATGACATATGCTTTATATTTGAAGAATTGAACTAAATAAAATATTATTTTCGATGAGAATAAAGTTAACAAATAATGAATACTCTGTGAAAATTACCTACGGATTTATAGTGTTCGTATTTTACATTATCATGAATGTTCTTGAAAATGCTGTTTTCCAACTAGAAAGCTTTAAGCATTTATTTTTGTGTGACAACTTTTTATAGTATTTCTTACTCTCTTTTTTATGGCAACGCTAATAATGAAACAAGTTGAAACAAATGTATGAGTGTAACAATGATACGGTGAATGTTGAATATTAACAGCATAGATGCAAAACGGAAAAATGACGAAAAATCATGCCACAAACCTATTTTGTTGACGACAAAATTCATATAAAGCTGCTGGGATTGAAACCCCCTACACATCCCTCTTTGGAAAGCCTGCTTGCGCTACGATGCGTGTTATCTCATTAGACTGTTTTGGGAGATTTTGTGTAAGAAGAAACACAATTTATGAACTCAGGAGTTGTGACCCCAGTATGCACAAACAAGCGCTGACCAGAACCTCGTGGAATGTAGTACTTAGCTTGCTTCTGTGAAATGTCGTCCCCGACGTGGCATATCTGTGACCGACGTGTCGAATACTTGGAAACAGTCAGTTGTAAAAACTGAACTCTACTTAAACGCCTGCAAGAAGTTTTGTAAAAACTTACAAAACACAAACGGGAAATTTTCAACTCTAAAAGACGTTAGTAGAAATTATTAGTTTCGAAATTAATTTTTTAAATATCAATCCCTGTGAGTTGATGTGTTGTACAGATATACGTATTTCATAAACCAGCAATGTGAGTTTTATATTATATGAATTAAATAGAAAACTCGGGAAGAAGAAAATGGGAACAAGTGTTTTTGTATTTGTTCGAAGTCATAGAGTTCTACTCAATTAGAAAAGTTATTTTTAGCATTACAGATACATTTTCATATGCGAGGTAATAAAAAGGAAATCTCTATTAATTTATTTTCATTAGAAAACAGATAATTAGAGAGAGATTTTGTCCCAAGATCCTACACAGAGTTCAGTTGAAAAGTCTCACATTATACCTTCTGAAACTTTCCAGAATGACTGGAAAGTTCTCGACTGCGTGTCTACTTGGCACAGCGCCCCAGTAAACAACTGCAAGTGGAGTTCGATGTTCGATGGGCAGCCGCTGGGCCATCAACTTCTTCGGACGGAGAATAATTGCTCGCTTTATGACAGGGCGCGGGCCGACATAAAACGAGGCGAACGCCAGACTCCGCAGTTCCCTTTCTGCACCTCTTGTAAGCACCGCCACCGTCGCCATGCCCTCCGCCAGACACTAGCAACGGTATTGCCGCTTGCTCTCAACTGACAATGTTTTGTCCACTTTGAAATTTGCGAGTCAACTCGAACATCGAACGAGGAACAGTCTTGCTTGAATAAAATTCCCGAAAGAAGAGTTTATTCGCGATGGATTCTATAAATTATTACTGAAACAGTAAACATAAAACAGGTCTGTAAGAGTAGTTAATTGATCCGGAGCGCAAACAAGAAACTGCTGACTGCTGAGAACGCCACGTCGAATTCGCCTTGTCGGTGTGGACTCGAAGGGTCGCGGGTTCTAATTCCGCTTCGGGCATGAATGTTAGCTTCTGTGTAGCGACACCGGCTTCGGCGTCTCAGGGCTTCATTTGATGTCAAAGCAGTGCCTCTGGCCGGGAGATCATAAGGTTCGAGACCCAGCGCTGACAGGATTTTTGACTAGCTAGATAGCCAAGTCGAATTCAGCCGGCTGGAAGAGAATTCTAGCAGCCGGCTGCTCGGATCGGTAGTTTTGCGTGGTTTCTCCGACCAGCACCAGGCGAATGCCGACGCAGACCTAACACACGGGAGACGCGCGCGATCTTTCCTTCCTCTTTCTTGTCCTATTCTCAACTCTAACTTACAGACACACACTTACACGTACTACACCACACATGTCGGGAGACTAGTCGAGAGCTTAAAGCTTGTCCCAGCTGGGGCGCTGTCTGACTGCTGGAAGATACCTGGTTGGGGAATCCTCGCAGGCCGACGTGCAGGTTCAGGAGTTTTCGAATCCGCCATGTTTCACCTAAAGGAATAACCGCTCCTTTTCCCCCTTAGAAATTAATAATAATAATAATAATAATGATAATAATAATAATGATAATAATAATAATAATAATAATAATACTTTTATTTCCTTGCAAGTGGACTGTTGTCCGGTGGCAAGTTACAAATACAATAATCTTAGACAATATTCCAAATGTAATAAAATAGTAAAACAACAGTAAATGATTATAGCAATAATATCAACAATAATTTTAATACAATAGTAATGATTAAAATAATAATTATTTCAACAATATTATTAATAATACAATAATTAATAATATAAGAGTAATCCCAGTATTGTTACACTTAAGAAGGTTGAAAGTATTATGCAATTACAAATAATACAATAGTTACTTGTGTATCTAGGGCGCTAAGTAGATGCCTCCGTCCCGAGTGCCTCTGGTCCGAGGGTTTGGAAGTGACCAGAGGGACAAGAAGATCCAGCAACGCCCGTGGTTCATACAAAACCTTATACCATACCGTGGATGTGATAGTCTTAAGGAGTTTGTGATCTGCCTTTGGTCGAGGGAGTGAAGCGCTGTCAGTGGGTGCGCTGGCCTGGACGGGTGCGCCACCCGTCCACAGCGTTTCTTTTGCAACTCTGAAAGGTTCTAAGATCAATTACCGGGTCCGTGAGCCACAGACAGCGGCGTTGGCACTACATCTGAAAGGACCTAAGGACCTCAGCGGCGCCAAGGAGAGGGCATCAGGGTGTGAAAGCGCATTGTGAAATACTGAAGACGAGGGATGTCGGTGAATTCCTAACTGAAATACCTACGATAATGTCCATCGATGATTAGGGAACGGATTTTCACGTAATTACATATTTTTAATATTTTTTTATATTTATATATTTTTAATATTTATATATTCTATTAATAATATAATATTTTGTAGTTTACAAGACATTCTAAATGAATTAGAACCGTTTTTATTTTACATATTATTACGTATTTTGGTAAAATTACTTATTTTTACCTATTTTACCTATTAATACATATTTCTTAAGTATTTCAATACATTTTAATATATTTATAAGTCGAAACGAAGCGAATTTTAGATGCGTGTTTGCAGTGTACGACCAAGACCATCTTTCTTACAAAGCATTGCAATGCGCTTCTGTGACCATCATATTGTAGCGTCATAGGGCTACGCTTCCTGCACCAGAGAAGCACTTGCAAGTAATAGGCACGAGGGTAGCTAAATGTAGCCACCCGAACAATGAACGCCACATCGGACAGGAGGCATTTCCAATGGGGGAGGTTACCGTGCGCCTAATTGTCGCGTGGTGAGACAGCTCGCTTAGTGAGCGTCCCAAGGGAGCGAATGGGGGCAGATGACGTACCAAATCACGTGGTTTGGTCCTTTATAAGGGAGTGCCGCGAAACCACGCGCGGGTAACGTTTCTTGGTTTCCTCGCAGCAACACTGCGAAACTGTCCGCCATGCTGGCACGGAGTGCTGTGCGCACGAGATGCTCCGATGATTTCGAGCAGGTCTGACAAGGGAATGGTCAACTTCGTCATGAGGAAAGCACACCTGATATTTTTTCACGAGAAGTAAATATTATTTAAAAGCTGTTCAAACATTTTTATCTGCCAGAGTTGTCTGAAAGCATTTTTAAAAAATGTGAAAACTTATGATTTTTCGTTTGGCACACTAGTCAAAATACTGGGCAACCCTTTGCACGAATGCGTCAGCGTCATGTGAAACAACGGCCTCTGCTCCGCGCCGCGTCTTGCCTTGCCTCGGGTCGGCCCCAGACTTATTGTGTTCCAGGCATGTACATTCACCTATTTGGAAAGGAAAAACATTGTCAAAGACATGGAAGTTTATTATTTATTTAAAAATGCTTTCAGGAAACTTTAGCAGCTAAAATCTTGCATCCAACCTTGTTTGAACACTAACTTTAAGTAGAAAAAAGCTTAGGTAGGGTTTCGACATGACAAAGGTAAGCAGCCCTTGTGAGTGGTTCTCTAGCACTGTAGGGCACAGGGTATATCTGCCAAGGCACGGCAGAAGCCGAGTAGCGAGTAGGGCGAGTTGGCTATTCGCCGGCGCCGCCACAAGATTATAGAATGCCAGTAGATCATAGAATTTTTAAGGACATGAGGGTATGAAGACAAAGCAGGCGCCATACAGCTGAAGTGTCGTCGTAGAGTAAAATATTAATAGCCCTATTTTTTTTATTTTAAAAGGCAATATTTGTATTTTTATGTCAAATTCTGCGAATTCTATAATCTGTTTTAATGGCTGATCTCTTCTTCCTACAGTAATATTCCATGATGATCATTTAACTTCATTACATTGAAAGAGCAGCTACAAACAACATCAGTTTAATTCAATTGCATTCGCTCTTCACTATTCCTGGATACGTTACGACTATTGCCGGAGAATACCTGCAGTTGCTTTCTCCTGAGAGACTGCGGACGTCAACTTATTTGATTATATTATATATTACAGAGAACGCAGACCCTTGTTACTGAATCCGCTATCGTCTTGCTAGTCAAACAGAATTTTACGTTTGTGCTTTGAATTTAACTGCAAATTTAATTTTCCCGTAAACTATTTCACTGTTATTACGCCACCACAGCCGCTCATTCGATCACGGCGTTAATCTTCTCATTTTGTCCATCACCACACTACCGCCATTCTGATTCGTTGGCGGACTACCGCGGTCAGCTTTGCTGAACTGGTCACTACTGTTCTGATATGTACTGTATAGTATTCGCTTTCTCCGACAAATGAATTTCAGCTGATTTCATTCAGCATTACAATGTCCGACACGTGTGTTACAATCACAGCAGTGGTCTCTCTTGTTACAGTTCTAAAGTTGACAAAAGCAATTTTTACCACATACTGCTACTAAAGCTTCTATACTCATTCTAAAACTTTCACCATAATAACGGATTAGTGAACAGCCAGCCGATGGTGGCAGCGATTAGCCGAAGGTTCGTTATTGAGAATCAATGTCAAGTCAGACGTAAATACTATATTCTAACATACTTATACATATATTTATTGCTTCTAACAGACGGACGTGAACAGCGATTTTATTAAGAAATTATATTACCTACATAGTTCTTAATAAGAGTTCTCAACACATTCAAACATTTAGTCGTTTGTTGTAATACTAAATATAAATTTTAGATTTTAAAAGATGATATTGAATTTTAGATTTTAAAAGAAGATACCTACAATATTTGTAATTTATTTGTCAAAAGAGGGGGTAGGGATGAATATTTGAAAGGGAAATGTTAGAAAATAACAGAGCAGTGAGATCGCAAAGCAGGCAATTATCTTATTCTCTTTATAAATCATCACATTTTTTTAAATTCGAAATTAATAAATAAATGACGACAAAAACAAACGGTAACTGCCCGGGTAGACATCAGTCAGCACACCTAGCAACGCATTTGGGGCACGTGCTGACCCTTGATATTGACCGAAATGGCTTGAACAGCTCTGCTAATGCAACCAATTTGTAACAATAATACCCGTATTTATTCGTGGATCTGGGAGATTGAGGTGTGGGCGACGCGGCAGGTCGCGTGGCTCGGCGAATCGCAATCTGCACCGCACGCATGCGCACTGCGGTTTGGTTCGATGCGAACGAAAAGGCGCGCGCACACCCAATACTAAAAATCTATTGGCTCGAAATCGGTTACATGTTGGGGTAACAATGAGATAATGAACACTTTGCACGTTGGAACTCTAAAAAACAAGTGACAATTTAGGTGTTCTCAGTTCCATGACTTGGAATGATTAAGCTATCAAAGACAAACTGCGTTTCTGAAAGAAATTGATATTACAATCTGTAAAACGAGATAAGCTGTATTTCATCATTTTCCACTCTGAAAAGGAAAATATTGTTTCTCGTGAAAAAGGTTACGAATGATAACACATAATCAATATTAACTAAAGCGTAAGGTAGGCAGATTCATAAAAATTAACCGATATGAAAGTCAGTGAAAACATATTATTGTAATAGTAATCTAACCTTTTATTAAACAGACACTACATTATTATTATTATTACTATTATTATTATTATTATTATTATTATTTTATATTCGTTGATTAACTATTAGAAAAAATAATATTGCAGTGACTACTTTAATAAAATGTAAGAAAACTATTACAATTGATCGAGGTAACAAACTTAAACATATTATTTAAATTGAATTATTTTGAACTATGTTTATTATACTATTTCTGTTCCATATTTTTTCAAACATTTTCTGCGTTTTTTTAAAAATTAGTTTACATTCTTGCTTCGAAACTACATGAAATATGCCACACGTAAGCACATTTTAAGTGTCATTTGCGCCCACCGCGTGTTTCCGCTCCATACCGCGGGGCACGCGCTGCTTTTTAATGTGAAAGGCGCACGCGTGCGCCTCCACTCTTAATTTCCGCTCGCACGCCCACCTCGCCCACGCCCACGTCAACACCCACGCCCTCGCTCTCGCCCGCTCACGCCCACGCCAACATTAGGCCGAGGATCGTGTGGATTTGCCTAGACCAGATGAGTGCTACGTAGAACCGCTGCACCTGGAGAGGTGGCTCAGTGCATCAACTGATGTCACTACGGGGCCTCTAACCAGTAGATCCTAAGTCCGAGTCCCGTCGGGTGGCATCATTTTCCTCACTGGCTTATCAGCTAGGTTGAATTCAGTCGCTGTCTGGAGGTGCGGCTGCTTTGATCGGTAATTTTCCGTGGTTACTCCAGTCAACACCAGGTGAATGCCGGAGCAGTATCCTAACAAACGGGCTACGGACCACACGCGATCTTTCCTTCCTCTTCCTTGTCCTTTCCTCACCCTTTACACACACTAACATACACTACACTACGACATGCCGGGAGACCGGTCGAAGGCTTAGAGATTGTTCCTCATGGGGCGGTGCCCCCCTCTTGTGAGATACCTGGTCAGGGAAAACCCCGCTAGTCGAGGATAAGTCGGCGCCGGTTCTCTCCATCCAGCAGGAAAAGATCACCGCCACCTCAGGATGAAAAAACATGTACTACACTTACTGGACTAATGGCATTTGATGTTGACGCGCCCGGACTCACTAACAATCAATAAAATTTCCCCAAGAAATCTTTGGGATCGAGTCCCAACAGTGAAGGATTTTGGACACTAACTACAGTGCTGAGTCAAATTCAACCAGTCTGACCAGTTCCGGTGGCTAAGAGCATCTACTGATATCACTGCAGGGCCTCTGACTGGGAGATTCTGGGGTTCGAGTCCCGACAGTGACCGGGCTTTCGACACCAGCCATGTAGTTAGCCAGGTCGAATGCAGCTACTTACTGAAGGAGAATTCCAGCGTGTACCGCGAGCGATATTTTCTTCTCCTTCCTTGTCCTATCCACACCCCTGACTTACACACACTTACATGCACTACCCTTACACCCTTGTTGGGAGATAAATTGGGAGCTTAAGGCTGGTCCCGGCTGAGGCGATGCTCCGCTGGTGGGAGGTACCTAGATGAGGGAAAACACCGCACCTCGATATTGGTTTAGTGGTGAAATGTCGTGGGCATTTAAAATTAAATGATCACAGGTGTTGTCATTGCCAACAATGTTATTTATTTTAAGAGCAGCTTTCGATGGCTAAGCCATCGAAAGCTGCTCTTAAAATAAATAACATTGTTGGCAATGACATTGTTGGCTCTTAAAATAAATAACATTGTTGGCAATGACAACACCTGTGATCATTTAACCGCACCTCGAACCCGGATATCGTCGTCCAAGGTGGAAGATCACTTTCACCTCACGCGGTAAGAACATGCACTACACTTACGGGACAAAGCACCGCCACTGTCTCGTCCGGGATCACTAATCATTCAATGAATCAATCATTTCAATCAGTCTGGAGGAAAATTCAAGAGATCAATTGCTCTGATCGTAGTTTTCCGTGGTTTCCCCGATCAGTTCAGGAACGAAAGTCATCCACGTCTAATCCTCTCCTCACATACTCTCGCAGACACACTTACACTTGATTGCACTGCACTATCAGGAAAGGCCAGTCAGAATATTAGAGACTGTCTCAGATGAAACGATGCTCTCGTGCAGGAGATACCTAGAGATGGAAAACACATCAAGCATACTGGTAGACGTAGATCTCATGTTTCAGCGGGAGAAGAACCCTATCTTCTCTAATATAACATCCACTTCACTTACGGGAGATAATGACCTCTGTAGGCATTCTTACGAAATCAACTTTCACAACTCACGAAACGAGTGAGTCTAGCCTGTTTTACATGGTCGGCAATGGAAATTGAATGATCACCGGTGTTGTCATTGCCAACAATGTTGTTTATTACAAAAGCAGCTTTCGATGGCTTAGCCATCATCCTCAGGTGTCTGCTGTCTGGAAGCCACGAAACGACTACCGGGTAGTCGTTTCGTGGCTTCCAGACAGTGATCATTCAATTTTAAATGCCAACGACATTTCACCACTAAACCAACGGCAATGGAAAGCTTCGTCACAGAATGGTGACATAAGGACAGCGTCGCATTGAAGAAATTGAATACCATGAGCTACACTCAGCAAGAGGTTTTAATCGCTGAAAATATGTTTCTTTCAATAAATGAATCATTTTAGTAGCGGGTATTATTGATAAAATTACTCCATTTACAAAGTAAGAACACCTGTTGGCATGTAATATTCTCTCTTACTCACTTGCGCTTTCTGCTTGATTTTACTCTGTATTTGAGCGTCTCTCATACGTCATCATATCGTTAATGCATAAGAAACATTTTTAAACTGTAATTTTGCTGAACAGTTTATTTTGAACGGTGTCGTTTAATTCACAAGCAGTAACAGTGTCACTTTACAATATGCGTGGTATTCAACTTTTGACATTAAAACAAAAAAATGCTTTCCGTAACGTTTACCTAAAGGTGATTTCTCACAATCAAAATAAACTTTATAGGTGAACAAATTTAAAAAATGTAACCATCAAGGTAAAATGTTAATGAAAACGTTTCTTATTCTCCCAGCTACAAAATGCGTTTTGTAGCCTGGTGTTTATAGTATAAATACACATAAAAAATTTATGAGATTTTTTTATCTTCTCAACACTAGTGTGTCATATTTTCGTACCATGATTATTATTATTCATCCAGGAACTTCAAACAATGTCTTTTGTTTGATGTAATAAGACTAGTATTACTCATAAAACATCAGAGCAAATATTTTCATTTTAACAAAATTCACGTGTTTTCACGATTTTTTTATGTTTAATTAAACCACATCACTACTCGTGTGACCTGCAACTAAAGTTACTCTAATGCACACGCGCAACACTGGAAACATTTAGCATTCTTTATCCGAAAACCGACTGTATTACAGTCCAAAAAGAAAACTCTCAGGTACTCATGCGCTTACACGAAAGCACACTTTTACGTAACAATGTAAAGTGTGTTAAAATTGCTCTTTCATTACATCTCACAGCGCTTTCCCAAAACATTTCTCGAAAATAACATGTGCCTGCATAATTTTAGTTGCTGTTTAATAATCTATAATATGTAGAAATGTACAACAATAAAAATAACAATCAGCACGACAGTACAAATATTCAAAGTATGATTATACATTACGTGATTGAGTTCTTTTCGTGGTTATTCTTCGTTGGATGTCGTTATTTCCACGCACTTATGCACGTGTACTATGTTGCATTGCTGTCATCATAAAGTTAGAGGTGGAGAGAAGCCATTTTTGCAATGGATATATATCCTCGATAATTGTCAATTACGATTTTCCAGTATCGAGACATTTTAGGTCGGTAAATATTGCTTAGTGATAATAATGAAGAATGATAATTATTGAAATGATTACAGAATTAAAATGCCTGCTGAAACAAGTCGTATCTCCCATGACAAAACGGGGAGAGATGGCTCAGTGCATCAACCTGATGTCACTGCAGTCCCTCGGACCGGGAGGTCCTAGGTTCGAGTCCCGACGGTGGCAGGATTTTCGACACTAGCTGGTCAGCTAGGTCGGATTCACTCGCTTTCTGGAGAAGAATTCTAGCGGCCGGCTGCTCTAATTGGTAGTTTTTCGTGGTTTCTCCGATCAACACCAGGCAAATGCCAGAGCAGTTCCCTAACAAACGGGCCCGGACCGCGAGCAATTTTTCCGTCCTCTTCCGTGTCCTATCCTCTCCTCTTACACACACACATACACACACACACAACAGGCACTACACTACCACACATGTCAGGAGACTGGTCGGGAGCTTACAGCTTGTCCCGGCTGGGGCGGTGCTCCGCTGGTGGGAGATACCTGGTAGAGGGGGAAAACCCCAGTAGTCGACGGTAGGACGGCGTCAGATCTCACCATTCAACGGGGAAAAGTTCAACGCCCCCTCCCGAGAGAAAAACACGCACTACACTTACGGGACTAATGACCTAAGTAGTTGACGCGCCCGGAAATATCAATCAATCAATCCCGTGTCACACTAATCTTAAGTAATTATGTAACTAACCATTTTTAACCACTTTGTTGTAACTTTTTTTTACTCCTTTTCCACCAGGAAATCGGGAGCCTCTTTTTCGACCCTTTACACCAACATAATGCAGTTCTTCACCCTGCACTGAATCCGATCATCCTTATATAGAACATCTGAAACTTAATCTGAAGTAATAGGGACCTATGCCTCTTTCTCGCACCAAACGATATGTAAATGTTTTTCAAATTACCTTTCGGGCTGGACGTCCGTAGTCTCTAGTAAATTCTGTTCTATCTGAAATTGCGTGGTCTATACATTGTCCTTCCTGAAGCTGTTTGGAAGAACCCTTCGTGTAGGACCTATTCCCCTCTGAGGATGTCTGCCGCAAAAGCAGATGAAACGTCTGGGAACAGAATTCCCTTAAGACCACGGCCGTCCTGTCCGGAAGGTATTTTAATAGTGAAACCGTCAGTGAAAGCCTACATTGATAAATAAATAATTCATAGCATGTGCCTAAGTTTGTATGGAAAACATGTGTATTGCATGAAGAAATAATTTTCCTCAGGATGACTTCCAAAGATAGCACGTCTCGTCTTTCTTCGCTAATTTGTGGAAGGGAAGCAATGTCACAATTCATTAGGGTCAATGACGAATAGCTAAAGCCATTTTTTTTGCTTAATGTTAACGTATGATCTGATAAATAATACTCGTGTATATTTCGTTTCGTTTCGAAACAAAACGAAACGATGTTTCGACTTCTCGTTTTCTTTTATATTCAGACATTGGAGTAAAACATTTCATGCTGTTACGGATATATGTACTAATTTTTATAACAAAAAAGCATTAAGTGAAACTGATTATACGCTCATAACAGTGAATACTTTGCAATAATTTATTAATATTATTTCATGTAAAGTGTATTAATTTTGTGATTCAATATAATTAATGCTTTAGAATTATAATTATATCGTTCAAAAACGTGAGTACCTTGTACCGCACATGGTTGGGAATCAGGAAACACCGTTGTCTATTGCAATACATCGTTTCGCGAACAGCAATCGAAGATTGCGATGCTCTTTGCTACAGCACAAGCGAGGACTTGCGTTAATCCAATAGTTACGGAAATAAAAGTTTACCGCCCAATGCAATCAACCGGGCGATCCCAACTGTGCCTCTGTTAATGAGTGGAGAGGAGTGGAATCGAGCGGGTGCGAGCGTTAGTAGGCGAGGGCGGGCGAGGGCGGGCGAGGGCGAGAAAGGTGGGCGAGCGCGAGAAAGGTGGGCGAGAACGACATGTCACCTGGTGTCATCGCGCTGCCAGGCACGTCCAGCCAATGCGGTTATCGGCGACTCCTTTATTATGCGCGGCGCGCCGGCGACGGACCTGTCAAATGGGCGCGCGTGTTCGGCGAGGGCGGCCCGCGTTTTTACGCCCGCACGTGTCGACGCGCTCCGCCCGCCGCGGCGCTTGCATGATGGCCGGCTCACCCAGCGTTTTTCGCTCTGTTCGTGATTGCGCTTCGGTCTCCTATTACTGATTCCCGTTCTATCAAGTTCAAACCGTTTCTTTCTTACATTCCCTTCGAGCATTGTTTTTCTATTGAGGGACCGTACCTCGCCTTATCTTGCGGTATCGTTTCGTTCGTTCAGTTTTTTTCGGAAAACTCTATAATTCGTTATTTCGTAGCTTTCTGGGAGGCGGTGCCGGATTCGATTCCCGGCCAAGGCAAAAATGAAAATGTAATATTCGACCAAGTTTCTTTAATTATGTGAAGAAAGAAAGCTCAGGCTGTCCAAATAAGATAGTCATGTTTCCATACATCTTCCTTATCCCCAGGCGTGTTTAATGACTAAAAACATAGGCAAAGCCTGGCAACGCCGGTAGCTGGCAAAAGTAGGATTAATCCGAACCGAAAATGCCAAATGCATACATACGAGTACATTATATCGTATTCTCCCATTCTCTCTTGGGTGTCAGTTTTAATTTGTTTCCACGAAGTGTTACTTCTTGTACTTTCCTGCTATTCTTCGATTCCTTTCTTTGATTATATTCTTCCTTACTCATGCTTCTCCTTTTGAACATCTTTGTCACGAGTTAAGCTTTCCCGGTTGCTCATTTTCCTGAATTAGGTCACTGCGTTTATTCTGGATGTCGTTCGTATGCGAGGAGTTACCTAGAAACGAATACATGAGTTGTTTTATTGTTCATAATTTTCCAATTTTCAGTTTTCTCCAGTTATACCTATGTTTTATATCTTCAGTCTTCTATTTTATTTTTACGAATGTCTTTATATTCAATGAACCTCATTGTTTACTTTCTATCATTTTTTTACATCTACAAGTATTCTCCAATGATTATCAAAACTCTCATTCCAGAAATTTTTATCTCATTTTATCCAAATTTTTGATTCTTCCTTTTCATTTTTCTTATTTTTTGAATATTGATGCGTTCGTTTCCATTCATTTCTTAATAACTCTCTCCTCTCCACACCGTGTTGACGTCTGTGTATTGTTGCCTACATTTTCCTTTCTGTCTTGTCATCAACGCACTAGCTCACGCCGTCTCCTGCGTTGCTTTTCTTCATTTCACTGCTTGGCGGACTGCCCTTCCAGAAACTTTTTATGATACCTCTTTACGCGAGCAGTAAACTTTTTTGACAGCATCTACGAATTTTATTCTGGCAATTTCTGAATAACGCCCTGAAAAACTTTAAAAAAGACTCTCCCATGGTTATGCACACGCTTCAGTTTGTTGCATAGAGTGTAGTCACGAAGCGAAATGTTATTTGAGCGAAATATTCTCATGGTTTCTGACCACGAGTGTACTTCCTCCATTTAGTATGTACCAAATCCTGAATAAAATTAACGTAATGGTTTTCTAATTATTCATTTGTGCATATTCATAAATAAAGCGAATATTACAAGTTACGACCGCGCCTCAGTTCAGTTATTAGTAATAGGCACTCGTTCCAATGTGTGTCCGTAAAAGCTCTCGTGAAAGAGTAGTTAAAATTTGTTTACTCAGCACACTCGCATAAATGTCGATTTTCCATGACCATAAATATCTATGTATTTTCCATTGAACCCTATTGGAAATCCCTCTAAGTGGATAAACCAGTTAGCCCTCATTGGGAATATTGCAATATCTTCCCACACATTAGTCGGAGTACAAATCTTAATAGGAAAGTCGTCTCCGCCGAGATGGTCGATGCACGATCTCTCAGCAGTTGAATTTGAAGAGTTGTAGAAAAAGAGAGAGGGAGATATGATGGCACTAATAGGACATTCCACCGTCTGCAGGCTAGTTTGCTAATGTTAACAAGACTCTCATTCCCCGAAAAAACGCGTATTACATTTTGAAGGATATTGTTCTCTTTAGTAAAGAACCATGTGAAAAATTTAAAAAAACAATGAGTAAGGGGACGAATTAAAAGCAAGATATTTTTAGATTAATATCCGAGAATTGAAGAAAATATAAAAAAAATGTAAAACCTGAATTTTCACGGCATTTTTGTCTTACATATTTTGAAGTAGTCATTTAAAGAGCATTGCATTGTTAAATAGCGAAAGGATGCTGTTAGATAGGTATGGTACTTCATTCTGGATAACGCAATGATTTATATTCAGCAATAACTGAATTATGACATACTGAATTATATTTGCAGTATTGGCGGATTGAGTGACATGGAAAGTGGGAGAATTGTGAGAATACTCGTTATGAACTGGCTTTATCAATTTTACAAGTTGCTCATGACTTCACGGGGATTCGAATCAACGTCACCGAAGATTGGTTGAGCCACAGGTTGCCTCGTAACTCATTCCCAACCTAAGTTACCACAAAGGGTTGGCGCACATGTAGTCAAGCGACTGATTGAAGCTGCGAGTGGAGGGCGAACGCGAGAATGAAACCGAACCAAGGGGAGGGGCTACGGAATAAAAGGGGCAGTGCAACACTTTGCGATCGGCGGCAGGGCTGGGAACAAGCACCGACCACCTCGCCAGAGGCGGCCCCAGCGCCGGCTCGCAGGCCGTGTAGAGGCCCCGGCGAGGCGATCGGCGCGGCAGGGACGGGGTGGGGCGGGGGGGAAGGCTCGATAGCGACGCGGCACGATCGGAAGCGGACGCGCACAAAAACATCAATTATGGATTGACCTCTAATTAGGCGTCTGGTTATAGAATTAGCAAACACGTGATTCGCCCGCGGGCGCGAGGGCGTGTAGCGGCAGCCGCCCCTCCCCCGTTCCGTCCTCGCTGCAGCCGGGCTGCGTGCCGGGGGCGAACGCCGGCCCGCCCACCCCGTCCTCCCGCCCGCGGTCGGGGGCGAGGGGTCGAAAACAACAGCTACAGCGCACTCTGATGGTGGAAAAGCGCGCGCCAGCGCCCGTTTTAACACCAGTAATACGAGACATTACATAAATGATGCAGCCCCCCCGACAGGCGAGAGGCGGCGGGGGGGGCGACTATAACTAGAACAGAGCGCTGTTTTGTGAACAGCGCCCGCGCGCGCGCGCACCCGCCCGGCCCGCCAGCAGCGCCTGTCGCCACCCTTGCCGCCACTCCCAGCGTGCCGGCCGCGCTCTCTCTGCCGCCGCCACCGCCTCCTCCGCCCCCTCCCCCTCCACCGCCCCCGCCCCTGCCCCCGCCGCCACGCGGGTGCGGACATGACGCCACACGCCACGCGCTATTCAAATTTGCGGGTTCGAGCGCGGTCGGCGGGCGGCGCGACGCGGCGAGAGAGCGGGCGGGCGGGCGTCAAAAAAAAAGCGCGACTCCAAACGAAACAGGCCCCAAAAAAAGGAATGGCGGCGTTCCGCGGCGTTAAATTTCACGCTCACCCCGTCGGTTGACCGAGAGTCGCCACCCTGCCCCCGTCCTCCCCGCTCCGCCCCGTCCCACCCAACTCGCTCTGTCAGTGGCGCGTGCCGCGATGGCAGTGTGCGCTCCGCTCTCGTGATAGCTCTCTTGCTGAAAAGGCTTGCAGAGAGGTTTTTTTTCGAATGTTTGTGAAGATTTCATGAAACATCATGATCTTGTTTCTTGGTAGTGCCGTATTCGAAACTAATCTCAAGCAACCAGAGATCTTCTTCTGGTCTTTGTCTACATTTATTACAACTCAATGGATAATTTACATGATTAAATGAAGTATGTGGATGAGATGATTTGAATTTGCCTTCCAAGCAACATTTGCGTGATTAAAACTTCCATACCGGTTTGAAATTGTAACAATAAATCATTGGTTTCGTACAGATTATATCATTTGTGGCTTTGGCTTAAACGTTTCCGTGCACAGTATTTTCAGAATAAACTTTCCTAACCCGTCCATAGTAAATTACTTTGATGTGGGCCATGAGTACGAGATAATATAATCTTTGTTGTAATCAATATATAAAACATCCCTTCCACTACAGCTCAATGGTACTACTAATTTTTAATGAAATGGGATCCTGAGTTTGCTGAATATGTGCTTTGAGTTTAAAACTTCCAAATCTCTGCCGACATAACGCTTTCTCGTTGAATATTTGAACAGTTTTTGTAATTTTTTAATTGTAATATTTTGTAATATTTAAATGGTTTTGTGAGCCTTCCACATTCCTCGATAATTTAACTCTTCCAAATTAGTTTTGAAAAATTACTTAATTTTCAAAAAGAATCAAAATTTAAAGAGCAACATTTTGAAATTGGTATTAACTTGAACATTCTATGAATTTGAAGAAACTTAGATGTATAATAGAACCCTGACTTCTTTGATGTAATTTAATCAAAGATATTTAAGATTTTAAATGCAATAAAAATTAAACCAAGCAAATATGAATACGTGCAAATACAAAAGGAGAATATATCAAAATAAATCAAAGAAGGAGTTATTTGTGATCAAATTGAGAAAACTTTTTAAAATATTTTTCTTCTCTAAAACAAAAGATTCTATCTCAACTTCTGGTGTTTTACGGTAAAGCAGATGAAAGTTAAGGTTTTTGGTTTAATTCTCCTTATGGTTTAGAAACTTGTGTTGCTTGTAACAAATATGTTTCCAAACAAACTGACAGACTTTTTTAATGTAGCTTACGTTTCCTTCGACATGTATTTATATTACATTATCATTCGTCGTCCCATCGTGCAAAAACAACAACAACCACCTCCTAGGGCATTATTGTTGTGTATGCAACGAAAGAACGCCGACTATTCCTTTGAAGAGACCATTTGAAATCTTGAGAGACTTCGCAGCCTGCCAGTGACCACCGCGGTCTACTCCATGCCGTGGAGGCACGATTCCGCCAACCAGCCCGTTTTGCAAGTGGGCGAGGAGGGGGCTCCGCTGCCGCGCCCCATGCAGATGCGAAATGAATCGGAGGAGTGTATTTGCGGCTTAAATAAATAAATAAATAAATAAATAGCATTTTGCGATTCTTTGTTAGTCATTGCTTTTCCCAATTTTTTATCATCCATTTATTAAAAAACTTTTAAAAAGTATTTAATTTTATTTCAAATAATTGCGACACAAACAGATTTCCCCAATAGTAAAACAGGTTATCGTTTACTAGAGATAAAATGTGCTCTCAAAATCAACATCGTATATCACTATCAAAATTACTACGTTTGTCTTTGTAAAACTGTAATATTTTTTAAGTTGTACATAGATATTTTTAACAATATTAACTTTTAAGCAAGTAAGAAAGTTTATTAACATTATTGTTTTGTTTCAGGTGAGTTCCACGATGCGTCACGAATGAAGCATGTATTTTCACATTGTGAGTACTATGATTGAATTATTTGAAGGTAATTAGAACAACATTTTATTATTAAAAATATGCAATCAGTGCATTTATGTTTGCTACCTTTAGTATGTATGTGCGTGAGATTGTTACTTATGCACATAGTTTTACTTTTTATTTGAATGTTTGAACAAAAGTACATGAATACGTATGTATTCACGTACTAACTTTTGTTTTGTTTGATTGATCATTTGTTTCAATATTCACATTACAAGTCATTGTAAGGACTTTGGTTTTGTGTATGGTTTTATTTTTTATTGCCTCCATACATAACGTTTTGTTAAGCTTTCCTAAAATTAAAATAACCTTAGGGTGATTTAAATTATGAAAATGCCACGAAGAGTTCTTGTCAATTAGTTCTTGGACATCGTCCTTTGAGAATGTGACGAGCTACAGTTTTTTCCACCATCTATCAGTTCATCGCTTCAGATTTCCATATCCCTTTCCACTTTCATTCTCAATAACAGATTTATAATAGTTTTTGGTAGTCATTGATTTTTCCTCTTTCTATCAACCGTTTATTAAAAACTTAACAACAAAATGTTTACATTTACTTCAAATAATTGTAACACAAACAGTTCGGCTTCTCCGGTAATAAAACGATGACAAAAACAACAATGTTCTGAATTTTTTAATAATTGCAATTTAAAATATATGACCAGTAAAGACCTCCGGCTGAAAGAAATGCAGTGGACGCTTAGTAGAAAACGCCCGAGACAGACTTGCTTCGACCTGTTGAAAGTCATGATCGAGATATCGGGTGAAAGTCTTGAAGGCCATTGAGAAGAACTGTAATAGAAGGTCTGAGAATATCTCATTTTGTAGATTGTGGCGTGGGGAATATAGCTCGAGATCTCTGGTTTGGGTAATCAAAATGTATGGTCCTAGGACGCATGTTTTCAAAACAGAAAACATATCGTTGAGCAGGCTTCGGAACGTAGGTCATTTGCACCTGCATTTGATTTCGACGAGCTTTTTTAATATATATATATATATATATATATATATATATATATATATATATTAAAAATCTCCGTAAAATCCTCTCCGTAAAATTCTCTTTCCTTTGACACATATTGTGTTAAGATTTTCAGAGGAGCAAAGAGTATATATTTTTCAGAAATAAAATATGTGATTATCGTTATTGTATTAGTGATGTAAATAAATCACTTGTACGATTACAGTGCACACCCACATAGAAGTGAGTTGAGCATTTTTACCTTTCGTACATTAAAAGAACTGAAGGTACACCTTCTTAAGGTTTGAGAAAGTTAGAGCACCTCCTTATCTGCCTTTTCCGTGATATTTTACTTCTCTTTTCCAGCACCCTCTAAACAACTGTATTATACGTTCACATATTTCTGGAGCCTCGGACTCCTTTACTAACATTACTTGAACTCAGAAAAAATGATAGCAGCAATCGTTTTTGTGGACAAAATATATATTCGCGTCCGTGGAATAGAAACTATTTTGCAGCGAAAAACGAGGTACAGATTTGGTATACTGTTTTGTAGACAAAATAATCAACTCCTCTCACATCTAGGAAAATTGGGGCTCAAGAAAACGTGCACTGATAATAATGGGTCACAGATCGCACTGTTTCGAAGATAGGGAGTAAATATCGTGGTAAAACCATAAAAAAGTGTGTCACAGAATAAATGTTATAAACGTCTAGGGCATGGATAAGAGTCGAAGATGATCACTTTTTGCTATAAATACGCAAAGGAAACTTTCACGGCGGGTATGGGCTCTTTTACCACGTCAAAACGCGTTCTGTTTGCACAATATCAGTGCATGAGGATTTGCATAGCAATTAGTGGGAAATGTGACATGTGTAACTTCGTAATACAAAATTTCCTTCACAAGTTTGCTGGCAAAAAAGTAATCATCTTCGATCTCTCTGAATGCACTAAAGATTAGTAAATTAGCACTGAGACACCTCCGTTTACCGAATATTAAAAGGTAACAGTAAATTTATTGTTTATCAAGTCAATAAATTGATTTATACTCATTTGGAAAGAAGTTTGAGTGAACCTCGTGATCGTTCAGAATAGGACATGACCTCAAAAAAATTCCCTGCTAAACCTGGGGGTTTGAATCAGGATCCTTGAGGTTAGCAAACGTGTGTTCTACCAGTCGCGACCCATTCAACAAGAAAGTTACCGAGTGCGATAACAATCGATCGCAACCTGCTCCTTCCCGCTCCAGGGCTTGCTTCCCCCCCCCCGCGCCGGGCCGCTGCGCCGCCCTCAGCGGTGCTCATCGTCCAGCGACAGCGCTGTCCCGCGCACTGAAAGGCGGGCGACAGCCGCCCACTCACCCGCCCGTCTCGTCGCACGGCGCACGTTGGGCCAAACCGACACCAAAAGTACTAGAAGAAAATATTCTGCTATGTGAAAGTGCACTTTTCGCCTAAGAAAAAGGTCTCGTTTGAATTAATTATACAGACTGGTCAATTAATGCAAATGTTGAAAAAAATATGTTTAGGTTCAGTCATCACTTGTAATTAAAATAAAATACAATGATTCCTGGTACGTTCAGGACGAAGAACAACATTATATATCATTACTAGACATACAAAATACCTTTTCAGAGTCTCTCTTTCTTTGAGATTTTTTTTTCATTGAAATTCGTTTTTACTGTGAATTTTGTTTAACTTTCGACTTCTGCAATATACCATTCTCCTCATTAATCACTGAATCAATAAATAGTACGAAGTGATCAGTTAATACCTCAGGTATTTTCTCAATTTGAAAATATTCTATTCAGTTTCAGACTTCATTTTCAATTCATAAAAATCAATGGTTTCTTCTCTGCTGAAAATTACTGCAGTGCACCGTTCTGTTATTTCATCGCTAACAATTAACACGTTAATCTGACAAAAAATTCATTATCTCACATTTTTATCTCTTCAAAATAATTAAATTCGAAGTAACTGAATGTATTACTTCAAGAATGGCGTAGGTATCAATGACAATGTACTTTATTACAATATGAATTTTAATTTCAGACTGATTATTAAAATTCATATTGTAATAAACTACTTTGTGGTTGATACCTACGCTATTCTGAATTTATAATCATGGATTACCACAATATTTCTGCTATCAGTAAGGAATTTAAAAAAATGTATTCTTAGCCTTTTCCTGTGTTATACATCCCTGTGAATTCCCTATCGACCACTGTGCGCCTCCGTCTTAAAGCGGATTTGCGACCGAATGCGTATATCGCCCGGCGTCTGCGAAGCCCCTCGACAAGCAATTTCCTGAGTGTCCGTCACGCTAAGAAATTGTCGGCGACGAATTCAAAAATATTCCGCTTCGGAGATGAGGCCGTCTTAGACCGACACTTTATATACGCCGCGCGCTGGAGGGACAGTCTTTCAATATTGGCGTTCATTTATAGCCGTCCGAAAGTGTTTTTCTATGTCCGTGGAGTTATTATTTATGGATTTGAATGAAATAAATATTCGTTATCTGTAATGTCTGTGTTGCAAAAAATTAAAAATTATTATAATAAATTTTTAAATTTAACATACGGAATGGCAGTTTTTCATATGTAATTACGTTCAAAATAATTTTTGTCAACAAAATATGTGCATCTCATTCTTATCATAATTAAGATAGTTTGTAGTATTGTTAAGTACTTTAAGATATATTTTAGTAATCTCTATTACTATTCGTATTTTTCAAAATGCGCCAGAAAAATAACCTTGCAACTTCCGTCTATGTGAGAACTTCCGTCTATGTGAGAGGTGTCAATGCATTCGTTAGATACTCAGGAACTCGACAAAATACAACGACATTAACACAGATTTGCTACTGACTGAAAAGTTTAAATATTTGCTTTTGAATTTACGTCTACTCTTCTATCGCACTTACCAACTGAATACCCGACAAAATACACAATGCGTCACTGCTTACGACGCAGCTGACGTCATGTGACAGCAAGGCTCCAAGGAAAAAGTCGCGTGCCATTAAACATATTCTATTCTCGCGTTGCGATGTGCAACACAACCTAATTATATCTGTACTTGGAGTGACAGCCTGTTAAGTGGGCTAGAGCCTATGAGAAACGTTCCGGCCTCGCGGCCATGGGTAAGGGGTACGTGTGCCTGCGCCTTAATCTGGTTTTCTCCAGTGATGTAAGTTTTCTCATCGTCACACAGCAACATTTCAAGGATATCGCACTCTATAATCTTGCCCGACCGGGAATCGAACCCCGGTTCGCGTCATGGAAAGCGTGCACGCTGACCAATGAGCTACCCACGAGGGCAACATAATTGTATGTGCAATCCGTAATACTGGAATGTGTATCCGTAATACTACACAACGTTGTCAGAGTATTCATGTAGACAGTTCTTGCTACTTTTATAATTTTTTGCAGTGAGATCGTAGGCTTCCGCGGCCGGTGTCAGTGCTTAAATGGCTAGCCGGGGAACACCGCGTCCAAGGCACAGATGCCACCTGTGCCTTTGACGCGGCGTCTCCCTGATAGCCGTGTAAGTAATTTCTTGCAGTGTTATACGACAGTATTTTATTTATTGTTATTGAGTGGCGCGCGTGATACTTTTGGAGAAACATTTTGTGAGTTTTGTTCAGTAGTAGTTTTGATGCTGCAGTATATACTAATGATTAATATTTACTTTTAACATCTATGCGAAAATGTAAGAAATATATTAGTAAAATATCGCATAAGATAGTGAATTAATTTTTGTTTTAAATTAGTTGTAATATAAAAATAGAAAACATAGTGTAGCTGTGCGACTAAAAGTTTTTTAAAACTGTATTTAGAAGTATAATATAATGAGTAACAAAAAAGTTGAAATTCATGTCCAGTAAAAAAATATTGAGAACTGTAAACCGTATTATAAATATTTACCAGCCAAAATACTTTTTGCTAATTGAAATAGTCGTTATATTTTAAAAAATATTGAGTGTTCAAAATTTTTTCTACACTTTCTAATAGCTTTTATCTTAAAAGATACATTCTGCAAGAGTTCATTTATTGATATCCAAGGGGAGGAATATGAGTAGCGTTCTTTAGTTTCGTATCTAGTCACGCCCGAATTAATTTTTTGGGCATAGCGCTCGCCGAGTGTCGTGGCAGCCACGTGCACAAAGCCATTTTTGGAGCTAACTGGTAGCATTTGTTAGAAAAGTATATCTCCTGTTGATACGAGTACATTGTTAAATTATACCCCTAGAGCGCTACAAAGCGCCAGCCGCTATTTACTTAAGCTTTTTTTTTCAGAAGTGGATAAGTTTTTACATATAAGCTGCATATGTCTGGTCAACTTCGGTGCAAACCAAGGGCGGTCTGCTTTACTCGGGATGGTTTTAACAGGAGAAATTGTTGTTATGGTAGTAAATTATTTTTCTAGAGCCCTCTAAAACGCCAATCTCTGTTCATAAGCTTTTACGTAAGATTGTTTATAGACACTTCTCGTCAAATATTACTGATTTTAAAATTTGATTTGCAAACTTATTGACTTCTAGGTTTTGATAGATATTTTATTTTAATCGCCAACGACTCTTTCCGTGATAATTTCTATTTCTTTTTTCTGATTTCTGGCCCGTTTCTTGAGGCCCTGAATAAATGAAATATCTCTCATGAAGTTTAAGTGAATAGAAACTCTCTAGGAGTTGGGAATGAATATACTTGTATGAAAAAGTCGATGAAAGCGTACACTTCTTCTTTATTTCTGACTAAGAGGAAATATTTTTAAAACGTGACCAGTGAAATGAACTATGAACTATGAGGATTTGTTACACCCACACTTCGACGAAGCGATGACTATAGCATTAAAATATTCTCATGTATTCTTTTAATGTAGATTGATTCTATAATTACATTGACTCTATGATCTCTTTAAACAAATATATAATTGATTTTTTGACTGTTTGCTATAAACGCAAGCATTGGAACTAATATTCGTGGTGAATTCCCCTCTTATTCTTGGCTGCAATCTTCAGTCTAGTGATTTTCTGGTCCTTTCTGTGCTTCCTTTGTGCCGACGGTTTTGCTTGGCCGGCTGTTTCTTGCCTACTTCGCTCTCTTTCCCTCTCCACCCTCTCCCTCTCTTCCTTCACCACCAACAGCACCGACACGACTGTGGTCTCTGTCGCTCCGTGTTAATAGAAATTTGTTTTTGCGCCCTTCTCTGGGTCCTCTATCAAGAGGGTTTGGTTGGGGAAGCAACTCTATTACGAGTTTCGGAAGGTTCCTTGTCAGGCCTTCCCCTTGACTTGGCTTCTTCCCGCCCCGGTGCGCCCCGCCGCGCCCCGCCGCATTAGTGGGTCAGGGAGCGGTGTCGGCGGGGAAATGAAGAGCCACTAGGTCGCGTCTCCCCGGAACGGGAGGGGAAGGGAAGGCGGAGAGTCTTGGCGTGAGGGGGCGGGGAGGGACGAAGTGTTGAGACCATTACTGGCGATGCTGAGAAAAGGAACGTGTAGAAATTTGCGGAGTAATAATATCAAAACCTTTGGCGACAGTTATCGACAGACGACTATCGAGAAATTCACGTTTCTTTAATTGACCAAAAATTGGGAATACTAATGTAAACTTGTCATTAAATGATGAAAGTAAATCATGTGCTCAATAATAGTACTAAGTAATATTTACTGGAACATCACACTATAAATTGAAATAAAACAGTAATTTTGTTTGAAGTAATTAATGACCAATTCTGAATGAAAAAAATCAGATAAATGGAAATTGGTTTATCCGTGGATTATGAATTCCCAAAAGCATAGCAAAGAAAGAACAGGAGATAATAATAAGAAGAAGAAGAAGAAAAAGGAGGAGGAGAAAGAGACGAAGAAAGGAAAGACTTAATGAGAGTATTTTGATTTTTATTGTGCAAAGCTCTAATTTTTGAGAAAAGAATCGTCCCGACGTATTATAATAGTCCATCATAAGATTTGCACGGATATTGAATACCGCTTTGATCTTAATGAACCGTTCATTACTTTCTCTATTACATTACGCTAGTATAGAAACTGCAACCAACATTAATGCAGTCTCGCAATCAACGTTAATGAGCAATAGATTTAAAAACACGCGAGACAAATTAAAAAAATAATGTAAAAAAATTCATACTTTCGCTTTCAAAGTTTTGTGTTATTTGATAGCAAATGCATATTCTTTTGAAGATAGATTAATGAGATTAATCTATAATATTGCCAAGTTAATTCGAAGATTATTACGACGGGGAAGTCTTCTTACATTCTCTTATTTAGAAAATTTCATTTGTTCTTTCTAATCAGAGAAAAATGCTCTTGGCTTCTGAGTGGGATATAGCTTAATTCTTATTCATAACTATTTCTCTTGATATATAATGTTTTATGATATTTAAAATGCTAACCAACATTCGCGGAAAGCATACATTTAAATACGCAGAAGCATCTTACATATTAAAACCATTCTTTGGGTGTAAAAAATATAGGTGCCTGCTTACTATTTTACATTTCTTTGAAATATTTTTAAACGATTCATTTGTAACTGTTTTAGGTTTGTTTTCACGTTCTTAAAATCAGCAGGTAGTATTTACAATGTAGTCTAAAATATTTAAATTCAAAATATGAGGAACAAATATTGTTGATAATTGACGACATCTCTTTATATATTTATCTGGAATTATTTGATGATATAAAATATCAAGCAACAAATAGAGACATGCATCTTATATTATTCGAGAGATGCTTAACTTCAAAATGAAATTTAAATATAGAGTCTGCAAAGACTGTGGTTGATTTAGGGAAACAATTAACGTATATTCTTGAATATCTGCTCTTATTCATTTTCTCTATAGTTTGGTGTCATCAGAATTAATAATGTATTTACAGGACTAAAACTGCAATCCGGGCAAGTTAGTCTGCATATTTCAATAGAGTACTTGTTCTTGAATTGATGTTTTTCAGTATAAATTGCGTGTTGCTAAACATTTATTTCCCAGTTTTTATTTGATGGGCATTCTAAAAAGGCTTGCTCAGTTACACTGACGTAGTCAAGGACAGGTAGAGTAGGAAATGTGGAGAGTGTGATCTAAGGTTTACCGTGATTGTGCGCCACTTCATGACCTCAAGGCCACATCGTCGCTGATCCTTGCGCTCGCTCCCGCCCGCGTTCCGCTCCCTCTACCACCAGCGCCACCATCTTCAGCATTGCCACCGCCACCGCCGCCAACACCACCTCCACTAACAGCCGCCGCCATCGTCACCATCTTCTCCACTGCCATCACCACTGCTGCCACTGCTGCACTGTCACCAACAGCACCTCTACCAACAGCCACTGTCACCACCTCACCGCCGTCACCACCACTTCAACCAATAGCTGCCGCCACCATCTTCACCATCGCCGCCAACACCACCTCCACTAACAGCCACCGCCACCCTCTTCATCAACGACACCACCACCTTCATTAACACTTAACGACACCGCCACCATCTTCCGCCACCAACGCCTCCACCACCACCACCATCATCACAATCACCACAATCAGCACCGCCGCCAACACCACCTCAACTAACAGCCACCGCCACCTTCTTCACCACCGGCAACACCACCTCCATTAACACTCACCGTCACTGCCACCATCTTCCATCACCACCGCCTCCAACACCACCACCACCGCCGCCGCCACCGCCAACACCACCGCCACTAACAGCCACCGCCTCCGCCGTCGCCGTCGGTACGCCACTAGGACACCACCGCCGGGACACCAGTCTTCGAGTGGCGCCTGGTGGCGTATTTAACGTGGAGGCTTTGAAAGATTATCGGCATCCTCTCGTCGCCGACAAACACAGGGAGCTCACTCGCTCGCTCGCTCACTCACTCACTCGCTCGCCCACTGGCGGCGGCGGCAAGGCGGCTTTATTAAGGCTCAAGGGTGTCGCGGGACGTTCGGGAGGGGGCGGGGCGGGCACGACGGGGCGGGGAGTGGCTTCAGGAGCGGAAAGTTTCTAGAGGTCCTCCTCGCGGGGTTTCTTCAAATTTCCATGAGCAGCTGCGTCCGACAAGCGAGTAATTAGCTGTGTCTTTGGCCGTCGGGCGCTCGCGGGCGCGGGGCGCGGGGAGCGTGGCGGGGGGCGCGGGGCACAGGGCGGGCGGGGCGACCCGGCCGTGGCAAGCACATCCGGAGCGCTTTGTGGTGCAGGAAGAGGTGATCGGCGGCGCGGCAACGCGACGGCCGGCGATGACATGGGACGTCCTGCGCTCAGATCGGGACATGGCCGCACCCGATTCACCAGTGGTGTCCCTATTCCCAAGTGCGCAGCACGGGAATTTCCCTTTTTAAAATATCTCTCACGTCGTTAATATTGACCGTACACGCGTTTTGATGCTTTATTACGTTTGTGAGCCCAAGGGCTTGAAATCTTGTTTCGTTTATTGAAAAATCAAAGGGTTCTGTAAAAATTAGTTAAAAATTGCGCATTTGCAGAATCACTCGAACGACGTTTTCTCAGAAACAGTTCCATGTATTTCAATACAAATATACACATAAGACCTTGTTTTACTCTCCTTTTAATATTCCTAAAGTCATATTTCAATTCTACCATTAGAGGACTGAAAAATTAAGCAAATGTGAAAAAAATGTCTTTTAGGTGCCAGCTGGGAAGCGAATGGGACGAAACTGGAAAAGATAGACGCAGGAGAATAGAAAACTGATAGGTCAACGTCTGCGCTATTCTGTAACAGCATTATTTTTCATTTTTGAGAATTTTGTTAAGATCCGAATAAAATAAGAACGTGACTAACAGTTGGGTGTGAAGTGTATTGTTGTCGGTAATACCCGGCTCTCAGGTTATGATGTAGCTACCACTCACAACACGCGGATAACATTAACAACAAAATCAACATCGTACGCTACGAACAATTCCCGCTCATGCAACACGTTTTACCACAATTGCCCTCTCTCTCGACTCTTGTAACGTCGCTCAACTGATTAACTGCGACATTCAAACATGCCATTAATCTGTTTTATAATTTAAGGTGACAACATTGAGCACAGATCGGAGCGTCTGATTTGCTTTTGCATGGTAACAGCACTGGTGTTACAACGTAGCGACGAACTGCCAACCACCTTCTATTTTTATTCGTAATATTGTCACGCACCGCACGCGGTCCCCGGCGGCGTGGGAGCGCCGGAAATCCGTGAGGGCGGCCCGGGCCTAGCTCAGTCGGTCAATTTTGTTACCTTTCTGAAAGTAGGCGGTGATGGAAGGAACTGCAAGGTGCAATACAATGACAATAACAATTTGGGTGACTGGTAAACACAATAGAAGGTTTATTTCCGCCTAATGATAGGCCGGAGAAGTTACACAAGGAATTTTAGAAGAAATGCCCTACCTAGTGAGCTCTGATTAGGAACAAAAGAAACTTAAATCTAAGAGAAAAGCAAAAATAAATTCACAATGCAATTATTCTACTGATTACACAAAGGAAACGATCATTCGCCCTCTGAACTGGCGATTACGTGCCTCAGCGTGGCACCGCATCTCACAAAAAAAGTCTTTGTACGGTCGTTGACCAAATACAATGCCTGATGATGATGATGGTGCTGAACAGGCGTCAAATGGCACCGGTGGCAGCTGGTCGCGGCGGCGGCGGCGTGTCGGCCTCTCAAAGCCGAAGGGGCGCTCGTCGGTACAGCGGCGGCCTGGGCTGCGGCGATGGCGGCTTCGTTGGCCCAAATCACGAGCGATCGCGTATCTCACGCACAATGTCACACAGCGCGATCTGAGAGTTCCAATAAGTTCTATGCGAGCACAAATCTCGGAGAGTATCGGTCTAATTGCCAGTGGTGGCAGAGTTCAAAACTTGATACTCGGAAAGAGTTTCTCCCGGCTATCGAGATCAAGCAAGACAGAATTGGATTGCACGGGGCAATCCCAAATCGCTCCCCAGAGCACGCGATGCCGGAGGTACCTCGACCTCTCTCCTCAGCTCTCGCCACCCGTCTCTCGTACCCTCACTTTGTGTGTTTTTTCCCTCTTTCCCCCCCCCAAATTTTCGCAGATATTTCGAAATCATCCCTTCCCCACAGAATTCTACCCCTGATTGGTTGAGTGTGATGGCGTCTTAACTATTTTTTTAGCCAACCAGCTCCGGCGATTCTGGGAATTTTCCTTACTCTGTCTCATTCCAAAAGCCCTCTTCGTCTATCGAAGAAAGTAGGTCAAGAAGGGTGTGAGACATGATCGTTGTACCCCCGAAGGTTGCAGTGAATTACAACTTTGAGCTTCCCAGCGCGAGTGACAGCCAAAAGACCGTGATGGGCACGCGCCGCGAACCTATTCAAATAGTTCTGGGGCGCCTGAGGTCCCGAACAAAAGGTCTCCCCTCGTCCCCTAGTGCCATAAACATTCGTGGAGGGCGCGCGTCGCGCGCTCGCGGGCGGTCAGGGGGGCACGGTCGGTTCTCTCCACGCACTAGCCTTCTGCATCGGCATTTTATTTATGAAAATAATTCGCAGAAGAACTAGCGTACCGCTACAATATAGAATTAAATATCTATGAGGTAAATTAATTACGAAAATAAAACGTCTATACGTATTTGAGTTTGGACAATTGACAGCTTTTCTATTGACTTCTGAAATGAAATTGAAGTTGTCATTTTTTTATCAATAATAATGAAAACATTGTGAAGCGTTTACCAAGTACAAATTGCAGAGACAAATCAGCGATCTGAGCTGTTTAGGAAAGTTAATTTTTGTAAGAAGTGGGGACTGGGTAGTGACTCCTAAATATCTCTAATAAATGATTCCAAACGTATCAATGGTTTAAATACTGTGTGGAGTAATTTACATATGTATTGATTAATAATTTTAAAAAATGTATAAAGAAGTTTAAACATTAATATTGTAATAGAGGCGTGGTGAATACACATGAAAATAAATTTGTTAATTACGTCTAAATTATAATAATTTGATACTGAGTATACGCAATCTTTATAATACCGTCCGAATTTCTTTCATACCGTTTCTGAATTTCCAATCAGACGTTGTCAGTGTTTTCCGATGTGTAAGAAATTGAATACGTAGTTCACCGCGATTCCTAGCCAACAAATATTGTTCGTCTTTCAAATCAGCATTGCGCAAATCGAGTTCGACGGATTCGTTGGCCGAGAAAATCAGAACCTCTGCAATCCACTGCCAATCTACTGCAAAGGCCAACCGCCGCTGTCCAGATGCCACCGCTGGAGAGGAGACTAACACTCCCCTCCTCCCCGGCGACATCCACTGGCTTTCCCCTCCCCTTCCTCCTCCATCAGTCCCTCAACGCCTCCGGTCCCCCGCGGCTAATCCCACGGATTGCGCCTTCAAATTAGCCGGCGATCACTTACGCGACGCCAGGCGGCGTCCGCGCATCTGCGCCCCCCCGCACTTCCCCCTCCACATCCACACACGCACACGCACATGCACGCACGCACGCGCGAGCGCAGCGGCGCAGCCTGGCGGACGCGCCGGGCGGCACGGCGCGGCCCGCGCGTAATTATGCCGCCATCCGCGCTTAGGTGCTAAATTGCCCGTAGTCGCAGCTGATGCGCCCCCGTAAACGGTACATCCATAATAAACCGGCTGTTTACTTAACCGTGCTGCAAGTGCAGTTATTAATTGATGAGCGCGTGCGTGCGCCAGGTTCAAAGCGCGACGCCCTCGAGCTTGGACGGCAGGCGGCGGCGGCGCCGGCAACGCGGCGCTACCAGAGCGGAGTTGGGGGCGGAGGCGAGTACCAGGGCAGGAGTGAGGATGAGCGCGAGAGCGAAGGCGGAGGCGAGGGTGAAGGTGTTGCGAGGGCAAGGGAAAGGGCGGAGAGAAGCGCGAACACGAGGACGAGGAAGAGGACGAGGAAGAGAAGGAAGAAGAGGAGGAAGAGGCCGAGGAAGAGGCCGAGGAAGAGGCCGAGGAAGTGGCCGAGGAAGAGGCTGAGGAAGAGGCCGAGGAAGAGGAAGAGGCCGAGGAAGAGGACGAGGAAGGGGTTGTGGGTAAGGACGGAAGCAGAGGCAAGAAGGAGGGCGTGGGCATGGGCCTCTCATGGACGAGGGTAAGGGCGACCTGTGGGTGAGAGGAGGTGGCGTCGAGGGCGCGCGAGGGAGAGAGGGAAGGCCTGGGCGAAGGGGATGGCAAGGTGGACAGCGAGGGCGAGGGCAAGGGTGAAGTCGAGTGCGAGAGCCTGGAGACGATACGAGGGGGAAAGCGGAGGGCGGGCGGAACGTGAGCGCGAGGTCGAGAAAGAAAGAGATAGGAAGAAACTGGGGGAGGTGAAAGCAAGAACGAGGCTGAGAATAAGAGCGAGGAGGTGGGGGAGGTTGAGGTCACAGACCAGAGCTGTGGCGAGCGCGACGCCATGGGCGAGGGCGAGGGCATGGGTGAGAGGGAGGGTAGGGGAGCGAGCGCGAGGACGAAGGGGAGGAGGTGATGGAGAGCGAGAACGAAGGTGAGGGTGGGCGTGAATTGGAAAGCGGAGCCGGCATGGAGTGTGATGGAAAGGGGGGGCGGAGCGAGGGCGATGGAGGTTCGTCAACGTAGCGTTCAGGACGCAAACGCACACACTCTACCTTTCCTTTCACTTTGAATGTAGAGTATATGCGAATCATCCTATCACGTTCATGTTTCCCCGGAGATGCATTGATGACTGAACAACCTTGGATTTGAAACCGTCATAGTTGTGTTGGGTTGCCCCAGTGCTGCGATGTACAGTATATGGATTTCAGGATTTCAGTTGAAGACTTTGGTTTGTCATAGATCTCTACTTGTAATTGAAACATTTGAAACAAAGACCCTAAACCAGTAATATCATAAGCTGCCTATGTTGGAAAAATAACGTAAAGTATTGAAACCATCATACAGAATGGTCTGTGTTGTTGGTTGTTTTTTTTAGGTTGATCAGAGCGTTGTAGGTATTATGCAGTTGTTATAAAAATCATCAGTTTTGCCATATTTAAATGTTTGTTTTTTGAATATAGTATTTACTTTATTATTGCTTTTGTTTCATTAATGTTCAAGAATAGAAACTTGTTTGTTTCATAATGTAGTTTATATTTTATAATTGTTTCTGCTTCATTACTCTGCAAGATTAGAAACTTGAATCTCAAGACCCACATTTTGGATGATACTTCAACAATCTAAATGCTATGTATGAATCACATGTGTGCAATAAATTACCACAAACATTAAATATTACACATATTTCTTTTTTCCACAGATCACATACAAACAGAAAATATGTGAAAATTTTAAAACAAATTTAAATCTGATTTTTAAGAGTAATTCTTAAAGAGATGATTTGTTAATTATATAAAAAACAAATAGCTTCTCGAAGCCAGTTTAATAGTATATTTATAAAGGTTCCATTAATACAAATGCTTAGTAATTGGAATGTTGAATCAAGGAATATCTTCCGGTTTTATTTTGACGTTATTATATTTGTGTACTACAACGTTTTATGTCAGCACTATTACAAGACAGATGGATCCTGAAACACTAAACCACTTAACTACTCGTAATCTGTTCTTTTGACATTGAGATTATATTCTAGGTAATCTCTTGCGGTAATTCTCTTTGTAGATTCTATGAAGAACTTCTGGTAATGAAGTTCATGTGAAAATGAAGTTTAAGATAAATAGTGTCTTGCCTGATGTGATTCTCTTAGCTTTTGAGAGGCTTGTCACTACATTTTCTTCTTTGGAGGAACTATTTTCACGCATCGTACTCGACTTTGAAGTGATACGCGTTCTGTTTGTCATAGAGTTATTTGTGGTTATTACGGTTGAAAGCCAAAGAAAAGCCAATACGGCAAGAACAGAAACAGTTTGGACGTTTTACCTGTCAGTGGCTGCTGTCTTTCTTATTATCGGAAAACCCTCTTCCTGCAATAGGACTTCAACGTCAGCGAAACATGGCGTTGCTTCCTAATTCCTGACAAACACACACACACACACACACACGTACATATATTGTACTTACTGTTTGCCCTGGGAAAGTTTGCCGCACCGCCAGGCAGAAAGCGGGCTGTGTGTGTGAAATTGCTATTTGACGCCTGCGAGTTGCCTCTCCATCCTCCTCTGGATGTGTCCCTCGATATCGCTTTCTCTGTCTTTACCCGGCAGCATTTGCGGTTTCCGGGAAGCTTCATGTGCATCTGCTGGCGTCTAGTGTCTGTCCTTGTCACCCGGCGCTGCCGTCGCCGCGGGCGCAGTCGCTTGTGAGGTCAATCTGTCGTGCGGCGCTCGGCGCTCCGCCTTTGAATGCCCCATCGCGCAGGCAGAGCATTCAGAGAGCTCTGCCTCGGGATGGCCATTCAGCGCCTGCACCTAACAATATGAAACCGTCAGACACAGTCTGTCACTAGCACGACCGGGATGAAGATAATTTCGATTAACGGTATTATAAAATATATTTTGTTAACATTTCTGAAGAAAATCAATTAGCAGTTTATGTTAATTAGTCATTGCATTTAAAATTAAACCGATAGAACGTATCAAATTAAATAGTGTTCATTTCGAAGAAATTGTAGTCTCAACTCTCTAGCACTGGTTTCTTTTGTGACTGTTTCCGGAATAGTGCAAAACTCTAAAAGTAAGAAAAGAGTTATATTCAGAGTGTAAAACAATTATTAGCTAATTTTTTGTGAAAAGTATAAACACGTTTTGCCCGTTACTTTGTACTAAAAACAAGAACTTGGAAAAATATGTTACAAAAGCACATCAATTGCTAAAAAACTATTCGCTAAAATACAAAGATATACACATATTTGAAATCGTCGTTTTAAGCGCATTACGATACGCTAAAATTTAGCATAGGGCTCCATTTGAAAAAAACAAATTTGACCTTATATCTTCATAGTAAAAAATAGCGCAAGGATGAAGTTTGCTGTAATCAAGTAGCCCCTGTTCAACCAATCGACTGTCCAATCGGCATCTTCGTATCTTGCGCGGTTGAGGAGATACAAGGGGTGTTAACACTTAGCTGTTCCACCCTGTATATGTATACAAGAAAAGCTAATTATATTCAAAAGTGCTTGAAAACCAACAAAAAAAATTATTTTTATTTTTAATGTACAGAGTGGGGCGGAATGGACTCTCTGATTTGAAGGATGAATTGTGAAAGACCGAATAAAGATAATCTCAAAACGTTTTTATTTCCCAAAACTACATTCAATGCAATTTTATTCTCATTTAGTTTTGAAAATTAGTTCATCCAGGTGACGACCTTGGCGAGCGATGCACATGTTGAGTCGTTCAAAAAAGTTTCCGAAAACTCTTCTCAGCATATCTTCTGATATTCCAGCAACGACATCTGTAATTGCCTCCTTATGGGCTTCCAAGGTCCTTGGTCTAACTTTGTAAACCTCAGCTTTGAGATAACCCCAAAGAAAAAAATCGCATGGGCTCAAATCCGGGGAGCGAGGGGGCCATGGAACATCGCCACGTAAGGAGATGAGGCGGCCGGGAAACAGTCTTTGCAGGATTTGCCGTGAACGAAGGGCGGTATGAGCCGTAGCACCGTCCTGTTGAAACCAAAAGGCTTGTGTGTCGTATTGCTGACCATACTCTTTCAATTTAGGTTGAAAAAAGTTCTCTAGCATGTCACAATAACGCTCAGAGGTAACAGTAACAGTTAGACCTTGAGATTCAAAAAATTAAGGCCCAATTATGTCTATGGAAGACACGGCGCACCAAACTGTCACTTTGGGGTCATGAAGAGGTCTTTGGTGGAGTTCACCAGGATTTTCAGTCGCCCAGTAACGAAAATTTTGCTTATTTACTGTGCCGGAGAGGTGAAAATGTGCTTCATCGCTGGACCACAGAATAGCGTCAGGTTGCACAGAGGTTAAAATTGCATTACAAGCATCTGTACGTTTCACCCAGTCTTGTGGTTTCAATTCTTGAATGACCATCATCTTGTAAGGATGTAAATGAAGGTCAGTGTGTAAAATTCGCCTTACCGTTCTGGACGATCTTCCAAGGGCAGCAGCATGTTTCCGCGCAGAGCGCGATGGAGACTGTTCAATGGACGCTCTCATTGCCACGATGTTTTCAGGTGTCCTCACACTTTTAGGTCGCCCAGCTGCTTTTTCAGGAAGTGCAGATCCTGTCGCCCGTACACTATTAATCCATTTCTTAATGGTTTTAGCATCAGGAACCTTATCATGACGAGCCAAACCAAAACGGCTTACGAAAAGCCCTCTGTGTCGCCATCACACTATCATTGTTTTTAAAGAACGTTTCAACGACATAGCCTCTATGCTCAACAGACCACTGCATGGCGACTAGTGATATGAAAATGGCATCGTTTCCCCGACCTAACGCCACTATCCCCACTCCGCTAACCCACCTACAGTGAGTGTTCGAAACTAGGGAGTCCATTCTGCCCCACTCTGTATAAAATAGCAATACCAGAATTATTAATAACATTATTCTTATGTTTTTTAAACAATTTATATAATATTGAATTATAAAGAAATAAGACACATACTTTGCTGTGAGTGGGAAGTTACATAAATATCATGATTATTCACATAATGAGAAACAGCCAAACAAGCTAGCATGACCATTCATACCGACTACATGTTCCTGAATGAACTAGTATTCCACCTGGGAGCCAAACACTGGCTACCAAGAAAACAATATCCGGTACAACTTAAGTCAAAATGACTTCCCACCATTCATAAAATAATAAATAATTAGTTCATTGATAAACAAAAAAGTGTGTATACATTAGGTGGGCTACAATTTGTGATTAAAGTAAAATTGGTGAAAAGCTTGTGCATGAATAAGTAGGATATTTTTTTTTCTTTTGAAGATTGGAGAGTGTATTATTGTAATAAGCCCACAAAAGCAATTAGAAGAGCAATAGTTGCATAAATAGATGGGTTCACTGCTGTGGTCAAGTCCCAACAAGTGCATATTACTGTAGATAATTACTACTTGGTAGTTGTTCAGCATTACTTCTGAATAATGCTCTTTTAATGAAGTGCGGTGGACGACCTTCTAACTTGTTTTCATTCACTCGAAGCACAGTTTGTGTTAATATATGAAGAACCGACTTTCCTCGTAACACTTCTATAACCCTTCTCCGGGCAAGGTACTTTTGTGACGAATCCGGGCAAGCAGTGTCCATCAGACACTGTTGTGCAATAAATGTTTTCCACGATTCTCTTCTTCAACTTTTCCACACCTATTGTTTTAATTGTTTTAGAATTTCAGTATAATGACGGAAAGTTAATAATTAATGAAAATAATTCCTTTATTATCTCAAAAACATACAAGAAGTGATGATGGAGCGTAAGGTTTTTCGTATACTGAGAATAAAACGCACATTGAGCATGTTAAAATTTGTCTTCTCTATAAATTCAGATATTTTGATTAAAGTAGTTCATTATGTACAATTCTTGCAAAGATGGGTTACATCACTCGGCTCGTTGCAGACAGACAAGTGACATTTACTGTAACATTGAGTGCGATCTCGCGCGTAGCCACGCAAGTGACATCTTTTTTTTTCTTCCATAATGAGCTAGGTGCACTATACTAGTCTGGTTTAGTTGGTATATACCGTTTGAATGGGCATCTGTCCTTTATTGGAATTAGCATTTTGTTGACAGTAATGTCTGTTCTAGGATGGTAATGTATTCTCAAATAATCATTGAATTTTTCCCACACGTCCCTCAAAGCGGCACATTTATCATTCCGACGTCTTGTGGACCTCGTGGTTTTGTCATCAAATCGCAGAAAAATAATCACTTGAAACGTTCGAGCCCCATTGTTGCTCCCTATACAGGTGGACCATAAAAACTGTTCCACAGTACTATTCGCACATACCCCGACCATGCCTCCAGCATCGGAGCTGAGTCTCCTTCCCAGAGAACTCGCGGTTGTGACAAAATAGAAATCGCTAAAGGTTCCTTCTTAAGAAAGAATATATTTTTTCGCATATCAATACAAAGTGTCCAATTTATGAAAACCGGCAGACTTAATAAACAAAAGAATAACGTTATTTCGACTGTTGTGTCAAAATATAAATCAGAAACCATTGCCTCTTACCGAAAGAACACAGTGTCTTTTGGACACTACTTACCCGGTTACGTTACTTTAAAACAAAATAATTATTTTCACTTCTGTTTATTGACCAAAATTTGTGAAACTTCATACAAAGACGCTTCAATAGATCAGAGACAAAGTCACGAAAGCGTAATCACAGAAAAATATTAGTTTACATTATATGACAGTAAATATAACCCATAGTGTCCAACAGACACTGGTTGCCCGGATAAGGGTTAAAGATAGTGATCATCCGAAGCCGGTCATTTTCAATACTTCTCGAATCTGCGTTCAGGAAAATATGAAGCCGGCCGCGATACACACGAGAGAGGAAGAGGGGAGGGAGAAGGTGGAAATATCCCTTCCAATGGCGGGATTTGAATCCGTGATCCGCAGACGGCACAGGTTCTTGGCCTCCTCGGCCATCCAGGTCGGCATTTTCCTGCTTATTAAGCCCTTACAATTGTCCACTGAGTAACACTTGACTTTAGAAGTGGAACATCTTTCTTAAGTTGTTTAATTGGCATGTAGAACATTGTATTTATTTTGAGCTCAATCTGTGAATCAAATAATTGACAAACAATACAGCGCAACTTCTACGAGTGCGGGGCAGGGCTAGCGACCAAGAATCAGAATATATTAGACATTCATGAGGCTACGTCACGCCCGCCCCGCGGTCTTCATTAAGCCCCTTCTGCCGGGTCCAAAGCTTTCGGAGGCCGCGCTTTAGTGCATCATGAAGCCGTTAATTTAAGGGCCACTCAAATGCGGTTCGCCTGGTTCGCATCCTCGTGTTGTGGCGAGCGGGGGTGAGGCTATGCCTCCAGCGCGGTCCAAGGCATGGGGTGGGGGTAGAAAAGCGGGTGGGGGGGCGAGGCGGAAGCCGCCAGGAAACGCTGGGCGCGTCGCTCGCTCTTAATTTGACCTGCCAAGAGGACGCTCTCGTCTTCCTCCATTTACGCTTGTAATCAGCTCGAATAGGCTAAGGTAGATAACGCATGACGCTGCGCTCTCCGTGACAGAAAATGTAACTGTTGGGAAATTGGCCAAATGAATTTCCGCTTGGAGTAAAAAGTGCTGATTGTGTGATAAGTGGTGTACTCATTTCCGAACGAGGGCGATTGAGAAGTCTGACAAGCTTGTTCTCATTTCTGGGCTGCTTATGACGTTGCTGGTTTATCGTCCATTGGATTAAGACTGCCAGGGTCGTTTCATTATTAGAGATGGTGTAAAGGATGGTGTAAAGATAGCAATGGAAAGAAGAGACATATTACAAGACACTTTGCAAAACAAAACAAAATGGCGTCCTTGATGCGACAAACATCCAAAATAGTGCTACTCCTGTAACTGTACTCTTTGCCGTAACTCGTGAACAGTATTCTCCGTAATATTGTCTCTAAAATTCCACTAGAGCACGTTTCCATTATGCACGGTAATGCAATTAATGTATATAGCGATTGGTTGTTTTTTTCCTGAAAAGCTCCATGAATAGGTACTCATCAATATAAGAATAATGGACAACGCGATTGCACACAGCGTTCCGTGGTTTGATGTCTAAATAACGCTTCTGAGAAGCGCAGCTCGCAATGAAATGTGTAGACCGTCGCCGCGGGCTTTGTTTGAGCGTTGTCGCGATCACTCGCGCCGGTGTCTGCACTGAGCTGCTCGCCGCGTCTCGCGCGGACTTCCTCTGAGGACAGTGTTGCCAGATGATCTTAAGCAATTCCCCCTAAGTAGCGCTGTGAAAAACCCCCAAAACGACATAAAAAACAAATTTAAAAAAATGATTGTTTCATGTTTAAAATGTATGGGGAGGTATGGAAAGGAAAGAAATACGAAAAATATTATTAATTGAATGTGATGATATTTATATTTTACAGTTAACTTGTCAGTTACAGTCAAATTGAAACAATAGTATTAGGTAGTCGGTCCGTATTTTACTTACCCCCACCCAACCAGTGTACTCTTACTTCCCAAAATTTTATACCCAAGTTGAGTTATCGTAAGCGAGAGTCTGATGATTACACAAAATAACATCTTTTCGCCATATAACACAAAATTAACATTTTAAGAATTCAATGAAATCCCATCAAAGAAAAATCCAAATAAATTTACTCCCTAAAACAACCTCTAAAGACAAAAAAAACTAAATTTAGGGAGAAACCCCCTAATTTGACAACACTGTCTGAGGAGCGAAACGCGCCGGACCTTCCCTCAACAGGACCCTCCCCCCGCATCGCCGCCTCCCACTATCACCTCGGCCGAACAGTGGGTGCGAGCGAAGTAGAAAATACTCTCTGTTGAATCTAAGCAAGCACTCATTCAGTTTGCAAAATTTATATAATTAGTGTTAGAAGATGTAATATGTTTTGTAGCGAATTGGTCATATACTGACCACGCGAACGTGCAGTTGTACCCACTGAGGCCCAGTGGTATTTTTTCCTGCGGATATACACGTGTCTTTATTGGGGGAGGAGGGATCAGCATTTCTATGCTGGGTCCACTTTTACACCCCAGGGTTGTTAGCCCTGGGGGATGATATAATTATTATCAGTGCTTGATTTATAAAATTTTAGGTATCTCAACGCGCCCAAAATTAGTTATTAATTTAAAAGAAATATATATTTACAGTATAATTTAATAATATATTCCAGAGGAACTGCAACACAGTTCTGTCACGTTCGGTCAGAAATCAAGACCTGATTATTATTGCTATTATTATTATTATTATTATTATTATTATTATTATTATTATTATTTCATTTCATGAAACGTTTTCTAAAATTTCTCTACACCTTTAGAATGTATTTTTTGGGAGATAAGTAAACCGATCTTCATGATTTCTAAAAATTCTAAACGATCTTCCTGATTTACACTTTGAATGAATTTCTTCGCAAAATCTTTCATACCTTGTGATGCCCCATGTTTCCAACGTGGTTATATTTCTTATGAAAATTTAGCTTCGCTTTCCATATTCATTATCCGCGATATACATGTGACTAAAGTTAAAAATTGCATAATTTACTTATTTTTCATTAATAATTTACACCACGATTTCACCGTCTTCGAAATGTTACCAGAGCTGAGACTACAAATTTTTCCTGTAATTGCATTGTTAGAGCGTTCTCATACGTTCTCTCTTTGCAGACGCTGCTGCGTTTCCGCGGCCGCTTTTGTCATATGTTAATATATCTCTGACCATACTACATCATCTATTTCATTTTTAAATTCATTCAATACTCATTTTCAGCATATCAGAAATGTTAGGCTGGTTGAATAGGTTTCGACCAAAGTGATTTTTCCACGTGATTTTAAAAAATAAAGTAGATATAAAACTTCTTTTTATCTTCTGCTTCTTCTTTGTTCCGTATTGTTTACTTTGCCCTGTTCCTATTCGACAAAATCCAATATCTACATCTCTTTATTAGTTCTTTGGCTCCGCTATTTTTAATATATCGTGCGAATGATATTTATATCGAATAAAAACATACATTTTTTTCGCTACCTTCACCTCGCCTTTTGGTCTTCCCCCGACGAAAGGGTGCCGCCCACTCCTCCTCCGCTTTCCCCCCACCCCTCGGCGCGCGCCGGATCCGCAACGCGCTGTCCCGGCAGCGCGCGGAGTGTCTCGGGGCTTAGGGGGCGGAGGAGCGGGCGGCGGCAGGACACGGCGCGGCCGACGCCCGCGCGACAAGCGGAAAGCCGTGAAAATATGACTCTGGGCCTGAAAGGGCCCCGCGGCGGTGCCGGCGGCGGCGGCGGCGGCGACGACGATACGACGCGGCCTCGAGACGGACACGCGCGCCATGAATCAACGGGGGGCGGCGGGGGCGGGGGAGTGCTGGGTGCCTCTCTGATGAATGGCCCGCCGGCGCATTGTCAGGCGCGGGGGCGGGAGACGGTGGCGACGGTGGCGGAGAAAGCGGCGAGTAGTGGTGCTGCCAACGGAGGGTGAGAATGAGCAGGAAAAGGAGTGGATGTTCGACAGACGACATAGGTGCAGAGGTTGCGGATGGGTGGGGAAAAGATGTTTCTACCGCGTTGTCAACAAGGTAAGGACATCTATGGAGCAGAGCAGAAAGAACGAGGTGAGAAGATGGAGGCTGCGTGGAGCCCAGGAGACGGCGGAGAAGACGAAATGGAAGCTGCGATGGAGACCGCAGGCGGCGGGCAGATGGCTACAAGCGGCGGGGACGGCAAGACGCGTCGTGTTCCTGCAGTGTTGCGACGTCGTCCGGCACAACAGAACCACAAATTTGGATTTTCCTCCAGTCTCTCCTTTTCGTGTCGAAATGTACCAACATATTTCGCGCGTCCGACGCGACTTAGGTACAAAAAGGAACGGTGGAAAGGAGGAGATTGAATTCTCATTCGCTGTGATCCGGTAAGTCAGGTAGGCGGGAGGTACGGACACTGGTGGAGGAAGGGATTTTGGTGCATCGCTACCGTGAAAATTTACGATTGTACGCCTTTCAGCTTTCTACGTAAAACTGTTGTCAGAAGTAACGGGCTTATGAATTCCGAATATTGAAACATGTCAATGTCATTATCATAATAGAGGGCGAAGGAAATTGAAAAACAATGTTATCTTTTTTAAGGCGAATTTCTTAATGTTAAAAAATCATAATTTGAAAAGACGTGTTCTTATAATACACTAGTGGACCCGGCAATGCTTCGCTATTGTAGTGTATTACACTTCACATGTCACTGGTCACGTGGTTGTCAATCACGTTTTTCGCTACTCTTTGCAAAATCTCTAATAGATGACTTTCTTGCGAGTATAGGTTTATTCTATGTCCTGATTTGGAAATGGATGTCAAATATCCTGTTGTTAAAACGTTCTCCATCAAGTTTGGAGATGGGTTTGCTATGACATCACCTCCGAGAAATTTGATTCACTTGGTCAAGTAATAATTTTGGTTGATTCTTCACAATCACAGGGGTATAATAGGAAGTTTTTGCCACCTCGAAACACTATAGATCTTCTGAGCATACGCAGCTGCACTAAAGTGATGCAAAGTTTGAACTGCGCATGAACAGAATATCGATAGTTCTTATCGTTCGAGGTGTCAAAAACTCTCTAATATTCCTCTGCAGAGGCGCTTATTGTTTGACGGTGCAGTGGGTTGCGTAGAGCTTCAGGGACGCTTGAGTCATCATAAAATCATAAATCAAGAATAACGCCCCCGCACCTCCGATTTTTTTTAATTCAATCCATTTTTCAAACTCTCTCGAGATTAATAAGAACAATGTGTGAAAATTTCAATGAGTTCTAGTATTTTTCCCCCTAGTTTTTCTGTCAATACATTGTCTTTTACTTGTGTATAAAATAGATTATTGCTGTTATTTTTCATACTTTCATTTCATAAATTAGTGTAATAATTTTATTTGTGGAAATCTAAAAGGAGTACAATAGCAAGTAATAGCAATAGTACGAGGCACTATTAATATAACAAACATCAAAAAAATTAAGAAGTTAGGGCGACAAGGACTAAGATGTAACTTCGACCAATATTCACTAAAACTAAACTTTTAATTTCGCTATCTGAGAGTTATTGGAAAACTTTATTGTCGTTTGGAAAAGGTCAGTGATAGCCAACCCGCCCATTAGTTTAATCGAATTAGACCTATTTTTCCAATGTAATCTGGATTTAGCTCTGGTTATAATGTCTTCTCAGTATCAACATTAGTGAACGAGCTTGTAATGTCAGATTACGTCAAAGGAAATCTTACAATCGTTGTCTCCTTGGGCTGCTGCAAAGCTTTTGATAAGTTAAATTAAATTTTCTTTAGTACGGTACTTTTTAGTACTTAAGGTACTTGTTTTATCATTATATACTCTCAGGCGCGGCGGCGTTACTCTTGTTAAAATTTTCGTCTCATCTTTTCCATCAAATGTTTCAATGTTCTACTGGTTTAAGCTGATTATCGGCTCCCAATAAAAGTTTATCAGGTGTTTCACAGGCCTGTAACTTCAAAAAGCTTGATAGAACAGTTTTTACATTATTTTAGTTGATGTTACCCAAGTAAAACCCATTCGAGAAACAATGGACGAACAGGGGCAAACAGGGGCCAGTGGACAAGTGGTTCACGATTCTCAGACGGTAACGTTCGAGTTCAGTTGGTCGTATTTAGGAAGATCGGGAGGTTGTAGGCGAAAATGAACGGGGCGGGACGGGCAGTTGAGCAGGCGAACAGACGCGATGGCGGGCGGGCGGGCTGGCTGATGGCCAGATGGGCAGACGAGCGGGTCAGACGGTGGTGGACGGACAGACTAGCAGACGATTAGTTGGGCAGGCGGGCGGACAGACAGACTATCAAGTAGTCGGGCAGGCAGACGCTTGGATGGCGGGAAGGCGGTTGGATATTCGGTGGAATATGAGGGCCGGGAGGCGGGCTTTTTGTAACTAGAAGCACCGACTGCGTGAGCACGCAATGTCGGCGTTCGGGAGGCGCCTGCAGTGCGTCAGACGAACTGCTCTTGTAGGTGCCGCTTCCACCCAACCGCCCTGCAGCCTTTGCTTGGAGGCCTTAGGGCATACAGAAGGGACAGTAAAATTTTAAACTCAGTAGAAATGCAATGTATAATAGAAGATGTTAGCTCGATACACCTGTTGAAATCGTTAGAGGCATATTATTATACAAATCACATGAAGTTGTGATGAACTACTTGTATTAAATCGACGTCAATTAGCCCAAGCATTTCAACTACTGTGATTATATGAAGTACTTGTTTCAGGGTTTTTTTTTTTTTGCAAGATGTTGGATTCCCGGCAGGGGCAAAATAATAACAGTGCGCTTCCCTTACAAATGTCCCAGTATTTATTGCTGTGTGACGATGAGAAAGACGACCCGAAGGATATGAAGACCAGTGTATTCGGTGAAGGGATGCCTTCGTGCTAACCTCACGAAGCCCCTTATCCCATGGCCGCGACGATGAGTCACCGCTGGTCGGTCAAGGCCCTTGGCGGGTTGTTGAGCCATTGGACAGAATAGGACAAGTATACATGCAAAAAGGTTTTGACCATTTATACAGTGCCGCTCTAAAATACGAATGTGATTTCTTGTCTTTCTTTTCAAATTAATTTCATTTTACAGAACAAGTTTCAGAACTATTCTTAGACACACAAAAAAATCACCGAACCGAGCGAGTAGTATTAATTTCTTGAGCGTCTTTGCTGTGCCGTCTGCAATCGCTCTCAAGCGCGTACTTGAGAGCGAAAGGAAGCGTTGAATAATTGGGCAGCACGCTGGGCCTCACTGCGCGCCGCCTCCGCGCCGGAGCTAACTGCCTTTGCGCTCTCCCTCTGCGCGGGCCGGCCGCCCGGGCGCCGGATTCCGACGTTGCCGAATAATTCACGCGCGCCAATGTAATCTGCGCGTTCGGCGGCTGCAGATAAGCCAGCCACCGGGGCTCGCTCACTCGCTTGCTCACTGGCCCGCTTGCTTGCTTGCTCGCTCGCTCGCTCGCTCGCTCGCTTGCTTCACCGACCGCCGCCAGAGGCGCTGCTCGCCGTTCACGCTACCGCTCGTCCCCGCTCGTCTCCGTTTGTCCCTGCTCGTCTCTGCCCACCCCACCGGTCAACCTACCCTTCCGTATAGTACGGATAGTATCATCTGCCCATCAGGCCATCAGCTCGCCTGCCTGCCCGTCTGTTCGTCTGCTCAATTGCCCTACTATCCGTAACCGTCATTCTCCCGCCCGCTCTTTCACGCACCTGTCCACCCGCCCGTCCATCCTCCCACGCCCCATCTCACTCATCCACTCACCCGTCAACCCACCTGCCCACACGTGCCCTCGCCCACTCCTTCAGCCACTCCCTCACCTGCCAACCCCTCCATCCACCGACTCGCCCGTTCGCCCGACCTATCATTCTTACTCACTTGACCAACCAGTCCTCGTGACCATCCGAGAGCCCGATATCCCGAGTGCCCAACACCTCCAACACCCCACCCGCCCAACCCCCCAACCTCCTAAACGCTCAACCCCGCAACTACTCAACCACTCGCCCACCAGACTTCCCGGACATGTTCGCTACCGTTGGCATGTCCGTTTCCTTTTCATCCGTCCGACTTCGCCCGTTGAACCCGCCCTTCTTTCCGTACCTGTCGCCTCCGTCCGCCCATGTTCACGTTCTGCCCTCGCACTTTCTCTCGTTTTCCAGTTCCCCCTTCTGTCTCCTTTCGGTTTCCTAACCTCCCACAACTAACCGCCCGAACCCTGGTACTTTCGTCCTCGCTCACCCGACCGCTGGTCCATCCGTCCACTTTAAGGGCCATTCACTCGACCATTAACACGAATGCGCGGTCCCATTCCCTCCTTCGTTCGCCTGCGCGGACGCAATCCACTCGTACGCCCTTTCTCGCCATTCCCTCTCACATACTCATATCTTTGTCCATCGTCCAGTCCTTGTTGCCTCGCAGGCTCCTGTTCTGTCTTTCGGAATCACCTGATGCGCTCACTGATTTCACAAGGTTAGTCACGTCTGCGTAACCTTCTGCTCCAACTTTCCATGGTATACAACTGCCTTTTCACACCTATTTCATTCCTGTAATCATGTTTCCCAAACTTTAAGAAAATCACTTTTGCCCCACATACACTCCTCGGTGTTTTTTGTTATTGGGTTGTAACAGAAATAAGTATATATATATATATATATATATATATATATATATATATATATATATATATATGAGAGAGAGAGAGGAAATCAAGCGGGGCGCACGTGCGTCCGGTTAAATACTGAGAAACACAGCTGCGTGCCATCGTATTCTGCGTATCTGGCGGTGGCCAGAGGCGAACGACAATGTAAGTCATGGAACGTACGAGATTCGTACATTGGATTACAATAAATAGTAGTACCAAGCTCGTTATGACGACGGGATATACATTCAATTAAGATGCATAACGCATTTAAATTATTTGAAAGAAAGAGCTTCTTGCTTATTCCAACAGTAATATTAAATGATAATGAAGAACCAGCATTTCAATTAATTTTTTAACTTAATTTTTTCATAATGTTTTTATTTATTAAGTTTGTTTTATGCAGAAATTATTATTTTACTAATTCGAAACCATTCAATATCTTACGCGCTTTTACTCAGTGGCAGTCAACTTGACTCTCGTCAATGAAGGATGGTCTGACCAACATGTCGACCGGGCTGTCTGTTGAGGCAAGCGTTGGCAGGCGCGCGTTGGTGGAAGGGGGGGAGAGGGTGGCTGCGGGCGCTGACGCAAGCGGTGGGAGGCACAGAGTTTACAGCGCAGATAGCGCCACCGCCGCAGATAAACGCCCCTCCGCCACCGCTCCCCCCCTTGCTCTCTCCATACCCCACCACCCCTCGACTCTGGCCGCTCGCCCTTTGCCCACCGCTCTTCTACCCCTCCATTCCCCGCTACCGTTTCCTGCTCTTCAACAACTTACCACAGGATTCGTCGCCCTCCCATTTTACTGCAACTCTCGTAAACAAGCGCCGCGCCGTGCCTCCGCTTCCGACGCTGTGTCAACTCAATTCCCCGTCATTCTGTGGTTTGCTACTCATATTCCTTGTTACGTCTGTTCTTTATGTTCATCTCTTGCCATTTTTCACTTCCCTCTGATCCTTTTTGTCATATTTTGTCTGCTCACAGTGACATTCAACAAAACATACCGTTTGCGTTCAAATGCACCATGTCATCTGCCCTTGCTTTCTCTCTTTCTATATAGCCACAGTCTTCTTTGGCAATAATAAAAAAAAATATTTTGACTTCCATCTTTAGTTCGTATCCAAGCTTTAAGTCACCGTTGTAACTCTCTTATGCTTTAAATCTCTACCCTTTTTCTACTCTCTAACTCTCCACCGCTCTCAGCACTCGTACCTATGGCAGGGTATCAGGCAGCCCTTTACCATCACGGGCGTTCCATCCTGCCTTCCTCGTCACGGCCTTCGCTATTTCGCCGCCCCCGCCCCCGCCGCATGGCGTCGGCCTCCCTAAGCCTACCACAGGATTTGTGTCCTCTCGCGGCGCGCTCGCATTGTGGCAACCGGATTGCGGCGCTTGTCGGCGGGTGATTAGAGCGTGATTAGGTCACGAGTAAACAATATCAAGGCGGCTCAGACACGTCGACGCGCCACGCTCCTCACCGGGAGGCCAAGGAAAATAACGAGCGCGCGCTCCCTCCCGCCCGCCAGCACGCTCGCACGCTCGTGTGTATAGGAGAGCCCCTACCACCGGAGTCGGCAGACACGGCGCGGCGGCCGGGCGGCGGGCGGGTGGCGCGCGGACCAACAAGTACACCACTGTGCCAATTAGCACGCGGACAATGGGCAACGTATTCACGGATCCACCTCTGTGCTTCATTTCAACGGGACAAAAAACCCGCCTCTTTTCAGTATCTGTCCGCACGTGCTGACAATGGACTTCTATTTTGGACGTTTTTCCCAGTATTTGGCACTTGTATTTTGAAACTTTTAGAATTGTTCGACGTGGGTGGGGTGCTGCTGTTCTGAGTGATTAAACAACTTTGTAGGGACCTATAGTGATTGGCAAACAGTTGGTTTAAATTATGCTTTCGGTGATGGATTCACGCTATTCTACATCTTCTTTTAACGGATAACAAACAGTTTTAGATTCGAGCAAATGAAACGATATACTACAGATAATAGGACTACTTCATTTCTTCAAAATCGTCATATATGAACCTTCTCTAAGATAAAAACTTCAAATTCATGAAGTAGCAAATTTCGTATTTATTTGACTTTTAGCTCTGTAGTCCAAAGTATTGATTCACTTAGGCAACCTTCCAATTCAATTAGTTGCGGATTTGGGGAGACATTTTGTTGGTGTTGGTAGCGCAGTTAACGGTGACGAGTGAACATAACTGAGTAAACGCTCTGGTATTTGTATTATTTTACTTATATATTCTATTTATTTACTTATTATAAAATAGCACAAGAAAATTACAGAAGTAAATAAGCGGCTTTCAATATGAGTTAAAGAATAAATTCTCTTTTTCATCAATCAATAAAAACTAATGGCAAAGCGACAAGTAGCGAAAAGGTACTAGCCAGTTAGCTACATATTTTGCAAAAATTGCAATATCAGAATTTAACACGCCTTAGATAGAGCTTAATTTCTTTTCCGCTAATTTAGAGAATCGAGGCATCATCTCTCATCTATTTGGGCTGCATAAGCCTAACGCTCGTACAAATCTCTTAACGGTCACCCATACGGCGCCACCTCTATCCCTTTATAGAACCACTCCGCATCATTTGCTCCCGCTCCAGGTTACCGCGTTCACCTATTGCCGCCCAGTTCTCGTCTATACTACAGTCATTTCCTGCCCATTCTCAACTTGTACCCACCCAGATCCTCTCAACTCGAATTCAGAGTTCTCCAAACGTCGCCATCCCCGCACATATCACGCCAAACTCTGTCTCACACCCCTCCCAGACCTCGTCCAAACACCCGCTCAGTGTCTCGTCCAGTCCCCGTTTATGCACCGCCTGTCCCTGCTCATTTCCAGCTCAGAGCACGTCCAATTCCTCTCAGATTCGCCCACTCTCCCCATCTCTCCTTCAGGATCCTCGCCTGGCATCCGCCCGTTTCCCGCCCGTGTCTCGTCCGCTTATCATCCTGTTCCCTACCCGTTCCCCGACCGTTCCCAGCCCGTTCGACCCCCTCCCGCCGTCCACCCGCGTCACCGCCGCCGGCCGTGGTCGCGGCCGCACAGATTAGCGTCGTCGGACGCCGCATCAATATTCAATGGCCGCGCCGCCCCACTCGCTCTCGACCGCCCGCCCGGCCACCCGCCCGTCCGGTCAGCGGCGGCCGCCGGTGGAGGGGGATGAGGTGTGGGGGGTGGGCGGCGCCAAGGGGTGGCCGCGCGTGACCGCGGGCCCCGCGAGCGCATCACCACGTGTTGACCCAAGTTATTAAGGAGCGCGACGCGCCCCGTGCGCAGACATACGGCCGCGGCGGCGGGGGCGGTGGCGGGGCTCCCCACCGCCGCGCGAGGTTCATGATTTATGGATACGGGGGCGGGGGCGGAGGGGGCACTGCGTCGAGGGCGGCGACGTGCGCGACGGGGGCGGCAGGAGCGGCCGACGTTCTCTCTCTCTGTCTCTCCCCTCTACCCTTTTCCCGCGTATTTTTTGTCTCTTTCTTTTTCGCGCGTCGCGGGTAAAAAAGGAACCACACTTTACAAGGTATTTAAATTTTTTAATGGAATACAAAATGCGGGCGAGTGCAGAAGCCGTGGAAACGAATGGACCGCCCAGGGCACGCCACTCGGTCTCCCACTTTTCCCACGCGCCTGCTCCCACGACGCGTGTGTCCCGTTCCCGCCTTCGCGCGCCGTGCTGCCCGCGCGCTGGTGGCTTCCCTCCCGCCGTTGCCGCGTGGCTGCGACGTCGTTGCCGCCGCGAGCTGCAGCCGGCTGGAATGGAGTAATGAAGTATGCATGCCATTATGAAACGAAATAATTTATCAGGGCGCTAAATTGGGATGAGCCGCCGGTGCGGATCACCAGTGGTAGTGGCACCGCTGACGGGAGCGGGTGACGGTGATGTGGATGATGCCTGTCGAGTAGCTCTGTCTATTTCATTGTTAAGCTGCTTCATTGTCTTTTGATAGTATTCCTAGATGATCATTTTCTGCTAATTTGAAACGCAACATGTGTGTTGGTGTAGTTTGGGCGCTAGATCAGACAGTAGATTCGTGTTGTATTGCACGTTACACTTCCGTTCACTTCATTTCTCTTTCCCATTTCTTCTTTTCGTTTGTTTTTTTTCATTGTGTCTTATAAGCACAACAGAGTAATCAACAAAAATGTAAAACCTTAATGTGAAAGAGAAAAAAAGTTATTCTGTGATAAAAACAAAACAGACTTGCCCAGAAATATAATCAGAATATATTTTGATTGAAGATCTTTTTCCTGATATGTGATTCTGCAATGATGTTTGATGGCTTCTGTATATGTTATATCTGTTCCCCGCATTCGTTATTCGACGAGTAACGAGTTACAGCTCGCCAAATTCCAAGTAGTGTGGAAGAGTTGCTAACTATTTGTCGAGTGACGAACATGCGGTGCTCGCCCTATCCACCGCTTGTCGGTCTTTAGGACACAACAAAGGAAGAGAACATTTGCCGAATACATCAGATGGTCGGGATTAGGTGAGCAGTAGCTCGCTGCTCGGCGAATGCTAAATGTGTGGAGCCGCCTCTATAGATATAATTCGAGAAGTGGTTAAACTGAACGTAAAAGTAAAGACTTCCGAGTAATCAGGTATTCTTGCAATTTTCAGATAATATTGCTGTTTTCTTTATTTTATTCTCGGTACTAGAAGAGGTATTAAAAGAGGATTTAAATTTGATTAATGTAACACTTTCATCATTGATAAAAGGAGAGAAAACAATAATTGAATGTGCAAATCATCGAGACTTTAGGAGCAGAATGTATTTCAATTTATCACAAGTTTAAATTTATGATATTTCCGGAAATTGATAGCAATAATTCATTTTATGAAGTAATTCATCTCCATAACATTTCATGTTTAAAAAAATTATACTCAATAAGAAATTTAGATTATTCGAAGCCAAATTTTATGATCGGAAGTGTGCGTTTAATGTAGTAGATACAAACTTTATTATTGTCCTCCTTAACTTGTAACTTGGTCGAAAATTAGATAGCGGTATATATTACTATGACTGGTTCACAACATGAACTATAAACATGTTCTAAAAAGAGAATTCAGTGCCTGTCACGGATCAGGAACGTATACTTTCTTACCCGTGAACTTCGAAGGATTAATGCGAAAAGATTTTTTTCCGTTCCTGCAAAAAACATATCAGAGTTACCAATATCTCGCGTTATAAGCATTAATCTGGGAAAAGGCAGAAAATTTTCCTTGCATGAAACCGTATGCATTCATTCTCTCTTTTTTATAAATATGGTCTTTCGAAGTCACGCAGTTCTTCCATGAAATGCGCCTATTCAAAGAATACCGTGGCATTATTTATATTCTGAATTTGCTTCACGAATCAGATTAATTCCGTTTCACACATTTTAATTACAGACTTTCCAAGCCAGCACACATTTCATTTAGAAAATGATTGAATTGTTGATTTCAAATTTATTCGCTTGAACAACTGTTGGTTATTTGTATTGCTTAATTTATTTCATCAGAATTCGAAATTCATGCGAACGTTATTAAGAAATATGAGAATAATATTTCCACTTGCGAACATATTTTTCATCGTATTTTAGGCAGATGTATCTAAAAGCAGAAGGAGTATCCGTGCGCAAAAAATTGCAGTAATTTGTACTTTAGACTATTCCTTCATTTGTGCATAGTAAAGAACATCGAAATTGTTCGAATTGAATCATCTGGGTATTTCCCCTTGAAAAGTTCAAAGACAGCAGAAACTATGAATGGCAGGAAAGTAACTAGGGAAAGCGCTAGGAAGCCCAAACCTCATGCAGAAGATATAACAAAAGCATTCATTTTGTTGAACAGTTAATTTTCCTGATGTTTCAGAGACGCAAGTAATAAAATATTAAGCTTCATAAAACTGATTTTGAATAAAGTATACAGGTTTTTTAAATTTTACCTTTTTGTAATCTTAACTACGTTAGATGTATTTGAACAAAAAATTTCCGAAAAGCACAATATTTACTTTTCACTGCCATGATAATATTTCGACAACTCTCATGATAACTATATCTAAAAATAATTATTTCTATACTTCTGCAAAATAACTAATTCCAAATGTTTCCAACTTAGCTTTTCTTTAATTCGAGCCCATTGCTTCATGATCAAACTCGTTCACCAAGTTCCAATTCGCATCCTCCCTGCAACCACCTCCTTTGCGCGCTTCTCCCCCGCCGCGGCATCTGGCTGCATCGGCCGCTCGCAGACGCGGCCGCGGCGCGGCGGCGCGGCGCACCGCAACATGCCGCGCGCGAAAGATTATCCGCGAGGCGCGCAGCCGTGTAAATTGCGCACCGGCGAGGGCGGCGGAGGCGCTGGCAACAGGTGGCCACGCACACTGCAAGACGCTGCTGCGGCCCTGCCGTCCTCACAGCCGCCGCTGCCGCCACCGACACTGACACCAACGCCGATATCACTATCAACAGCGGAACCCCTGGAACATCGACACGACTAACGTCACTGAAACCTCTACCGACGCCGACACCACTTACCGACACCGTCCCCACTACCGACACCGATACCATTATCGACACCGACACTACTACCTTCACCGACACTAGTACCGTCACCGACACTACTACCGTCACCGACACCACTACCGATACCGATGCCACTACCGATACCGACACCACTTTAACGACCTCTATTGCCAATACTACCGCTACCGCACAGTTGGCGATTATTAAACGAAATTTACTATCTTGATTAAATATTTTGTTTGCGTTGTACAGCAAATTAACGTAGTCACAATTTTTCCGCTAATAATCAGTTCCTTCGGGAATACACAATCTGCATTATAAAATACTGTACCAATTTTCAATTCTAATTAGCGGCAACTAACTTATTTTCTATGCACCTGTGATATAGGACCAATACTCTCATGTTACACGTAAAGCCATTTTAGCTTGATGCTTTATGAAAGATACATCACTCAGACCAGAATGACGCAGTTTTAATTTTTAATATTTACACAACCGATTTAAATGAGTTTGTATAACGTACAGACCAGCCCTATTTTATGCGGCTCGTATAATAATTTAAAACGGGAAAACAGAAAATGAACTTCGTTTACCTTTTTATTTGTACATGTAAATTACAACATGAACCTGTCTCTCGCAGCAAAAATAAACGACACGAAAATTAGAGTTATTTTTGCGCTGCTTCCGCGACCACCTATTTCATGTTACAACTCAAGAGAGGAAAACAATCGAACGATTTTTCTCAAGCTGTGCGATTTTTATTAACTATTTGTGTTGAAGAATAGCTTAAATTGTTGCAAAATATAGATACTTTTTACTTTTTTATACCTTTTATCTTTTAAATGTACTTCATACTTTTAATATAAAAGTTATTTAGCAATATTATTCGTAAACAGACACAAGGTAATGACAAAAGTATTATCATAATTTTGTGTTATATCAAAATTTCACATATTATTTAATTTCCTTTCACATTTTAAAAGGTGATTTTATATATTTTTAGTAGTTTTTCAAAGCTATGAATCTTTTCGTTCAAAGCTTCGTCACTTTTCTACCACTTACAGCGATTTTCAAGAACTTGGGTACGTAGTACTTCTTATGACAATGCCAGGTCTGTCATTGTTAGCGTAACCGTATTGTGATAACGGTTATAATGAGCCGGTTGGAGTGCGGAGTCCTCCCTTAGCTGTTTAGAAAATCTCTCTTAGCCGAAATGCTTCTATTATAGTTTAAGCTGAAATGAATTCCTAAATTTAAGAAATTGTTCTATAAAACAAGGTGTTTATTATCCCGACCATTCTTTTTTGATCCATCATGTAGTTTCGCGTGATTCCATTGGTTCAAGTGTCCAGTTCTGTCCTATTCCTACGAAGACGTTGTGAATATTTCTGCATTAAGCAATTGTGATTAGGTTTCCCACATAAGCTGTTAATAAATGAGTTCAAAACTAGATTTTTCTCGCAATTTCACGCTCTCTTCTACCATTCTTTTAATTAATTAGGAATTACAGTAACACTTTGTAGTTCACATCTGCCTAGGGTTGGCTTTCCCGCGGAGCTTCTCTGTGTGCCGCAAAAAGGAGCTGCACCGACGCAGGACGGCGCAATTTCCAAAGTTTCCAGTGAAAATAGGACAAATTTCATCTTTATATGTGTGTTTCACTTTATTCTTGCCAGAAATTTAACTAAAAATTGAAACCATTTTTGAGAAAAATTTGGAGATGTTCCTCGGGCTTCATTTAAAGTAAGTCAAAATTCAAAGAACACGCTTCAAATTCGTACTCCCTTGAGTCCAAGAAGATGGGGGAATATTCGTTTGGGAAAAATTCCTGGGAATGGTTTAGGCGCTAGTGTTGTCACGACGAGCTGAGGTTTTGCCATACACCAATTTTTTGGTGTCAGGCACTTACAAATCATGAATTCTTACTACACGACCTGTTAGAGGAAGTAATTTACTGCGTGTGGGAACAAGATTTATTCACTTTTTCGGTGTCAGATCTCCAGAAAATGAGTTTTGTGGCGAAAAATCCCCATTGTTTTGCAGCAGCATCATATAACTTAAAGTATGAAGTTCAGAGAAAGTAAAAACTTTGCTCATTACTGGAGCATTTGTTGCGGTTAAAATATTAGTGTCATCACTAAAGTATAAAATATATTGGAAAATTTTCACGAAAGAAACGTATGTGTATTGTTCGAATACACAGCGTTCCTCAAAACTCAAGTTACTTCATGTCTTCACCACAAAAAAATTGAGTCACTTCATGTCTCTCCAGCATTTAACTTTGAATACTAATAGTAGTTGTTCAGGGATCGTAACATTTTGAAGCCTTTGACGGTTGTCTAGGTTTTTCGAACAAATACTACTGTGGTTTCTGCTTCCAAGCTGGAGTTTTAAATACACCTGAGCGGAAAGCACAGCTGGCCAGTGCAGTGCGTTTCGCGAGTGATCCTTCTGAAAGACTGTACGAACTACTACCTGAATAATAGGAGGTCAAAAGATCCCAGGGTAAGACATTAGTCTTTTGGGAACGTTCTGAATCCCATAAGTGTGCAAGAACCCTGAAGGTTGGAATCTGGATTTATATCTGAGATTACACAATATGCTTCAGTGTTTAGCCTTCCCAACGCCGATACCTGAAGAGATCTAAAAACTTGAACCGGCTCCTCCCCCCTTCCTCAAGATAGAGAGAACTAGCTCCAAGGTTGGTGAGGAGATTAATGTGCTTGAGAAAATAAAGTTGTGTAAAATATCTTCTGAATACCATCTGAGTCAAATGATTCTTGCCGAAACTGAGACCACACCGGAGACACGCGCGATCGAATCCGGAAGGCTCCCCACTGCAACAACTTTGTCGGTGCTCGCTGGCGAGAAACTTAGGAAGCCGGCTGGTCGTTTCCAATTCGCCCTCAAGGACGGAATGGGTCCCACGTCGGAATGTGAGATCTATTTCTGATTAAGAAGTAACTACCTCTAATATTTCTCCATCCTAATTGGCCTCGGTTTGGCTCGTATTAACTCTCAACCACTGTGTCTTGACATTTCGCATAAATGACACGGTTTGTAACGTCAATATGAAACTTGGTTACAAGTGCATTTCATTTTATTGCAATTTCAACGATGTTTACCACTCACAATGATTTGTATAAAACAGAACAATTATTTATAAAAAGAATAGCACATACGTATCTATTGAGAAAAGCAAAGATATCCGGAGACTGTTTTAGCTTTAATATATTTCATGATAAATAATTATTAAATTGGCTTTATAAATGTATTAAAGTTTCTCGCTTGAAATGTAAAACTACATTTTCATAAATATTAACATGTTAACTTATCGATGTAGGTTAAATCATTACACATTGGACATGCTGGTAGGGAAGCTTTACATAAAATAATGTCTTCCATGAAACGGAGTAAGAACATTACTTTTTTCTTCCAAAATAATTTACGAATATTTTTTCGATGTGTTAAAAATACATAAACCAAATATGTGCCTTTTATCTCGCAAGATAATTGGTAGAAAAGTAAGGCGCACTTTCTAGTTAACAAAATCATAAAAAATGGCATTATTCCTTTATTTTAAAAACCTGTTTACTTTCCCCATTGTTTGACTCGTACCATATCGTAAAATCGATATAAAAATTAAAGCCAATATTTTTGAAAATATGGCTGTAGGCAGAATAATTTGTCATCAGCTCCAGATTAGCTGCGCAGCTGATGAAATCCATCTCATTGGGGGAATTCCATTTTGCAACCACTTTATGTCAGTTCCACACGTGCGAACTGCACTACGAATTAACATTTCGCTCCCAGCCAGTTCCACGAAAAGCGTCGACTTCGCGTCTGCATCTGCACAGCCCTCGTGAGCAGAAAAACAAACATGCGCGTACGTAGAGCGATCTTTTTTTTTTATTCGAATAGGTGACCAAGGGATAGAGCGGGTTTTCACATATTCAATGCTATTCCTCGTAAAATAATAGAAATCCTCTCAAAGGGATACCTTTGCTCATCCATTATGTATATTAAAAATATAGAAGTGATGGGTTTTATAGAGTCGAGTGAATATGTGCTAAAATTCCCTAAATAAATTGTAAACGAGGAAACATTTATAAGTTCATTTCAAAAGATTAATTTCTAGAAAATATCGATACATTCTATTTTGCAATTTTCAATTCCTGTAAATTATGTGCTACTAGTGCACCTTTCATCTTAACATGCTTTTCAGTTCTTATTAACTATTATTATTAACTGATGTTTTCTGACTATTACAATCATTGTCTTCATGTTTTCCCTAAAATACGGCCATATATTGAACCATCACAATATTTTCGGAAACTCAAAAACATATTTCTTTTTCTGAATAGAATATTTTAATTTTCAGTTGAGTTACCTAAATGTGGTAACCGAAGCCATTATCAAAAGGAATTAGATCAAATTTCCTCAAATGATAAAAAATTTCTACAATAAATCTAAGACAATTCAATGATGCAGAATACTGTATTCCTCCAAGATAAACACTGTGTTCTAAATCGATTTTTTGTATCAGCCGTTGCCCCCAAAACATATTTAGAACAATATGAACTCTCTGATAGTTCTTATCTCTTTTCAAATTACATCACACTCATGTATCAAAATAATTAGAATTTTGCACTAACAGTTGTAATTCTGTCGAAGAAAACACGTAGAAGTCAACTTTTCCAGTTATTTAGTCAGATTTGTTATTTACATTCGAAGTTGTCAGGTTGTGTATTAATTAATGGTGCAGAGGGCGATTAACCGTTCCTAGTTCTATATCTCGCACATTGCTTGATTATTTTAAAACAATTTAACGAGGCCACCATGAGGTATTTGAAAATTTGTCTACTGCGATATTTCAAAAACAAAAAACAAAAAAAACTAGTGGTGCTACATAATGGCACAGACTTTCCTAATAGTTTCCTAATAGTAGAATAGAAATATTATTTTAAGATTATTAAAGAACAGTAAATCCTGATTCTAAATTACAATTTTCTTTGAAAAATTTGGAGACGTGTTCAAGAAAATAGCGTTAGCGTTGCTGTAAATTCGAAATTTGAAGCTCTTTTTCACAGAAAATTTTTGAGTTTTCTAAAAACTTCATTTGAAGCCATTTTAAGCACTTTAAGTCACAAATACAATAGTCTTTACAAATTGCTGAAAATATGATTATTAAAGGTGTGAGAGATCTTTCAAAAGAATTACATTTGTGTAATTTTTGCAAAAACCAATAAAATAACTTTACATGATATAAAAGAGTGCAATTTGGCACTATGTAGCGGAAAAAATTAAAATAATCGAAGCCATTTATGAGAAAATGGCGTTTGAGTGTTTCTGGAAATGCGGAATTTTGAACCAGTTTTCACAGAAAACGGTTGAGTTTTCGAGAAACTTTACTAGACGTTATTTAAAGCACTGAACTCATAAATATAATAATGTCAACAAATCGCCTCTAATACAAATACTAACGACGTGACAGACAAGCCAAAAACATTACACTTTTGTAATTTTTGGAAAACAAAATAATAGAGGAACATGGCGTAAACGCCATGACATAAACCCCACAAACACCAGACTACATAAATATAGTCTCATAGAGAACATTTAGCACTATTCGTACCAAAAGTTAAAAAGAAATTTCGAACCGTTTTTGATAAAATCTTGTTTTTGTATTTTTTTTAAAATTGCTCGTATTCCACGCAATGATGTGTGAAAACAACTAAAATTTTCAAAAATATGTACATGACCTTAATGAAAGAACTCACTTTGGAGAACAAAATATATTTGGAGGAAAAATCTTTTTCTTCTATTTTGTAGTTATAGGAACACGCTGACAAAAATTCAAACTTTTGCAATTTTCAAAAATTCAGAATCGACCGTTAAAATCGAACCTATGCCACATGTGTGTATTTTACTCTATTCTTACAATAATTTTTTAAATATTTGGCGCTGTTTTTGAGACATTTTGAAACCGTCCGAGGAGTTCAACTAAAGTAGCCCAAATTTCGAAGCAAGGTTTTCAACGTCGAGGCGCCTCGAGTGGAACCAGATCGCCCGGGACATATTTCTTTGGAAGGAATCGTACTTATGGTTTGGGCGCTAGTATTGTTCACTGGCTGACAGACAGAAAAACGGTCGGATTTGAAAACAAACAAACAAAAAAACACACTTTTTCGCTATCAGGAGACCCCAAAACGTGTATTTCCGTCGAAATCTCGAAATCGATTTCCCGCAGCAGTACATAACTTTCCCTATATACTAAGTCTATTACTCCATATAAACGTACATATTCGGAAAGTAAAAATTGCACAACGATGGTTAGTGGCAACGTCAGAATTGAGATCATGAATATTTTTTGACCTTATACAATACAAAAATCAGTGCTTAATAACACTCAACTTGTGATAATGTGATAAAATCTATTTAAAATTTACTTACTAACATCTTACTTACGTACTAGGATGATAGAAGTGTCGTTAGAAAACTATATTGGGTCGGGATCTAAGAAAGTTTTCAGGAAACTTTGGTAAGGAATTTTTTTCTGAATGCGGGTTTGTGTATTGTTTTTCGGGAAAGTCAAAGGGTATTAAATTTATGGTATAATTGGGAAGTTTTGGAAGAAGTAGGTGGATAAAAAATTATGTGATTGATTAAAGGTTGTAACTGAAATTCTTTATGAAATCGTGCTTGTAACTACGATGCGGAGGGATTAATTTTGGACTACTGAAACTTTTTGTTGAAAATCAACAGGGCTCCATTTGAGCGCTGCTCCATTTGAGTATGCATATAAATTTCTTAATGTGCCATCCCATTTTTGACCAATATTTCTACGTTTTGAATTTGTCTTCCTTAGAACCTTCCCGAATAATTTCCCTGTAGAGAATAATAATGTTTGCTCTTATTTTAATTGGCAATTTAAGATATATTTATATTACTTTCATTGGGAAGCCAACAAAATTTATCTCCACGCTTTAGAAGAATCCTGTACTCCCAATGTTTGTAGCCATATGGAACTTTAAATTTGAATTTCGTTTTTTATAATTTCAGTTTTGTATATTAGCATTTTTGGGTTCCCTCCAAAATCCTACTTCACCTACATCACTGTTCCATCTGCATACGCTATTATTGTTCACTTCCACAGACACAGAATCTTCGAATACCAGTTGAGTCAGTGAACGTATCACGATGAATGAACCCGATAAGTTTGGCTCCGTGTGGGCTTCCTTCAATTTTCACAGGGAGCTGATCGCGATTGCCTCGTGCGTCTCGCGTGAGGGGCGCGTGCAGTTGTTTTCTCGCGTCGCCGCCGGTGGCAGCGTGCGAAGAGCGCCAGGTGCGGGCCAGGCGACGTAATTAAAGCCAGCCGGCGTACTACGGGTCCCGCCCCCTTGTCGCCTTCGGCCCCGCCCTCGCCCTCGCCCTCGCACATGCCGCGTCCGAGGAACGTGGAAATTTGAGAGCGCGCCAGTGTGCTTAAAATAAACAGTTATGAAAATTGCGCGATTTTCTGGCTGTCATACTGTGTGTCCTCAATAAAGTGAGAATGAACGCTCGCGGGAAGTTAAAATGGGAGCGTAATGTGCCCTGACTGATATCGAATCGGACTGTCTCGGTAATATTTTTTGCGTTAATTTGACATCAGAATTCATGGATTGTTTTGATGTTTGCGGGTAAGTTTGGCGAGAGTGGTGATGCTATTTTTTTATCCATTTAGTATTTTAACTTGACCGTTCCGATTATTCCAAAATGTTTATTTATAAGATTGAGTCCAAAGATTTAATGATGAGTTATTACAGCATGTATCACTTCTAATATCCTGGTAAAACAGTAGTCACAATAATTGACACAAAAATGTAGATTATAAAAAAATATTCATTTTAATAAGGGAGACTGATAAAAACAGCGTCGAAGGACCAAAAAATTACAGAAAAATGTTATGTAAAACTAAACAACATGCGACATGCTATGAAATTTTCAAAGAACGTCAGTTCACTCTACTGTGGAAGTGAGGTATCGTTTGCGAAATATTTCGATAATAGGCCTACGTAGTTAATATTTTCCATTTAATAATGATTTATTAAAACGCGTACATAAGTAGTATTAGCAAATATCAGTTACTCAAAGATTTGATCTATTTCACTATTGATTTTCATATAAGATAACGTTATAATGTCACTAATATTTCTATATTTCTATTCACTCACATTTTTCGACAACATGAGATGCATAAATTTTACATTTTCATTCCTTATTGCATATATTATCTTTATTCATAATAATGGATTCGCATTTCTTTCTATCAGTCCTGAGAAAATAAGTAAAGAAAATATTAACGTACACCTAAATTTTAATATTTTTATTTTATCAGATTTGTTATATTAAGCTATTTATAAATTTTTATAAATTCACAATAACAAAGAATTAAATCCGCGTATCAGTATATTAAGAAAAAGTAATTTGTCTGTTTGCTCTACAACAAATGATAAATAATGGTCCATCGCGACTTCAACTGAAACGCAGACGAATGATTCGCGTTCGGGCAAGTCCATTCATCCGAGCGCTCTCAAAACAGCCCCCACTCGCCTGGGTGCGCGCCCGTCAAATCCCCTTCTGCCGGCCAGCAGGTGCGCGGGGCTTACACAGAGCGTCGCCCCTCCCCGCACAGCCCTACCCCGCCTACTCCCCGCGTCGCGTTGCGACTGACGTTCGCGTAATTACAGCCAACAGGGCATCGCACGCGCCAGCGTCACTGCCCGTCATGCCCGACCCGCCACGCCACGCACCGACCCGCTACGCCATACACCGATCCGCTACGCCATGTACCGACCCGCTATGCTTCGCACCTACCCGCTACGCCACGCACCGAATCGCTATGCCATGCACCGACCCGCTACGCCTCGCACCTACCCGCTACGCCACGCACCGACCCGCTATGCCATGCACCGACCCGCTACGCCTCGCACCGACCCGCTATGCCTCGCACCTACCCGCTACGCCTCGCACCGACCTGTTACGCCATGCACCGACCCGCTACGCCTCGCACCGACCTGCTACGCCATGCACCGACCCGCTATGCCTCGCACCTACCCGCTACGCCTCGCACCGACCCGCTACGCCTCGCACCGACCTGCTACGCCATGCACCGACCCGCTATGCCTCGCACCTACCCGCTACGCCACGCACCGACCCGCTATGCCATGCACCGACCCGCTACGCCTCGCACCGACCCGCTACGCCTCGCACCTACCCGATACGCCTCGCACCGACCCGCTACGCCGCTCCCCTCCACGCCACAAAACGCACCAAAACGCCGCTCCTCGCCACATTATGCGTCACAACTCCATGCCACGTCGTGCGCCAACACCCCCCGCCATGCCTCACTCGCTCGCTGGGCCACGGACTACCCCACTTCGTGCCGCTCCGCATTGTCTCTCTCGACCCGCCCTACCCAATCTGTCTGCCTTCCTATACACCGTCTCCCGAGATCCGACCCGACCCGTTCTGTCTGCCTGCCTACCTACGCTCACACAGCCGCATCCCTAAATCCGCCCAGCCCCTCTCTGTCTGCCTGCCCACACACACTCGCTAGATCAAGCCCTCTCCTCCTGCTCTCACGCAGTCTTCCTCTCCCCGCCCCTCCTCGCCTGCCCCGCCCCGCCCCGCCCCGCCCCACCGCATCCCACTTGCCCGCCCGTCACGACCCAACCGCCCGCCGTCGCCACCCGCCCGCCCACTCACGCGAAAGACGTGGATTCGCGCATGAGCCCCTTGCGCGCGCCACACAAAAATAAGCGGATATTAAATCTACCTGGCACTCGTCTGCCTCCCGTGCCGTCTGGCAAAGCGCGCCCGCGCGCGCGGCAGGCGGACGCGTGAAACGCGCGACAAAAAGTTGGATAGGCGTGTAATGCTCCTCACTTTTTGCCGGAGGAACATTAAATGAAAGATATTTGGCAGCTGATGCGGAGCGATTTCAAAATGCTTACTTCGTAATAGTGACAAGTCGTTGTAATAATAATAATAATAATAATAATAATAATAATAATAATAATAATAATAATAATAATAATGAGGAGAAGTACAACAACAACATAACTTGGATAAACTATCAGGTAATTCAAAAAAGTAGGAAGTGCAAGAAATTGCTTTATTTGGAACAGCCACATTTTGCGCAAAGTATTGTAAAGGCACTGATAGTCTCTAGACTTCCTCCTTAAGAAGCTGGTTGCAACCCGGAGTAGACTTTATAATCAACTGATTCATAACATCTTAAGTATTGAACTAGAGGAATAATAATAATAATAATAATAATAATAATAATAATAATAATAATAATACATAAATGCCGTGATTGTGGAGCAAGCAAAGAGACTACAGTGCATATGATATTTGGATGCTTTGTTGTAGCTTCCAAGCAATACTTGAGTCGTTCCAACAATGCAGCATAGTCCACAAACGCAAAGCAGTAATGTATAGTCTCCTCACAAGAGAGTTCCATGTTACTAGCACAAACCTGGAGACTTACTAGAAATGTCGACGTGAAAACTGTCATTTTGGACCATAATTTGGACCGAAATTTTCGGACATATCAAATATATGCCTTAAAACAAAATTTTGCCACGTTTTTCCTCATTATTATTTTATTAGATCGCATAGCAATAAAAAGGTTTTTATTTAAAAAGATGATTCGACTAACCATCAGAAATATTTCTGTTCACATGTGTTCGTGTTTTCGGATTAGTGTAACGCTGGAAATGACATTACGGTTTCTGGAGATTACACCTGTCAGCATCTTTTGAAATTCCTCCACGCTAAATCAGCGTCTGGCAGCGAGCAAACTGTCTCACTTCACTACTTCTTTCCGAATCGCGAAGGATCAGGAGAGTTCCTTCAACTTCTCGCCCTTTTGCCGCCACTCGTGTCTCCCGAGATTACAGCGGAACCGAGCGTCTGCGAGACGGCGAGCGGGCTGGCTGCCGGAGAGCGGCGGGAACCAAAGTGGATGAAATATCGCGGGTTCTCGGCCGCGCGTTTAATGAGAACGCAGGGGACGGCTGGTCCATACGACGCCGCGCCAAGCTGCGGCGCCGGCCAAACAAACGGCGAATCCCGCGCTTGGCGCGCGCAACCGCAAGCGGGAAGGCGGCACTCGACACTTCGCACGCCACGGAACGCAAGGGCGGGTGCTGTCGAGGGAATCTCACTACAAATTGCAGACAAAAGCTCAACTATTTACAGTGTTTTTTTAATATTACAATTTTAAGGTTCCCCCTATACACTCTAGGAAATCACAAAATAATTTTTTTGTCAATGGTTTTTAAGCATTCTTATACAGCAAATAACTCAGTAGATTTTATCATGTTACTGATGAATTTGATGTTGATTTATTTATTTATTGAGAATGATGCTAATTTTGAATGTGAATTATGGAGAAAAATACTGAAATTTGAATAATTAATATTTATGTTTTATTTATTGTATTTGTATAATTCTATAGTTCCATTTTAATTTTTAATTTTTCTTCACGTGGGATGTACTGCGATATTAAGTTGTTTGCATATAAACTGTATAATTTTCTTGTTTATACAATTTGGCAACTTGTCCGTTAACAAATAAGCAAATAAATATTCTTTAGAAGCAATAATAAATTTACGTATCTATATAAAGCTCTCAAAGTTTATCCCCGGATCGCATGAGCGATCCCTAACTAACTGCAATTAATTGCTTGACTCATGACTCTCACTACTAATCTACGTACTACGCAAACAGCATACCACCACGTGACCATTGTCACAAATGAAATTGATATTCCACTACGGCTTCCCGACACGTGGGATGTCCTCCGAGCAGCCGTATGTAAATTGAGGACCAAGTAATATGTTTATTTTTTCTCGGGGAACTTACTTGCTAATTATGCATGTAAATTGGGGACCGAACCAACCCAGGTAAGGAAACGGTCTCATTGAACAGGTAAGCGCGTTAAGGGGACGGGGGTTGCCGTCACCGCCCTGCTGTCCAGCTGTTCCTTGTGCATCTTTCAGACTCACTCTCATATCGCTTGTCCTTGTCCATCTTCCAGACTAGCTCCTACATCAAAACGCAAAGCAAAGATAAAGCGAAGAAAGAACTAGAAGTGCCCAAATTTCACGTTCGGTGTTATAGAATATTAACAGATAAAAAGAAAGAATATAAAAAAGGCAAGATGGGCCGAATTCAACAAATGAATCAAACAATGAATGATTCAATTGAATGAAAACCAATTTTAACCAAACCATATTTTAAAAGAAACATGCCAGTCCTAAGAATGGTAATTGCAGGTTTTTTAAAAATAATGGGTATGAAAATGTTAATCGAAAATAGCATCACCTTCCAATTTTACCTCGAAAGGAATGAGGTAGTCCGTCCCCAATTTATGTAAGCCCTTCTCTGCCGGTCCCCAATTTAGAAATCGGTTAATCTCTTATTTTCATTCTGGTCCCCTATTTACATACGGTCCCCTATTTACCTATTTACACACACGAGCATCGCTCGTCAACTAAACGCTCTGGACGAAAATTTTGTGCATACGCACGAGATCTCCCACTCGTGTCAAAGACCCACCCCCACGACTCGTGCTCTGAGTTTTGCACTCAGTCCACGTGACTCGCGCCGTCATTCTCGCGTTCGCGCGACAACCACCGTCACGTGATCGCCGCGACGCCATGCGGTTTCGCCAAGTTTGCTGGACCTGGCTGCTGTTAGATCCTACAATTCCGGGAAATTACCAAAAATCCTCTGGAATGTTGTAGAATTGCGTTTCGGACCTTTCCAGACCCCCAACCCGCGATATCCTAACCGCGTCTGTCTGAGCCCCAATCCTACGGCTTTGGCGCCTGCGTGACGTCATACTTTCTGTCTGTAGGGAGTTACAGTACTCTACCGTAACAAGCAGATCGATAGCTTCCCGTTTCTGAATATCGGAGTTCAAATTCCGGTCAACACATCTGAAATTTATACATGCTTTCGTGTTTTTTGCTTTAACCATTTTAACGGTTTTTATTCAAACTTATATTTCATGGTCAATATTATTACCACACTGTCGTAGAATCATTACATCTCAACAAGAATGCCATTCCCGACGCACCGATTGCATCGAGAGTTGGACTTCAAAACTGTACTGAGAGCTCTCGCCTAAATATTGTCATGTAAGAAATAAATAAGCAATGTGCCCCTGTCAATCGCCAGCATTCTGAGTACGGGCGGAACTCGCACTCGTGATTTCGCCAGTTGCCACCGACATTAAATAAGTAAGAATATTTTAAAACATCCAATTTTTTCACCTTCCTGAGGTCTTTCGATTTCGGGAAACAACTTTTCCTGAAAAAGTGATAATAAGTTTCTAAGAGTTTGCTAAAGATTTATATACAGTATCATTTAACCTAAATTCTCGGTTTTGCGAATCTAAAACTCTAGTGTACTTTGAGTAATACTACTACGTTTCTCTACTCGCGCTTAGTTGCAAAATAATTTTCGGCCAAGCAAAATAATCGACTGTAACGCACCAGGCTACGTTGAAGCTGCAAACAGATACAGAACGTGCGCAAACCGCTACCATCGAGTGAACATCGAGTTGAATTGATTAACTTCATAGAAAAAAACACAGGCAAAAAAGGAGTGACAGAAAATCGATGGTTTTAGCTCTAAAGACATCTTTGCTTCCGCGGAGTCATTCCTTTATTGTTATGCACGTCGAACTTGTAGTTATTTGATACGTACTACAAATACCAATATTTATTTCCCTTTGGTACATGCGACGGGGAAATATCACACATCGACAGCTTCACAATCAATTCACATAGCATATTCAGTCTACCTCTTTTTACAATCACCTATTAATTATCTTTAAATTTAATTAGATACTATCTGTGCATAGAATTTACTATTAATCTATATATTCATGAATATTGACAGTAACGTACAATCTTTTACAGTGTTTCACGTTTACTTGAGAGTAATTTTGCATATTAACTCTTAGCTTGAAGCTAACAACACAGAACTAATACAACGATTTCGTTATAGCTACATCTTGTATAAAATAATTGAAAAAAGAAAGTTTTATGGAGAACAATGAGAACGCGTCAAAACCTAAAGTTCCCGCTACTCTAGAATACCTTATGGAAAACTTTTTATCGGAAAAAGAGAACAAAATCGTAAAATTCTCAGCGTGTTTCATTGCACTGTTGAATATAAACAGGTTTGTAAATATCATTTCATCATTTATAACACAAATTATCACATAATTATACGTTTATGTTTTATTTCCTAGGCGCAAACTTGTTTGGCATGCTAAAACGTCTGAATGGTACCATCCAAGCTTCCTATGTCAGGCTCAGATACGAATAAATTACTTCGAAGGTTATTTATAACGTGGAAACAATGGTTATTTTCAAGATTCGATGGTCGTTGTCTAAGGAGCTACGGGTCTGAACGGAACGACTGCTACGAACATAAACACCGACAGAATAGCTCGAAGAGTTTCAGCCTAACCAGAAACCACAGGAACCTAACAAGTGTCTGAATAGAGAGTATATTCGAATCGTTGGGCGTCTTTGTAAGCCGAGTGGAAAAGTGTGCTAGTTGAGGCCGCCTACGAGCCCCGCAGTTGTTCTCCGCGCTTCTTCTTTTATGACAACGTCCTTTATTTGCTCCGAGACCATTAAAACTTCCCATTAGACGTACAATGTTATTCCTGGAGTTGTTACGAAAAGTCGGGTAACATTATTTATGTTCTTTAGTGACTGTGCGGAAACGTCGTAAAAAAGGGATGTCGGGAAGATGGAGAGGTTGAATAATTAGAGATGAACTTTCGTTATATTCAGACCTTTGATATCAAGCTTAGTTTTTATTGGTTTTTATTTAATGATTACAAATGAATGATGTTAGCTTTTCAGTCTTCATTTGGCTTGTTAGATTTTCAAACTTCTTTTCCTTTATTATTAATATCATAAAGAAAATTATTTTTGATCACCGCAAGAAAATATCAAGAACACGAAATACCTCAGAGAAAAAAAAGAGATTAGATTCGTCATAAATTATTCCATAAGATTTTTTAAATTAATTCGCTGTTGAAAAGCGTTTCAAGAAAGCAAATACAATACGAACAAAGTAGCATTAAACGGGATTTCTAAGGTATGCCGTCGTAGAATCTTACGAGTAGGGAGAGGGTACATTCCAGTTTTCAGTAATCTTTAACTCACTTCTGTGGTGAAAACCAGGAGACAAACGCTTTTTATCTTTTACAGTACGAGTACAGTACCTTGGCGTGAAAGATAAAAAAGTAATACAACTTTAAACTCTTGAGAAAGAGAACTAAAGTATGTAATTTTGTGAAGGTTGCAATATCGTAATATTTTGTTGAGGCAGGATGGCACTAATATATAATGTACACGGGTATATTAGTGGAAAGAAGAAAAAGAAAAAAGAAAAAAAAAGAAAAACAGATGCAACTCCAGATACTGTACCTCTGTTTTTTTAAATCTACTTTTGGCAGAAGAATGAAACATCAAATAATGTCAAATTTGGACAAATATACGTAACTTGCCTCACGAAGACGAGGTATATTCAACATATTAAATTCAACTTTCTTCTTTCCCATAAAACGGGATGGAATTAAAAGTTTGATACATACAAATGCGCTTACATTAACTATCCTACGACATTTAATTTAATAAAATTAATTCTTTCGTTTGTGGTTTTTTACACAATTCCCGAGCACTCGAGATTATCCGATCATATGAATTTCTGAATATTGAAATATTCATATCACTTAAATAGTATAATTGTAGTTTTACTCTGTTATTATTGTTGTTGTTGTGACGTGGGCGTGGTGTGTGTGTGCGCAGCTACTACGCGAGCGCGTCGTTCCCGCCGGGGCCGCCGCGCCTGGTGCCGCCGCTCAAGCGGCCGCGCCTCATGGCGCCGCCCGCGCGCCCCGTGCTCAAGGCGGCCGCGCCCCCGCAGAAGCCCGCGCAGCCCGCCGCCATCGCGCAGCTCAAGACCTACAGTGAGTACCCCTTTGGCGAACATTCTTTGTATGCAACTTGGTCATTGCAACACTAAGTACGCGGAAAATGTGATTATTAGAGACCGGATTTTTGTGTAATTACATATTTTTTGTCTTTCTACTTACCGTTCTCAAAATTGTAATCTTGGCGAATCATAGCCCTCCTAACACACTATCAATTTCTTTCGTTACATATTTTTACATTTTTAATACTATATTACATATTTTACATATTTTGCTGTTTTCACACTATATTTTCTTATTTTATCATTTTTCTTAATTTTAATTCCATATTTTTTATGAACAGATGTTGTTTTTTAAATCAGCATTTTCCTACGTTATTGGGGAAATCTAGGTATCCAAAATATCATTGACACCGCGTTTTATGATATCCAACCTTAATTTCTGAGAAAAATTTGCGATAGCCGACGTGTATCACTTCGATGAAGATGCTACAGTGTATGTTTGGTGGTCGTAGATCTCGCCATTTTGAGCGATGGCTTCTATTGCGAATACACTGGCTGCTAAACTACAGTACTGGATTACAATAGATTAATCTTTTACTACTGACGAGAAAGTTGTACGATGTGGTGTGAGCAGTTTTTTTAAATGTAATTTCTTGCTATGTAAATGTTTTTTTAATTAGAGAATTTTAATATAAACCAACCAATCGATCACTCCGCGATAGTAAGCATATTAGAGGTCATTTTGTTAACAAAAATAGTTCCGTTATTTACTTATTTTATACTCCATTACTTAAGTTAATTAAGTTGTGCCCTTCAGAACGTTTCTCACAGTCCATTAACTTTTACAGTGTATTAGTTCGTAAAAACAATCGGATGCATTTAAAAGACTATTAATACACAAGTTAATTATTACATATTAAATAACATTTATCTGTGTACAAAATTTCAAGTACGTGCGAGCTGTTTAGATACTTTTTATTCATAACAACTTCATACTTGCTTCCCAGTTTGAGGATGAGAGTTGTGTATGAATGTATTCGTGTGGTTCAAATAAGGAGAGTTCATAAGCCCTCGTATCAACTCAAACACGCGAAAAACAACATAGACGCATATACTGGAAGAACAGTGTCCTGAACCACTACTGTAACCAGCAACGGTGGCGTACGCCGCCCCGTCAGAAGGCAAACATCTGTGTTTGGAGTTGGCGGGCGCCTGTATTGCCGACAGATCCTGTCCCTCCCCCGCCGCCCCACCGCCGCCGAAACTACCACGTTCGCTTCTTCCTCGTCCGCCATCGCCACCGTCGCCGCTACCGCCGCCATTGCCGTCGCCACCACACCACCACACCAACACCGCCACCCCCTCCATCCCCACCATCATCCCCACCACCACCACCGCCGCAGCCGCCGTCGCCGCAGCCGCCTCCTCCGCCATAGCCGCCACCACCGTCGCTACCACCGCCTCTCTGCCAAGACCACCACCAACACCGCCAGGGTCGCCATCTCTACCACCAACAGCAGCACCACCACTGCCACCACTGCCACCACCCCCCACCGCCGCCATCTCTGCCGCCCCCACCACCACCACTGCCGCCGCCGCCACCGCCTCCCCCGCCCTCACCGCCGCGCGCGGAGCAAGAGTGGCGCGGATAAGCCTCGCGCGTAAACCGACACCGCGCGCCGCCCCTCGCGCCTCGGGGGCTTTGGGCGCGGCTCACGCGCATTAGCATTGCCTCGACGCCCCCCCCCCCCCCCGCGCGCCGGATCACGCCGTTATTACCATCATCCCGCGGCCGTCGTGGAGCGGCGCCAAGCAAGCTGGGGGGCGGGAGGGAGCGGGAGCACGGAAGGAAGAGCAAAGGCGACGGTGGTGGAGGAGGGGAGGTGCAGAGGAAGCGGCAGTGAAATGCGAGGTGGAACGTAGTTCACTGTTGTGAAGGTGGAAATGGTGGTGGTGGTGGTGGTGGTGGTGGAGACGGTTTACAGAAACTGAGAAGTGGTCGGGTAGACAATCGGATAAAGGGGAGAATTAAGGAGGATTCTTTTTTATTTTCTATTTTTTCCTTTTGTTTCTGAAGTGTTGTCCTTTCTTCCTTCAATTTTCCTTATTTAGGGAAAAGTCGGTTGTTTAACTTTACGAAAAAGACGCAGTTTTTTAAGTGCCCTTTGAAGACATTCTTCTTCAAAATTTGATATTACGAGTAATTTTTACAGTTGCTTAAATTTTGAGTACATCAATCGCATCGTATGTCAATCACATCACCGGACTGTAAATGGCAAGTTGGTAAGTTTGACAGAGCTAGAAAATGAATTGAAAAGCTTTGCTCAATAGTTCTCTTCTTCGATTTCTCTTTTCCTTTATAGTTTTTATTTTAATTTATTCCTTTATTTTTTGTATTTTGTGTTTCAATGACCTTTCTTTTGAATTTTCTATTTTTATTATTAACTTTGTTTTTTGTTTTCGATGGGTTTTTTTAGTTATTTTCTTCTAATAAGAGACTAGTTCTTTACTTAACTTTGCACCAAAATTATAATATTTTAAGCGGATTTTTAAAAGACAGTACTTCACTTAATATATACTATTAATTGGTAAGTTTTCGAGTTTGAACAGTTGACTAGTAACATCGATGAAAGAAATGTTCGAACCGATGCATTTGAGTCGACGGTTTAGTGCAACTACCGAAGATGCATTGGATTTCTATTGTACTCATATTAGACGCATTATACAGGTCATTTCATGAAAATTTTGATCATTCGCTCCGGGAGGAAAGTTATATCGACGTTTTCTTAAGATGGAGAATACAGCAAATACAAATTTAGAAAAAAAGAACATTAAGTCAGCCCCTAAAATGTGTAACTCCCTAAACAGAAAGCTGAAACTATATCCAGCGGCAGGTCTACTAGTTTTAGTGGTGGTAATGAGTATTTGCTGTGCGTTTTATAGCATCACAAAACAGTAGTGCACAAACATTTCTGATTCCTACGTTGCGCTAGAAGTATACATTTGATTCTCTCTGCTACGTACGTCATATACGAAGCGCAAGGCAGAGAAGCCGGAAACAGACAGGACTGTTGCAAATGCTGGCAGAGTTGTAGAAACATTACTGCGAACTATTTTCAGACGGATCGTATAACCTTTACTTGTTTTACGACTGGCAAGACAACTGGCATCACTGCATGGCATTATTACGGAAGTTCCTCCCTGGGTCCAAGGGGAAAGGATACGGAGACAAAAGGGAGGCAAAGCTAAGAAATTGGAAATGGGGCACAGCGTCGGACAAAGTGAATGGTAGAATAAAATTTCTTTATAGAACAATTAACTGACAAAATTTTCAGCTATTGTCAATTGTTACAGAAACCACAATAATACCTATCAGTTCTTTTGTAAGCATCGACCAGACATTGATGCCACAAGCACAACAGAGGATTTATTCCAAAAATACTACTTTAGATTTTTATGTCATACAACCATTTACAACATTTTGCGAATCTCTTAACAAAGAAACGATTTTGTTTTACTAATTGTCGTTGGTCGAAACCAAGCAGAGAAAAGTAGAATTATTCTCGATTTTATCCTCAAAACTATCCCGAACACGCCCCTATCCTCAAAAACTCGCTTTCCAATAGCATCACTCTTCACAGTCTTCACTCTCGACGATCCTTGCACTGCATTGGCCCCGCTCTCTACAGACCTCACTTCCACAGACCCCGCTTCTCACTGCTCCCGCTCCCGCTCCCCAATGAACCCGCTCTCCACAGACCCCAAAGAACCGCTCCTCACCGTCCCTGCTCTACTTCCCTCTCGCTCTCTACCGACCCTCCTCCCCTCCGCCCCGGCTTCCCAACCACGCTCTCCGACCCCGCTCCCCGACCCCGCTCCCCGATCCTGCTCCCCGACCCTGCTTCCCGGCCTCGCTCCCCCGATCCCGCTCCCCACCGACCCCGTTCCCCACCGACCCCGTTCCCCACCGACCCCGTTCCCCACCGACACCGTTCCCCACCGACCCCGTTCCCCACCGACACCGTTCCCCACCGACCCCGTTCCCCACCGACCCCGTTCCCCACCGACCCCGTTCCCCACCGACCCCGTTCCCCACCGACCCCGTTCCCCACCGACCCCGTTCCCCACCGACCCCGTTCCCCACCGACCCCGTTCCCCACCGACCCCGTTCCCCACCGACCCCGTTCCCCACCGACCCCGTTCCCCACCGACCCCGTTCCCCACCGACCCCGTTCCCCACCGACCCGTTCCCCACCGACCCCGTTCCCCACCGACCCCGTTCCCCACCGACCCCGTTCCCCACCGACCCCGTTCCCCACCGACCCCGTTCCCCACCGACCCCGTTCCCCATCGACCCAACTCCCCATCGACCCAGCTTCCCATCGACCCCGCCCCCAACTATCCCGCTCTCCACAAACACCGCTCTCCACAAACACCGCTTCCTCTACCCTGCTCCCCACCGCTCTCCACAGAATCTTCTCCACCACCGACCATTCTCCACACCGACCACTCTCCACACCGACAACTCTCTACACCTAACACTATCCCCACCGACCACTCTCCACACCGACCACTCTCCACACCGACCACTCTCCACACCGACCATTCTCCACACCTAACACTATCCCCACCGACCCCTTTCCCCTCCGACCCAGGTCCCTTCCGAACCCGCTCGCCACCTAGCTCCCCATCGACTCCTCTCTCCAACGTACTTTCCTGCATCTCCCTCGCTCCATCGATTCCTCTCTTATTTCCGCACCGCACTCGCACTCTCTTACACCTCCGTGGTTGACTCCACCCGAGTCCATTTCCCTGATCTCCCCTTTCGTCTCCACCCTCGCACCTGCTCCAGTTTCCACATGTTCCTTCTCTTATCCTTTCCTCACTCTTCCCCTACGTGTTCGCCCCAGTCAGCAGAAGGCCCGCTCTCTCTTGACAGACGCTCGAGACTTCTTCCGCAGCGCGTCCCACACTAAGCGATTCCGGCGTGACCCATAAATAAGTCAGCGTTTTCTTCGTCGTGGCGCCAGCCGCGTTGCTGCTACCACCGTCTCCACCGCCACCGCTACTCCAGCCACCGCGTACTTGCGAATAAAAAGTAGCTGCTTAAAGTTTCATGGCGGTCACATTAGTTGAGACGTCGCACACGTCGGGCATCGCGGCGCCACCGTCGAGTCGGCCTCGCCTTGGCGGCGCGAGGGGTCTGGGGGTCGGCGCAGGGGCTGCAGAGAGACCCCCTAGTTGACACGAGTTTCGGCCTCTCTGGGAAGAAAGTGGGTGGCGTTGTGAGAAGGAGTGGTGGTTCAGAGGTAGACAACCAAAATACAAAGTAAAATTTCGGATTGTAGGAGAAATAGATGGGTGAAAATATCAGTAAAGGTAAAAATAAGAGTAGATGAGAAATGTTAGAGTGAGGAAAAAGAGAATTTTGGGATAATCTTGTCTTAATATTGTAGAAAGTGTATTGTTCTGCTATCCTGATATACACAATTATCTCTTTAATAATTTCGCCGAAGTCAATTTCCCTTTACGGGACATGTAATGGCTAATCCCAAAAATCACGAACGTTAAGCGAATTCAAAACAACGCGGGTTTCTGGTTGGGTAAAAAAAAAAGTTCGCCCAATCACCAACGTTGTACACTCCGAGCGCGCGTCACGGCTAAGGATATATTTTAATCCTTCTGCATGCGCAGGTCTCGAGTTGCGAGGAGTGTTGCGCGGGCTCACGTGCGGCGCCGACTTCTGCGCAAACGAAGACAGAGCGATTGTCATCTCCCCTATACTGAGATTTTTCTTTGTCCCTCAAGGCCCGTCTTCACGATGGAATATGTCACGGTATTTCGCGACGTTCTCAGACGTACCGCCAGATATCGCATGATCACGTCCGTATCAAGCAGTGCTTGCGATCATGCGACTCCTAGCGGCACGACGAAAAAAGATGCGAAATGTCGTGAGATATTCCATCGTGGCCTTAGGGGCTTGAGGGGCAGAGTTAGAAAAATTGCACTATAATCCCGGTTATCCAAACTGCGAAACCGAATGGCGCGCCGCGAAAACTACCGAATTGTACCACCAGATGTCGTTCCAATAGCACCACAATTTATTGTGACCCGGTCGGTTTTTAATTCTTTGTTGCTTATGGAGTCGTTCTATCGAAAAAACCTTCCTCCTTGCATATATTTAAACTACAAGTACCTAATTACACGAAAAAACGTTCCTCTCTTGCTTCAGTTTTTCCATCTTTTACGACGAAATCTAGGGAGCGCAGGAATTGGTATATATTTTTTAAATAAAATGTGTTCTTCCAAACGCGAAATGTATAAATTTCTGCCTAAATTACGTTACTTCTGAAAATATGTTAATATTATTAGATGTGAACGCAAATTTCTATCCACCATTTCTTTGTTTTGCTTTTTAGGTGTCATCCATAACATATTGTTGTAAGGTATTTTATTAATGTATCCGTATTATATATTTATGTCCAATATTTTCGTGACAGTGCCAGGTTGGAGGTTTTTGGACAGTGCGTCAAAGCTTACAGCTGTGTCGCTGAATTTGAATGTGACATAAATATGTCATCCAGCTCATCGCCATTCCCCAAAGATAAATTGAAGACCTTGGGGGCAATAATACGCTTTATCCACTTTGTTGTTCTAACGTAAAACATTAGAAAACTGAAAAAAAAGTGACCTAGAGCACTCAATGTTGTAATATTCCAAGGCCTACTGTTAACACAGGTCAACACTTCAACGAACATCTAATTATTATAAACATTTATTACAACTTTTGCAAAATTATTTAAATTCATTCCCGCAGATGAAGACAGAACTAGATAAATTCTCTCATATTCTTAGTTTTCGTATTTGGAACCTTCATTTTAAAAAAATTATCATAGTCAGCTACATCTTTTACCATCGTATTTTTCAATTCTTCTTTTCGAGTAGCTCCAAATATCCCTACAATCAATGTTACCTTCATCATTAAATTACCATCGTCATCTGCCTTCAGTAGAAATCGATGGTTATCTTCTTTTGCAAAAAATCCCGATTTCTAGGGCATATATTCCTCACTTTGTCTCATAAGAAACGCGACCAATTGCGCATACTTACTTCAATATTTTTATTGACTGAAATTGTGCTTCGTAGTAAGGAGTAGGGACACCACACTAAACTGGTCTTCTCTTTTTCAGCTTTGAAAGTGAAATATGCTAGCATAACTTTTTCAGAAATATCGGAAACATTTTTTTCTCTACATCATTCTTCAAACATTTTATATTCTTTCTCGTATGACATTCTTGACTTTTTGGTATTAAACAATTCAGAGCATAAGTTGCTCTTGTTTCAATTTCATCATCCATGCTTATTAATATCTCAATAATATTTTCTGAAGCAGCAAATAATTCACATGCGTATACCTTTTACTTCTTTACACAACTCCTTTTCTCGTTCGTTTGTCTTTAATACTGAAATCATCCGTGACCTTCCACTAACTTCGATCACCAAAATACGTCACATGAGTTGGCCACATTTCTCAGAAGAAAAAATAGTCAATATTTCAGATATTTGAGTTTTTCAAAATGAATAAAACGTTGCACGATATACGAATCGTAAATAACTAATACCACATTTGTCATGAAATTGAGATATTAGTGTATTTGGACGCCCCATATATGTATCTTGATGTTGGGTTTCTATTTTAAATATTCGCCGGAAGATGACATTGTAATCGATGAATTAATGTTCTTTATGTGTAGAATGCAATGTCTAAACCTTTACTTGCCATTTTCTCAAAACTTACTAATAGTGGCGTAGCATGTTACTGTCCCGAGGTCTTCAATTCCGTCCCTCATAACTATTCTATCTTCACATCATAAGCCTCTTTATCCTATACATTTCACAAATCACCAGCTAAAATTTCTAAGCGTTCCACCCTGATTTCCCATCGAAGAGTCCAGTGGGGATATCTTCCCTCTTTTTTTGTATTATTGTGTACATCTGTACCGAATACTATTTAATCAGCTCAGTAAAGTGGATTTGTACTCTGAATCAGAATAGATATTTACACACCAAGGGTTCTAATGATCGAGCGGCGACAAAACGCTCGATGGCATTTGGCCGGAGGGCATTTTTACGCCTGAGGTTACATACTATAACGGGTCGTGGTAGGCACATGATTTTATTATTTACCTAATTTCATTGATTCAAATTTACTTATTTACTAATTAACTAGATGTTCACTTGACTCGGTTTGTTTTTTCATATTTCCCTCTCATGATTTCCTCCGTAAGGGAGCATGTTGCAGCACTGATTTGGTATTCCCTCGTAACCACGGTCTTCTCGCTCCAGGTTATGAAGCGAAGGTTACGTCCGAAGTTATGCAGCGTATATCGAACTCCGTATCTAAGGATATAACAAGCAATAAAGTATCAGTAAAAAATAAAAGGATTTAATAAAGAACATAAATATCTTGTTTGTAACGAGGCGTTGGGTTCAGTTGTACAGTGGGTAACAGTCTTGTTTGTACAGACCATAATTTGCTCGAAAAACATAGATTTTAAGTGGAAAATTAATACCAATGAAAAATATATTACAAGATAATTGAATAATTCCAGTTAAATAAAATGTAACTTTATACACCTAGAAGGAATGGCCGTGAATTTGAAATTCACCAGCATTTAGTCGATCGGGAACTAGCCGCTAGGAATGTTTCCAAGCAACAAAATGTGCTGGTGAACTTCAAATTCACGGCCGTTTCATCTAGGCATGCAAAGTTACATTTTATTTAACTGGAATTATTCAGTTATCTTGTAATATATATATTTCATTAGTATTAATTTTCCACTTAAAATTGACGATTTTCGAGCAAATTATGGACTGTACAAACAAGACTGTTACTAACTGTATATACTACCATCTATTCTGTGGCCTGGGCGTGTGACTCGCGGGCAGCGCGCGCAGGTCGCCTTTAAGGCGGAAGCCAGCGGCGGCGGCGGAAGCGGCGGAGTGGGCGGCGGTGGCGGCGGCGGCGCCCGGCAGAAGCACGCGCGCACGTCCGCGCCCCATGAATAAGCGACGGCCGAAATCCAGGCGCCCTCTGGACGCGATCGGCACGCCGTCGCCGCCCCGCCCTCGCCCCTCGCACCGCTCCCGTCCCGCCAGCCGCGCGAAACGCCCGGAAATGCTGCTCCGGCAAATGGACGAACGCCACAGATGGGAGGTGCGAAATCCGCAATTCCACGAACCCTTCGCACATACAACGTTCTCTGGCGTTTTGAGAAAAAAGATGAGTAATAATAAAACAACGTATTGTGTGCGACGAGAGAACATAAAATTGTGATATATTCTTTTTTTCGTTGAATCCTGTCTTCTGGAAACCCTATAGGAAAATAGTTATATTTATAGATATAAAATATATCAATATAGAATCCGTATTGAAAATTGTATAAACAAATATATTGTTTATTTTCGTGATAATCTGACTCGAGCACGTTGAAAACTAAATAAATAATGTACTCGTGCAAATTGTTTTATTAATAATTAATTTCCTGGAAGATTATAAATACCCCCATTAATTTTTTGCTTTTTAAACATTTCTTTCCTGATAGGATTATTATTGTATTTTTACCAAGGAATATGCCACAAGATACATTTTATACGACTTCCGTTCTTTGCATCTATTAGATAAAATACATATTTATTGTAGTGTTGAATACTAATACAATTCGTACATCCCATTGTGCAAATAATTCCCATTGTCACTGGACAAATATATGACTCTTATACAACAATGTTCCTAGGGTCTGTAAGCTTAATAAGTAACAGTTTTAATTAAAAACGATCTTGTTCCATGCAAATATCCACGCGGGTGTATGTAAGATCAAATCCTCAACCCTTTTCCTATATATCAAGTTTCACTTGTCTTTTACGAGGAATGTGGCTTGTGCCTTCTTTATCTCCCCTTTGCATAAATTAAATTTGGCATCTACGAAATAACTTGGCAAGCGCTATAAAAATGAATAGGGAGAAATGTAAGAACTTCAAGACATGCTTGGGAAGATACGATTGAGAAATGGGAAATAGCTGTCTTGCTAGACACCCATGATACATGTCAAGACGAATCGCATGACCCAGACGCGCTTAATTTTCCTCAAATAAATATTTTCTCTCATTTTTTTGTTATCGAAGGTCGTATCAACATCTAGGTCATTAGAGACCTCTATTGGATTTAACGTTATGATAACTGTGAAGATGGCATTACATGGTGATGATAGAGGGTGAAAAGACGAATACAAATACAATCATGCCCGAGGCGGAACTAGAACCCGCAATCCTTCGGTCCGAGATCGCTACTACATTACTGTTTTATCGATCTCGGCCACCGAATCGGCTCTTTCTTTGATTTAACGCTTTCTTTGAAGCATAGTAGTAGTAATAAATAGCAGTTGAACGTGGACACAAACACCATATGTGATCCGAATAAATGTATCCAGGTCCATTTATTATTTAAAAGATTTTCCGCTGGTGTTTCATATTTGTATTTTCGCCCTAGGATCACCGGCTGAGTTAATCTTAGTATTGACGCTGTCGTAGTCGGTGGCGTAATTTTCGACACGGGGTCGATAGCAAGGTCGAATTCAGCCGCTAACTGGATGAGAATTACACCGGCCGGCCGCTCTGATCTGAAGTTTTCTATGGTTTCTCCAATCAATATCAGATGAATGCCAAAAAAGAACCCCACTAAACGGGCCACAGCCCGCGAGCGATCTTTTCTTCCTTTTCCTCGTCCTATCCAATCCCCTGACACCCACTTTCACTTACACGCACTAAAATACCATACATGTCGGGAGACCAGTCGGGGGCTTAGAGATTGTCCCGGCCGGTGCCTCGCTGGTAGGAGATACCTGGAACAGACTCCGACGTCTCGGCGACATCGCATCTCACCATCTAGGGGCGAAGGAATCAGCACCGTCTCCCGGGATTAAACATTACATTAAACCAGAATTAAACATTAAACTGTGATTTAACAGGACTAAAGCTCATAACATCAATCAATCATGTTCTCAGAATCAACGACTGCCATTTTCCTCCCCGAAGGCATCTCTGAATTTCAAGATACAAGCTAAACTCACTGCAGACTTCGTTCCGAAGTGACGCCTCTGCCCACCGCTTCTCGAGCCTAAAACTCCGACGGTGGTGCCGCGCAGTGGCAATTTATTGAATTTTGAAACTTTATTAACACTGTAATTAAGTTCATTACAGCCATAAATAAAACATAAAGTGACTTGATGAAGTAGTTTCATAATGAGCCAAGCAATTTCTCCGTGAAGGCTGCAATTAATTTTATGAATATTTAAAAGTATTTTCCTTAAAAGACGACACCGTTCGTCTCGGATATTGTGAGAACATTAATTTGATTTTGATTAAGATATCAATTAATGTAATGAAGATGGAGAATATAAACAAACTTAAAAACTTGGCATGTTGGGGCGAAGCAACGCCCGGACAAGTGAAGGAAACTGGGCTGCGCGTCGCGAGACGTGCCGACGCAGAACCTCTTCCCACAATGAAACTACCAGAGCGAGAAGCAAAGAATGTAGGAATTCTGTAGCGTTCTTGGAATTCTAAGAACTCTTTCCGTGCCGCTGCTGGCGCCCCCGCGCCAGGCCAACGGGGTGTCAGCAGGGTAGGCGTAACCGAGGCGCCCTCGCTCCCCAGCGCTTCGACCAGGCAGTATTGAATCGTTCGCGGAGACCAGAGGAAATTGTAACGGCGGGCAACGCTACAAGTTGTGGAAGTTTATTATCGGTGATTTTCAGAGAAAATGTTATTGGTTCTGATAGCTTGGGCTTTAGAATTCTTTGTACGAGAAAGCCGAAACACGTTTGTGTGTGGATGAGAGTGTGTAGCGCCGTTTTGTGTATTCAAAAGTTTTTCACAGTTTCAAAAATTTTGACGTAACAGATGCGTACGGAACAAATAAAAATATAGTTAATATTGTCCCTTTTTATAAGTTGAGAATATTCTCCCTGATATTCTTAACAAACATCATGTTTTCCTTGTGTTATCAAAGGGAAGAATAAAATACAATGGAATATGGAAAACAAGTGCTCCTATATTGCCGGCGTGTTCGATATCTGGAAAGCGACTTGCGTCAACATAAACACATCTCGTGTTACGAGTAATTACAAGTAAATATAATATCGAATCTCTCGCCAGTATTTGTAGGAAAAATATCTCGTCGTGATATAGCAACTAACATGTTGGGAGCTTCGGCTTCAGGATTCACATTTCGTTAACATTCGCCATTGCACCTGTAGAGATAAGCATTAGCTTAGGAACAATAGTGTAGAGCTCGGCCTAAGATCAAAAAGAGAGCATGAGATACACGAAATTTTGAGGGCCTCACACAAGCTCGGGATATGTGACAGTTTTACCGTCCATATTTATCAAGCCAAGCAACAGCGTCTGCCCGGCAATCACTAATGTTATGAACGCAATTCACCGGCTCTTGATTTTCTTCCGCAAGTTCGCGTGTGGTTGGCCGAAAGCTGCCTGCGCACGTAACCTTGTTTCATCGCGGCTTCAGCCATGCACAGTCTGCAAGGCAAGTAGCGAAGCACTCTTGCCTAGACAAAGCGAACCAAGCTCAAACAATGGCGAGCAGTGAATAGGTCAGGAAAATGGGAACTACACAGACCGCTGAGAACAGAAGCCTCGATGAAACTAGACAAACTAAAGTTTGCGTCTATGGACGCTTTTTGAAAATGGTTAAAAAGAAGACGCCCAAACATGAAATGTTTCAAACTTTTTCAGATCGGTGGCTGTATAAGTATGCATTAGAGAAACTGTTATTTTTATAAATAATGTTTATTTGTTAGAGAAAATAGTTTGTTTCAAATGCAGGTCACCGATATTCAGGTCCGACTTATTGGATCTAGAGAAAAGGTACAGGTTTATTTAAAGAAATTGATTTTGAAGTTTTTCGTTGACTAGGAGTGAAAAGAGAAGCTTAACTTTTCGCAGCATTGAGAATTTTTTCCATTTAGAAAAACATATGTTGCAAACTATAAATTCTCTAACAGAATTAATGTAGTTAATGTAACGAAACACGAACTAACAACGCTCATTTAGAATCGTATCACTGTATTTGAGGTAATGGTTTTGTATTTGAGCAATTAAAAGGAATCGATGGATCTTGGATTCGGGAAGACGGCGACGACGTATTGAAGAGCAAGATGAAATTCGCCGGAGAATCCCTAAGACCAATAAATAGGGCATATTTGACATTGTATAACAAAGAGATATAAGGTATTTAAAGCATGTGCTGGAATTACAGAGTAGCCTTGATCTGTAATAATCATTTTTGCACATTTTCCTTTCTTTTTACTTTCTCGTATACTTACGTATATTCGGAGAAAAATACGTGAAATAGAGAAAATTATATAAGACAGCGGAAAATAGATTTCGATATTTCAACGGAAATACGCGTACACCTTTAGGGTTCTCCTGAACTGTAATGCGTGACAATTTTACAAATGACATTACATTAAATTGAAGAAAGTAGATGTATATCTTACACCAAGGGAGATAAATACAGTTTTCTTCCTTTTATATATATATATATATATATATATATATATATATATATATATCACAAATACAATATTTTAGTGAGATATATAATTAAAAAATATGTATAACACTACATAAAAATTGTAATGCGTCTAATAATATGTATAAATAAACATAACTAATCTAACATGCGAATATTCTCCTTCTGACTGCAATTTTTTAAAGAAAGCCTGCGTAGCCGACATTGCAATTGAAGACGCTCCTTCGGGTTCGAGTCATGCGGGTGCGGGTTCAGACGTGAAACAGATGCGGGTCCGAATCATGCCTCAGGCATGGATTGATTGATTTATGATTCGGGCGCGTAAAATGCTAAGGTGCCAGAACTCGAGTGCACGTTTTTTACGTCGGGAGGTAGCAATGATATTCTCCTGCTGGATGGCGAGATCCAGCGCCGACCTCCCCGTTGACTTGAGTGGATTTTCTCCGACTGGCGAGGCGGTTCCGCAGCCGAGGCAAGCTCTGAGCTCTCGACATGTGTGCTAGTGTAGTGTATGTAAGGAAGGGATGAGGAAAGGGAAGGAAGACGAAGGAAAAATTGCGCACGTTCAGTGTCCCGGGAAAAATAATTGAAGTAAATAGTCACCTTAGTATGTCTCGTTGCATTTCTTCTGCCTGGTTTAAAAAATATGGTATCAAGAAATATCCTCCATTTGCACCGCTATTTTATCTATAGAAAACAAGAACTAGTGGTGCTTCCAACGCACATACTTTCTTGCTCTACTTCTATACGGTCCCTGCTATTCCACTACTCCATAAACAAGCAAAAGTGTACTATACCAACGAACCATTTCGGTACCGGGACCCGACAAACGAAACTCAAATTCAACGAACCGGCACTTATACCAATACGCAACACCAACACCGCCTCTGTCGAACAGAGCCATGAAAGAATAGAACCGACCTATAAAATGGTAAATGCATGACAATGAAACAATTGATAGGATGGTAATACGCTTTACAAATATGAGAAGAGAGACAAAAATTGTTAAAAGTTAAAAATTTGAACAAATATATACAGACATTTCCAGTACATTTATCGCAATTACTTGTATTTTAGTCAAAACGTAATTCTTCGGAACCGTTAGGGATTCATTTCGGAACCGTTAGGGATTGTAAGTTTATCGCATGCCTTGTGGTTAAATTGTATTAGAATTTAGCGTTAAAATGCTCATAATTGTACTTAAATTGGTTCATACAGATATATACTAGACAACGGCTGATTTGACATGTCATACGCTTCAGAAATCGAATATTATTATTATTATTTGCGAGTTCATTGCAACTTAGAGTCGCTTATCGCATCCTAGCTTCCATTTGCTGCGATCTTTCCAGTCGTTTCCTTGCAGGTTTCTTCCGTCCATCGCTTTATTTACTGCATCCTTCCAAAGTGTCCTCGGTCTCCCTCTTCTTCTTCTTTCTGCAGGGGTCCATTCGATAATTTTTTTCGGCCACCTTCCCTCATCCATTCGACGCACATGCCCATACCATCGGAGGCACTTTGCCTCCACAGTGTCTAAAATTGTGGTCCCTATGTTTAGCCTTGCAAGCACGTCTTCATTCCTGATTTTGTCCTGAATCGTGAGCTGACAACAACGTCGCCAATAACCCATTTCTGTTGCTCTTAATTTCTTCTTTAGTTGTTCCGTTGTTGCCCACACTTCTGCTCCATAGGTAACAATGCTCTCTACAATAGACTTGTATATCTTTATCTTCGTGCACGGTCTTATTTGTGGGCTCCATATGGTATTATGCAGCTGTTTGGTAACTTGTTTCCCTTTTCTTATTCTTTCAATAATTTCAGCTTCACTTTTACCATTTTTGGTAAACATTACTCCAAGGTACTTGAATCTATCGACTCCTTTAAAAATACCACCTTCTAGCATCAAATTTCTGTTTACATTATCAGCTACAATATATTCAGTTTTAGAGATATTTATTGTTAGCCCCCATTTCTGGTATTCTTCAAACAGCTTCCTCAACATGTAATGTATATCATCTTCTTCTTCTGCCAATATCAGTTGGTCGTCAGCAAAAAGCAAAGTGAACAGTTTATCCGTTCCGATTGAAACTCCCATATTCGCGCATGTTCGCCTCCATCTCTCTAGGGCAGATGTTAGATATATTTTGAAGAGTGTAGGAGCGATTGCACATCCTTGTCGCAGACCTTTGGTGACAGGGAATTCTTCAGATATTCTTCCACCTACCTTCACCCTACTGGTACAATTAACATACAGTACTTTCACTGCTCTTATATATAGGTCACTAACTCCATTTGCTTTCATTGCTAACCACAATTTGCAGAGGGGAATACTGTCATATGCCTTTTCTAAATCGATGAAGACCAAATGGGTTTCAAGGTCTCTTGCTAACCGTTTCTCCAGAAGTTGTTTTAAACAGAAAACACAATCCATACATGATCTTCCGGCACGAAATCCATTTTGTTCTTCTAGCTCGTGTATCTGATTTTCAATTCTTTGTTTTATAATTTTGCCATATAGTCTTGAAAGAGAATTAGTCACGCTTATTCCTCTGTAATTGGAGCAAACTCGTCTCTCTCCTTTCTTATAAATGTTAGAGATATAGGCAGTTTTCCACTCAGGGGGCACAATTTCATCCCTCAAGAAACAGCTGAAAACATACGCTAACAGCTCGTGAAGCAAGTCCGTCCCATATTTAAAAAGTTCTATGTGGAGTCCGTTCGGTCCAGGCGAGCGTCCATTTTTCACGGAGCTAAGAGCTTCCTTTATCTCTTTAACTAAGATGACGTCATTTTCAGTAAAAATCTGATCTGAGAAACTTATCTCATTGTCTAATTGAGTAATAAATTCTGGACGATCTTCAGTTAACAGCTTCTGGTGATAAATTTTACACTCTTTTAAGGGAATAAGACTTATGGGCATAGTCTCCTTTCTATTTGTTCTAAGAGATTTTAGTGTTTTCCATGCTTCAGTTGACTTTCTATATCCTACATGCTCATCAATAGTCTTACATTTTTTATTCCACATTTCATTTTTGGCTTTCGTTACTTCGAAATCGAATAACAGAGTTGAAAAATTGTTTAAAAGACGCAGTTAGGGAAAACACAGACAAGTCCTGTCTATTTATCTATATTGAATCTATTCGTGAGTAGAAGTACTTCAAATGATTTTCAATAAAGAATCTACACTCTTCAATGTTTTTTTCCTGCAACATCACATTCATCAAATTAAAATTTCCCACGGGGGATCGAACTCGGCACCTTCCTTATTGAAGATCTCAGCCCGAAGGTGCATTAACCAACCGCGCTACGGGACCGACTTGCGGAACAGCTGCTAATATTTCAGTCAAAACGATCTTGAATCACTTCTATTATTAGGAAGCCGGTAATTGTCAACACGCAAAAAACATGTCTTTCAAAAACATGACCAAGAAAGGCAGCGATAAACGGTTTCCTCGACATAATCTATCGGATGATCGGCATTTGGAAAATAACTACTGCGAGAAAGTATGTGCCATTCTATAGCACCACTAGTTTATTTATATATTTACCTTCCCTTCTTACACACGTGCAAAACATTTAAAGAAAAAATTTGGAGCGGTTTTTGAGAATTTTTTTTTGTAAATTTGAATCGCAATTTACGCAAAAACTATTCGTTTTTCCAAAAAATGGTACATGACCTTATTTGAAGTGCTAATTTTGTACAACCGACTTTGTCTGAGGCGAAAATCTCTATCTTCAATTTTACAGTTTTTAAACAGTTTTTTGCAATTTTCGAAAAACAAGGCCTATCAACGAAAATGATGCCTACGTCATTCCCTTCAACGTTTTTTGCACTATTCAACAACAAAATATAATCAAAAAATTTGGAGCCATTTTTTTTAAATTTACAAAATCTCAAAATGGGCTTCATGTAAAGTATCCTCAAATACTAAGATATCGGTTTCAAATTCAAGAGGCCTTGAGACGAGTCAAAACCATCGGGGAATATCAATTTTGAAGAAAATCGACCGAACGATTTAGGCGCTAGCGTTGACCACAGACGGACAGACGGACGGAATGCCGTCAATCGATTTTGAAGTATGAAGAAGCAACAAATCATGGATTTTGACTACACCACGAGATAGAAATTTTTTTTTCTAAATTTAGCAACAGGTTTTATCCACATTTTTGTCACCAGACCGCTGCTATAAGAGATTTTCTGGCGAAAATTCCCCGTTTTCCGCCGCACGATTACATAACTTTCTCTCTTACGAAGTATTCGTAAGGCGAGAAAGTAAAAAACGTAAACTATAACAAGCTCTTTCTAATCAATGAGCGCTTACAAATTGATTCAAAGAAAACGAAAAAGTTGTAGAGGTAAGCCTCTATTTTAACGAAATGTACAAAATATGCGCTTATAATAACACGAATATGCACCAACAGAAAAAATCGGCCAATTATACACAAATATGCACTAACATAATAATCTACATACCAATTCTATACATTCTACTATCCAATTCTAACCACATGTTAAGAAATTTCACTTAGCTATGTCCTGAAACAAAGGACAAAAATATGCAAAACCATAGAAATCCGCACTCTAATCATTATCATAGTTACGGTCGATGGAGTTCAGATATACACAGGGCCTTGGTCAGCTGAGGCACGAAGCGCACATCGCCATTGCACCAGTATTGAAGGCAGCGCTCCGGTGAATCACAGCGCGGGCGAGCGGGCGGGCGAATGCGCGCGGCAGCGACAGGGGATGGGGCCGCGGGCGAGCAGAGAGTCGTTTGTCCGGAATTTGCCTAATGAAGGGCGACCGGGCGCGCTCGGCTCGCCCTCTTTGCCCTCATCGCCCCGCTCCGCCCCGCCCCGCCCTGCCCTTTCCCCGTCCCGCCCCGCTCTGCCGAGCCCTGCCCCGCTCCGCGCCGGGCCGCTCCGCTCGTAAAGCCGACCGGACGCGCGTTAAGGGGCCGGTGCAGCGACGAGAGGAGGAGCGCGGGCATGGAAGCGGGGCGCGCCGTGCAGACACACAGAGCTGGATGTGGGTACGGCAAATGAGGGAGGGGTGATGGTGGGGACGTGGAGAAGGGCATTGCAGAGTGAGCGTTGTGTGGGAACGTGGGATAACGTGCAATCAATGGGACTGTGGGACAGAGAGGTCTTCCCAATGGCGTTGGGTCAGAAGGAGATTCAGAGCATGGGTCATTGGAACGTGGACCGCTGGAGTTAGAGGCGACGGTAGTGAAAATGACGAGAATTAGGGTGATGAGAGCTTCGGGTCAAAAGGGCGTTTAGAGCTTAGGAATTGGGGACTTTAAACGATTGGAGTCAGTAGAAGGAGAAACGTGGACAGTGGGAGCTTGGCGCGTGGATGGTGCGAGAAGTATGAGTGGTGAGGGAGAGTGGTGAGAGGGTGAGTGGTGAGAGAGGAGTGGTGAGAGAGGAGTGGTGAGAGAGGAGTGGTGAGAGAGGAGTGGTGAGAGAGGAGTGGTGAGAGAGGAGTGGTGAGAGAGGAGTGGTGAGAGAGGAGTGGTGAGAGAGGAGTGGTGAGAGAGGAGTGGTGAGAGAGGAGTGGTGAGAGAGGAGTGGTGAGAGAGGAGTGGTGAGAGAGGAGTGGTGAGAGAGGAGTGGTGAGAGAGGAGTGGTGAGAGAGGAGTGGTGAGAGAGGAGTGGTGAGAGGGTGAGTTGGGAGAGGGTGAGTTGGGAGAGGGTGAGTGGTGAGAGGGTGAGTGGTGAGAGGGTGAGTGGTGAGAGGGTGAGTGGTGAGAGGGTGAGTGGTGAGAGGGTGAGTGGTGAGAGGGTGAGTGGTGAGAGGGTGAGTGGTGGGAGGGTGAGTGGTGGGAGGGTGAGTGGTGGGAGGGTGAGTGGTGGGAGGGTGAGTGGTGGGAGGGTGAGTGGTGGGAGGGTGAGCGGTGTGAGGGTGAGCGGTGTGAGGGTAAGCGGAGAGGATGGAGAGCAGTGGGAAGTGGAATGATGGTAGAGTAGAAGATGAAAATGCCAGGTGGAAGGTGAGGACACTGAAAGAGCGGGTATAGCGTTGAACTGGGCGACGGCAGAGAGCGGTGGTGAGCGCAGAGCAGAGGGGCGGAGGAGACTTAGGCGTGGTAGTGAGTATGAAACGCGGGCATTGCCATTGGGAGGCTAGAGGGTGTCCCGAAGAGAGGGTAGAGAGTGTTCCGACTCATTCTGGTGATGGACTGCGCTCACGATGTTCAAGGGGGCATGGCGTTTCGAGGGTAGTCCGTGCGCGAAGCCCTGGCTGTATAATCGGCATTACATTGCATATAATTCTTCCGTGGTCGTCAAACGTGTCGCGCAAGTTATTCTATTCTAACTCAAAGTCTCGTTATTTTCTTGGCATCACTCTGGAGGTACTAGCAACTACTTACTTATTTTGTTAACATAACCCTGTTGTGCAGAAGGGTCCCAAAATGCACTATGTTATGATACTGCCTGAGGCTTCTAGGTTAATGCTACACATATCTACCAATTCATTGCTTTAGTTATTTTATTATCGATGAAACATGTTCAATATTTCCCCTTAGGTGATAACTAGATCTAGAGTCTCTACTTTAAATGCGAGTACCCATTTTCGTCGCGTAATAAATAGGAATAGGAAGATTCTTTGTAAATAACAAATCTTCTGAAAATCATGATTTTTTCATGTTTTGAAGTATTTATCGTTTCAAAAAATAAGAAAAAGTGATAATACACACAAATAATTAAGTAAAAGTTTTAAAATTTTTGTGATAAAAGTTGAAATTTAAATGACTATCAAATAAAACATCATTATTTTGATTTCTCTATTGCAAAAATAACATGGTTAGTGTAGACAAATAAAATGTGTTTGTATCACAGTCAAACTGATTTTTAGAATTTAACAAAATGAGAATCTTTCGATTTATTATTCGATTCTTTATCCGTTCCACTAATACTAAACTATTCGTACGTCAGATACTTTCAAATGCACTTTAAAGAGAAATAATCATGAATCCATACCAAGCCTCTTCAGATATGACAGTTCACGAAGAAATTTATTGACAAAGAATTTGTATCGCCTCGCATTATAATACCATATCCGTTAGTTTGTGTTATGTAAGTAGAACTAATGTACAAAATCAAGAGACGAAAGTTAACACAATTCAAACCACTTTTAAAATGTATTTTTGCTCACTGCGCTCTCTATCTAATCATTTATCATAGCAATCTCAAATGACGGAAGTATTTCACAGTGTATATACGTACGTACTAAAATAGGAGCAACATGCACGAATATGTTTAAGTGTCTATTCACACTAGGAATGCATGCTAACTTTACGCTTGCGGGCTTGAACGTTTCATGTTTAATGTACCCCTTAAGGCTCGTCAAGAGCACCTCTTCTCTTCACCCGGTTTCACCTCATGCCGTTTTGCGTACAGCTTTCTCCTAAACCTGTGGTTTGTTAAGGTTTACGCGTACGGACTTTCAAAATAACCAACCTCCAAACGCTATTCCCAAAGTAAAACAAGAGGGAATGGTTTCTGACGCGGGGTTGGCAATATGATATAGTCGAGTTCGCCTCCCCTTCTGAGTTACTTCATGGCAGTAACTGTTGCCATAGCAGCATTTCAGACAGAGAGTTTGAGTCCCGTCGGGACGCGTCGGTGCGAATTTTTTATGCTAGCAACTTCGCGAGGCCGAATTCAGCCGCTTTCTGCAGAATTCTAGCTGCCGGCTTCTCTCATCTGTTGTTTTCTGTTATTTCTCCGATGAATATCAGGCGAATGTCGAAGCTGTACTCTAAAACACGGGCCACGGTTCGTTTAAGATCTTTCCTTCTTCATCCTTGCCTCATCTGCCCCTTATGCACACACACACACACACACACACACACACACACACACACACACACAGACACAACACACACACACACACTTTCAAGCAACACGATGCTACACATGTCGGAAGACCCGAGCTTTTCCACACTGTAGCAGTGCCACGCTGGTGGAGATATCTGGAGGGGGTAGACTTTACAATCTGACAGATAGACTGGCTTCGGACCTCACGTTGCAGCAGGACAGGAACTGTCACTTGTCAGCTACAACATGCACTGAACTTACGGAACTAATGACACTGACTTATGGTATGATTAGTTGACGTCCTGGAAACTCAAAATAATCAATTAATCAGAGTTTATCCGGACGGATAAAACGATAGATGTAGCACAGTTGTGTATTTCGAAAGTGTTAGTTCCGGACAGGAGTTCTTTAACGGATAGGGCAATTACGTGCTAGAATCCACGACAAAGCAGCTGAGTGACGATCGCACATTCTCTCTCGGCGCTCGTTGCCACCGGGAGCCGCAACGGGGCATGAGCAACGCCTCGCCGCCGCCGCCGCCGCCGTCTTTGCCCGAACGTAATCTTCCTCCACCCGCCCCCGGAGTAAGTCTCCGCCCGCGACATTCCCCAAAGCCTCGACGGCCATTCACGGCCGTCTTCCGTCGCGCGGCGGCAGGGCGGGCGCAGCGAAGGAAAGCCGCCACACGGGAGGCGAAACCTTAGAGCGCCACCGCCGCGGCGCGCCGCAGGTAAACAAAAGGAAAAGTCGGCCCGCAGGCCATCCCCTCGCACAAGCCAAGGGGAGCCACGCCGCCGTATGCCAGGACTCGGGAGGCGCGTCTCCGCCTCGCCTGGTGGATGGCGCACACTGGGCGAGCAAAACTCGCACAGAGACAAAAAAAAAAATGGCAGAATGAAGATCGTTATAAAAATCAATGTGTGTTTCTATTTTATGCGCTGCCGTAACGTTCTTCGGAATGCAATAAAACTTTCTTAACTTATTGCTTGCTTTTGCGCGAAGAATATAGTCTATCGCACAATGACACACGCACATTCCCATTGTAGTATGTCTGATGATTTTAAGTGTATGCGGTGATTTTAAATCCTAACTTCCTAATTCCTAACGTGAATGGAACCTTTTACATGTTGCACCTATTTTAGTACATACAAACATAGCGAAATACTTCCGTCATTTTAAAGTGGTATTACAATGATTAGATAGAGAGGGCAGTGAACAAAATCACTTTTTGAAGTGATTGATTTTAAGTGTTTATGCTGATTCAAGTGCCCCTGAAAAGCTCTACGCAACGCCGCACCCTGAAGTATTAAGCGCATCTTCACCGCATAATACGAATGCCCCTGCGATTGTGAAATATCGCCCGGAATTATTACTTTCACGTTATCTCGGACAAGTAAATGAAAGACTCTCCAAGACAATGTCATACCGAATACATTCCCAAACTTGAGGGAGGACGTTTAAACAATTGGATGCTTGACAACCATCTCCAAACCAGGACATAGAACAAACCCATACTTGCGAGGAAATCTTTCATCTAATAAAATTTGTGCAGAGCCTAGCGTTAAACGCTATTAACAATCACGTGACCAGTAGCGTATGAAGTATAAAACGTTTCAATAGCGAAGCATTACCCTGTCCATTAGTTATTAATAATTATTATTGATAGTATTATTATTTTGATTATCGGTTAATACATTTATCTGAGGACTCCAAATCACTGCAGTCTGTCGCTATACAGTTTTCTTTGATAATGCATCTCGCGGGAACAATGCAGTTTCCTTTGGAATTGTCATGATATTAATATTAACTATCAATTTGGCGAAAGAGAGCAAGGGAAACATGACAAGAAGATAAAGAAGGAGGGGGAGGAGAATAGATGAAGGAAAAGAAGAGAATGAAAACGCAAAGACAGAAGGAGGATGAGAAGAAGAACATAAACAGGAGGAGGAGGTAGCAGAAAGAGAAGAAGAAATGTTGCTTTAGCCTAATAGTGTTCTGTTTATGCTTAATGAATTTAGTATTCTGCTCATTGCTTTTACCTTGATGCAACAAAACCGTACAACTCAAGATAAATGGTCTGTTTTTTTGCGATTAATGAGAGTAAATAGAAATTTATTATATAAGATATCATTTATTACATATTTGCATTAGTTATTTGCAATTGAAAAAATTCTTAGTAATTTTTTATTTTCTCTTTATTATAATCTCGAAATTACAGTTTTTGCCCTCTCCCGTATTTCTGGGAATATCAATTCTTCTAATATAATACAAAACATTTTCAGCGGCAAAAAAATAGTATCGCCCACGAGCACATCTATTGGACTTAAAATCAAACTTCCCCGCTCGTCCCTTGAGGGTGAGGCGGGGGCCAACTTTGAAATCTTAAATGGGAACCCACACTTTTTGTTGCATATTCGGATTATACACTAAAAAGTGCATAAGTTTAGTGTAAAACATTTTTTGATCGAGGGAGACGATCCGATTATTTGTATTCATGTAGGTCCAGCGGATTCAAATCGCCCGCGCTGATTTAACCAGGTTAAATCAAATTCTTTAATGAATAAATGGAGGTTTCCATTTAAGATTTCAAAGTTGCCTCCCCCACCCTTCAGGCCGGGGGGAGGTAGATTTCTTTTTAGTTCAGGCATATTTTCCCATTGGAGATATTAATTTTTTTTGTCTGGATTTTTTTGTTCGTTTTTTTTCTGGATCGTCTCTCTCGACAAAAAAATGTTTTAGACCAAACATATGTATTTTTTAGTGTAGAATCCGAATCTGCAATAAAAAGGGGTTTCCATTTAAGATTTCAATGTTGGCTCCCGCCTCACCCTCAAGGGGTGAGCGGAGAAATTTGATTGTAGGTCTGACAGATGTGCCCCTTGGAGATATTAATTTTTTGCCTTTGGCATTTTTTGTACGTTGCATATTTTTCCAGTTATTTTGATTTGTCAAGTTAAATGGCCACCCCCTATATGGAAACCAGTGTCACATTTTGATTTCCCATTTTTAGTTCTAAAGTTGCACAATCAACTGTATTTATATCATATTAATTGAGTTTATTTTAACTGAGTTGTCAACATATACCATGATTCCTTCAGCTGGGTATTTGTCATTATATGTACTACAGACTTTATACCCTGTTAGTTTATACAAGTTGATCTCGTTTAAATTTATCCATATTTCACTAAATATAATTTTTTGGTTTATTCTTTATGTTGTTTAAAATAGCCTCTATTAAACTGAATTTGTTTCTTAGGCTCCTTACGTTACAATGAATATAGGAAAAGTTTCCCGAATTTTGGTAGTTCAAAAAGACGTTATTTTCAATAGTGTTGGAAACAGGTCAGTTTGTTGATTCAATGAGATCTGTCATTTTTGGCCATTACATTATCCTTGCCTAAAGAACAACCTTCTTCTTCAAAATATATATAAATTTCGAATACGTCGGTCATGCGTGCAAACACTCCAAAATGTTTAAGGCATGAGTCCTTTTCATTATACAGCTCACGCCCCATTTGTTTAATTTATGTCGTGTTACAAGATTTGGTCTATGCACTTACTCGAATAAGATATCATTTGTTTTACTAAGCTTTTGTCACGAGCAAGACAACATCCTTCGGAAACCATCTGAATTCATCTGTATTTCACCTTCGTTAACACTGCCATTCTAGTTGTCCCCGGCGTCTTCGGTACTACACTCTCCCCAATCCCCTCCAGCCGCAACATCGTACGTCAGGACCATTCTCTTGGCGGGATATCGTCCACTGCCTCGGTCCGGGTATCTCTGTCAGCCCGGCCCGGCCTCTGGCCGACCTTGTCGCTGGTCTGCCATCTCGTCCATCCTCCTTTGCCGCCGCCGCCGCCGCATCGGGTGCTCCTGATCCTACCTGGGCCGCCGTCGGCTACCGCCACGGAGATGAAATCAATAAACTACCCGAGGACTGGCGCGGCCGTCGTCGTCGTCGCAGGCAGTGGAAGGCCGTTGGCGCCACCTGCCATCCCCCGCCCCCCTTCCAACGCCACCTCGTCCGCCACGCAGTGGGCCAAGTCACGATTCCACCCTGCCGAAAATAGTACAGTTACTCCACGAAAATATAACATGTTACTGAAGAAATAATAATATCTAATATCATTATTATTCTCTACTGTCTGTGTTTGTACTGGCACAACAACCTTTGACGGGGCCAAGGCCTATCAGCTGTGTCTCGGCCTTGCTGCCATGGGTTAAGGCGTTCGTGTAGTCATTACATATACATACCTACGCCGTATTCTGGTCTTCTCAACCTGAGAAGTGAGATTTCGCATTGTCACACAGCAACAGATACTGAGATACTGCAAGGAAAGCGCACACTATAATCTGCCCTGACCGGGAATCGAACCCAGGATCACGTCATGAAAAGCGAGCTCGCTGACCAGTGAGGTACCCGTGGGGCATTCTCCACAGTAGCCCCTGCGGATAAATGTTTTATAATAATCTGTACTCTTGTGTTAATATAATTCAGAAAAATCAAAAAATTCTTAAAGAGGTGTAAATTAAAACTACATCAGTTAGACTTAATTTAATTACCTTAGTACAGATATGATCTTTTTCTTAAAAATCACCTAATCGATATTTTAGTCAATAACGCATAATGAGCCATTTACATTAAACATTTTTATAGTTGTGAATACGTTTTATGTTGTAAAAGAGGAGTCACTCGAAATACCAAACCACAAATTTTACTGTAATATTTGTGAATGTTAAATATTTAAATGTGTAATGATTACTTGAATTTTTATTGTGAATGTATACATTTTCGTATTTCATTTGAAAAATAGGGAAAGTTTATTTTTATTCGTTGTCAAAACAAAACGTACATAAGATACCTTGTATATGAACACTCGATGCAGTGTTACATTCATTCATGCGTTTAAAAAAAGCTGAACGTCGTTCATAATTTAACTCTTGCACAAGGGAATGGCAGACGAAATTAGACCGTCAAAACAAAGTAGGTTGCGTAAAATCTCTGAAGCGTTCAGTTTGGAGAAAGCTTTTTTTCTTTGGTCTTTTGTGCAGCTGGAATAGTCTTTCAGCCAAGGTTACCCCACCTCCGACACCCCTCGTTCCGAGAAATCGGCCGCAATTTATACGCCTCCCGACGCCCACACGCGGGTGATATTGAGAGCCAGCCGCCATCCCTCCGCCTCCCGCCACCCCCCACCCAGCTGCGCATCCGAATGCCATCCGTCGGCCCCGCGTTTGCGTCTCTGGAAATCTGGAGAAGTGGAGCGGGTGCTTAAATTTTCGGGACCGTTTAGACCAGAGTCTCCTAGATATCCGCAAAGTGTCTCTTTCAATTTATTTTCTGTAGTGTGGATTAGAAGCAGATTAGTGAGAATAATTGAGAAGAGGAAAATTAAAACAAAAAAATTACGTGTATTAAATATGTTGAAATATCAAAAGATTCAATTGATTGGTCGTCTATGTGCGGTTTTAAAACAAAAAATTTATAACGAGAAGAATATATGGAAAAACGAAAAACATTCACGATAACTTTCTTATTTTCATTTGTTTTTATTTCATATTCAGCTCTGATAGATTCATCTCTAAACTTAATTAGAAATGTAAAGGTAAATATTTTTAGTTTATACATGTTTGTTTCTTTAGCAGATAAAATACCTTGTTGTTTGATATTACTAATAATAGTCAATTTAGTGTCTGGTGGTATAAAATAACACGAAATAGTCGATATAGCTGTGAGAGCGATGCACTAGATCTGTGAAAGATTAAGTTACAATTCATTCAAGAGAGAATATTACAATTTCTCTACAGTCGTACAATATCGAAGAAATATATTTTTTTCTCAAATACTGCTTTGCAAGACTTTCTCTGAGATTCTGGATACTGTACGTTCTCTGAAAGTATATTCCCTCACCCACTATGCGACTCATTTCTTCCAATTCTATTACATAGGACTCCTCATTTCTAGTGACTCCTAACGTAGAGGAAAGACAGAATTTCCTTAATGCCTATAACCACCAACATTAACCACCTTTACCGTGCACCTTGCCGGCCTTCGCGTGCTTTTGCCCTCCTCGCCCTCCACCTCCTCCTCCCACTGCTCCTGCTTCTTTTTCATCTTGTCGACTCGTCTCGTCCTCGTCCTTCTCCTGCTCCGACTCCTCATTCATCTACTTCTTGTCCGCCTGCTCCTACTGCTCCTGTTGCTACTCCTTTAGCTCCTCAGCATTCTTCTGATCCTCCTCCTGCTTTAACTTTTCGTTCTTCTCTTGCTCCACTTTATCCTTCTACTTCTTCCCGCCTTTTCTTCCACCTCCTCCTCGTCCTTCTACCCCTCGCTTTCTTCTCCTCTTTCAACTCCGTATCGTCTATCTTCCTTATATTCTTCTCTTCATCATCCTTGTTCTTCACATACTGTTCGTCCTTCTACTCCACGCCTTCTTCTCCTCTTTCTTCTCCTTATTTTCAACTTCCTCCTTTTCCATTTACTCCTCGGCAATGCCCTCCTCCTTTTTCTCGTACTTCCACTTCCTCCTCGTTCTTCTAGTCTTCACTTTTTTCTCTTTTCTTCCACTCCATATCGTCAATTTCCTCCTTGTCCTTCTACTCTTCGCCTTCTCTTTCTTCTCCATGTCGTCCTTTTCCTCTTCCTTCTTCACCTCCTCCTCGTCCATCTACTCCTAGTCGCTCTCCGCCTCCTCTTCGCTCACCTCCGCCCTCCGCTTCCGCGGTCGCGTCGTTCCTCTCCCAGAGTGGCCGAGCGCGCCGGCGCTGCCCGTCGGCGCCAATATTTTGTTTGCGGTCGCCGTTAAAATCGATGCTCGCGCAGCTGTCGCCACGAACTCCGGGCGCCCGGAGTAATCAGCCCGGATTTATTTATTTTTGCGCCGCCCCCGGCGCTGCGTCACTCGTCTGCCCGCCCGCCCGCCCGCCCGCCCGCCCGCCCGCCCGCCCGCCCGCCCGCCCGCCCGCCCGCCCGCCCGCCCGCCCGCCCGCCCGCCCTCGGCCGCTGTCGCTGCCGCCTCTCGCGCCAGAGCCCCGCGATGCAATTGCGCTTATTGACTACAGATCAAAGCGACCCTCCGAGGCGGAGAGTGGGGCAAGTCGGTGGCCTCGGTACTTCTCTTGCTACTTTGTGAAAGCGGTTTCGTTTTCCAGTTTCAAGTTATGATGGGGCGGGAAGCTCAGACGCATCAAATTATTGGTATTAGTGCTCTGCTGCGTTATCAATATTAGACATTATCAACATTGTATTTTACAATGCCTGCAACGCATTTTATGACAACTTTGGAAATGGCGGGGTAAGCAAACTTTTCATGTGTTCACAATATTAATTACAGAATGGACGACACGAGAGAGTGGTATACAGTGTATAGTGTGTGTATGTGTATGAGTGTGTGTGTGTGTGCATATAGGCTCTCATATTGAGCATATTGGAAATGTTTTGTCTTCCAAAACTCAATGCTAACAGTTGCATTTGAGATTTCGAAAGTTTTGAAACAGAAAGAAAGCAACAAATCAATCCCAGGTCCAATAGCAACCTCCTTCTAATTTATTTCCTTAGCTTCTAAGATTTTCATTTAGTGTAGTTTTTAATTCCTATTTATGAAGGTGTACTTTTAATATACTTTATGGAGTTCAGCAATTCTTGCACCATGTAGCAATAGAATTCGTCCCACACCAGGAGAAACATTCTTAAATCCTTGCAAATGACTTTTTTTTGTTCTTACTGTGGTGGTAGTATAAAAAGCTGAAAATTGAAAATAGAGAATCTGTGTATAATAATTATCCTTACATATTTCAATTTGTTTTTTACTTCACTTATGAAGTGAACGAAATCATATTGGTAAACCATTATCAATATCTGAAGAGAGCTTCTTTTGTTACAGGCAACCCAGATATCCTGATCTGCGGCAACTGCCGCGAGATGTTCACAGAGCTACAGGAGCTGCTTGACCACAAGAAGACATACTGCAAACTGCGCTTCACTTGCAAGTGCCACACACTGAACGGAGTCAAAACTAGTGAGTATTGCTTTTTCAGCCTAAGCAAGTTCACAACATCCAATAATTAGGGTGCGGATTTGATGACCTAAAACATTGCAAAAAATTGTCAATAAAATGCTCTTAAAATTTTTTTAAATGCTCCAAAAACAAAGAAAAATGACGTAACTTTTTGTACCAAAACCACTTCAGATGAACAACTCAAACTGTAGGATAATGTTAGTGATATAATCGATGGTTATTCTTTTTGTTCAAGTGAATTGGCTTGCAAACTTTTGGTTTGGGCTGAAGAACATTTCTGCCTTTATAATCGCGAAATCGGCTGATCTGAAATGGCACCGATAAGCGTCACAGGAACCTTAGATTACATAGTACTCACAACGGCTGATATTACTATTATGAGCGAAGAAATCGAATAGGCTACTCAGGAATTCTATGGTGAACATTTCTTGTATCTAATGAATATTGTGTGAAGCAATTACCATTAAAATTATGTTAAAATCGATTAAATCAGCGAAAAATGAATTAAAAATGACGTACAAAAATGGGTAATTTCCTTTTGTTTGAACATAAAATTAATTTCTATACTAAACAGCATTATTGTAAAATGAAAAGAAAAAATGACATTTCATTAAAATCCGCCTCCTGCTAATAATCTTTGAAATCGTAGCCTTCCACAGCCGAAGTCAATCAATACTAGACGTCCTGGAAGTTAGCAGGTCCATTTCATCCAATCACAAAACTGCATAGCTCATAATTTGCCGCTTTTTTGCCGTTTTTGAGATGCGAAAACCAAAAATTTGCCGCGAGCCATTTTCCCCCAAAAATCAGTGGTCCTGCTAACTTCCAATGGAAGTTAGCAGGTCCATTTCATCCAATCACAAAACTGCATAGCCCATAATGTTCAGCTATTTTGCCGTTTTTAAGATGTGAAAACCAAAAATTGATATCTCCATTATTTCAAAAAATATTAAGAATTAAAAAAACATTAAAGATACGTTCAATATAAGAGCGCAATCAAAGAAGTAAAAGGACGTCCCCCGTACAAAATCACACATAACAACTCATAATCGACGCCAAAATTTCCCAAAAACTAGTGAAAAACAAAATCTGTAATAAAAAATTTGCCGCCAACCGGTTAGACACAATTACCCGGGTTCGAATCCCAGATATGCACCTCTTAAATTAGCCCCATTCAATAAATAGACGCATTCTCTAGTAAACCATTAGCTTTAACAATTCATACTGTGCGCCGAAATTAGCACCAACCAAGTGGCAAACATAATCATTAATAAAATAATTTGCCGCGGATCGGCTAGTTTAAATTACCCGGGTTCGAATCCCCAAAACTTATATTTTGAAAGCCCCTTTCAAGGAAACGCGCGGTGTCTCCAAAACCATTAGCCATAACAATTCAGTATGAGCGCCGAAATTAGCAGCATGAAAGTGTAAAATATTATCTGTAATCAAAAAATTTGCCGCGAACCGGTTAGTGACTGTTTCTTGAGTTTTTATTTCCAAAAAATTATCACTTCGATCGGCGCCTTTCTAGAAAAGTGCGCCGTATCTCCTAAACCATTAACCTTAATGATTCACGTTCTGCGCCGAAATCTGCTGTGAACGTGTGCCAACAATAATCTGTAATCAAAAAATTTGCCGCGAACCGGTTAGTAACTGTTTCTTGAGTTTTTATTTCCACAAAGTGTATCACTTCGATCGGCGCCTTTCTAAAAAAGTGTGCCGTATCTCCTAAACCATTAACCTTAACGATTCACGTTCTGTGCCGAAATCTGCTGTGAACGTGTGCCAACAATAATCTGTAATCAAAAAATTTGCCGCGAACCGGTTAGTGACTGTTTCTTGAGTTTTTATTTCCACAAAGTGTATCACTTCGATCGGCGCCTTTCTAAAACAGTGTGCCGTATCTCCTAAACCATTAACCTTAACGATTCACGTTCTGCGCCGAAATCTGCTGTGAGCAAGTGCCAACAATAATCTGTAATCAGAAAATTTGCCGCGAACCGGTTAGTGACTGTTTCTTGGGTTTCAAATTCCAAAATTATCCCTCTTCGAACGGCCTCTTTCTAGAATAGGGCGCCGTATCTCCTAAACCATTAACCTTAACGATTCACGTTCTGCGCCGAAATCTGCTGTGAGCATGTGCCAACAATAATCTGTAATCAAAAAATTTGCCGCAAACCGGTTAGTGACTGTTTCTTGTGTTTCAAATTCCAAAAATATTCGTCTTCGAACGGACTCTTTCTGGAATAGTGCGCCGTATCTCCTAAACCATTAACCTTAACGATTCACGTTCTGCGCCGAAATCTGCTGTGAGCATGTGCCAACTATAATCTGTAATCAAAAAATTTGCCGCGAATCGGTTAGTGACTGTTTCTGTTGTTTCAAATTCCAAAAATATTCGTCTTCGAACGGACTCTTTCTGGAATAGTGCGCCGTATCTCCTAAACTATTAACCTTAACTATTATTGTTCCGCGCCGAAATCTGCTATGAGCATGTGCCAACTATAATCTGTAATCAAAAAATTTGCCGCGAATCGGTTAGTGACTGTTTCTGTTGTTTCAAATTCCAAAAATATTCGTCTTCGAACGGACTCTTTCTGGAATAGTGCGCCGTATCTCCTAAACCATTAACCTTAACTATTATTGTTCCGCGCCGAAATCTGCTATGAGAATGTGCCAACTATAATCTGTAATCAAAAAATTTGCCGCGAACCGGTTAGTGACTGTTTCTTGGGTCTCAAATTCCAAAAATATTCGTCTTCGAACGGACTCTTTCTGGAATAGTGCGCCGTATCTCCTAAACCATTAACCTTAACTATTATTGTTCCGCGCCGAAATCTGCTATGAGAATGTGCCAACTATAATCTGTAATCAAAAAATTTGCCGCGAACCGGTTAGTGACTGTTTCTTGGGTCTCAAATTCCAAAAATATCCCTCTTCGAACGGCCTCTTTCTAGAATAGGGCGCAGTATCTCCTAAACCATTGACCTTAACGATTCACGTACTGCGCCGAAATTTGCTGTGAGCAAGTACCAACAATAATCTGTAATCAGAAAATTCGCCGCGAACCGGTTAGTGACTGTTTCTTGAGTTTTTATTTCCAAAAATGTATCACTTCGATCGGCGCCTTTCTAAAAAAGTGTGCCGTATCTCCTAAACCATTAACCTTAACGATTCACGTTCTGCGCCGAAATCTGTTGGATGTTTGTGAATGTTTTAGGAGATAGAGCGTCTTTTCCTCAAATGGGAAGATGTAAATTTCGGGAATCCGAACCCCGGTTACTGTAACTAACATACCCGCGGCATAGAGATGATTATTGCCACTAGGCGAAGAGGATGAATTGTTTAAGTTATTGGTTTAGGAGACACGAAGCGTTTCCATTGAAGAGACCATTCCAAGAGATACGTATTTAAATTTTGAACCCGGGATACTGTAACAAAACGGTCCGCGGCAAATTTTTTGATTACAGATTATATATATCACTTGTTCACACCTGATTTCAGAGCAGAATGCTTGTTGTTGAAGTCAATAGTTTAGGAGACACAGCGCGCTATTCTGGAAAGAGGCCGTTAGTAGAGGTACATTTTTGGAAAATTGAACCCAAAAACCAGAAACTACCCGGGTCGCGGCAAATTCTTTGATTACAGATGATAGTTGTGACTTGCCCACAGGTAATTTTGGCGCAAGGCGGGAATTGTTAAGGTCAATGATTTAGGAGATACGACGCACTATTCTAGAAAGAGGCCGTTCGAAGAGGGATATTTTTTGGATTTGAAACCTAAGAAACAGTCACTAACCGGTTCGAGGCAAATTTTTTGGTTACAGATTATTGTTGGCACATGCTCACAGCAGATTTCGGCGCAGAACGTGATTCGTTAAGGTTAATGGTTTAGGAGATACGTCACACTTTTTTAGAAAGGCGCCGATCGAAGTGATACATTTTTGGAAATAAAAACTCAAGAAACAGTCACTAACCGGTTCGCGGCGAATTTTCTGATTACAGATTATTGTTGGTACTTGCTCACAGCAGATTTCGGCGCAGTACGTGAATCGTTAAGGTCAATGGTTTAGGAGATACTGCGCCCTATTCTAGAAAGAGGCCGTTCGAAGAGGGATATTTTTGGAATTTGAGACCCAAGAAACAGTTACTAACCGGTTCGCGGCAAATTTTTTGATTACAGATTATAGTTGGCACATTCTCATAGCAGATTTCGGCGCGGAACAATAATAGTTAAGGTTAATGGTTTAGGAGATACGGCGCACTATTCCAGAAAGAGTCCGTTCGAAGACGAATATTTTTGGAATTTGAAACAACAGAAACAGTCACTAACCGATTCGCGGCAAATTTTTTGATTACAGATTATAGTTGGCACATGCTCATAGCAGATTTCGGCGCGGAACAATAATAGTTAAGGTTAATGGTTTAGGAGATACGGCGCACTATTCCAGAAAGAGTCCGTTCGAAGACGAATATTTTTGGAATTTGAAACAACAGAAACAGTCACTAACCGATTCGCGGCAAATTTTTTGATTACAGATTATAGTTGGCACATGCTCACAGCAGATTTCGGCGCAGAACGTGAATCGTTAAGGTTAATGGTTTAGGAGATACGGCGCCCTATTCTAGAAAGAGGCCGTTCGAAGAGGGATAATTTTGGAATTTGAAACCCAGGAAACAGTCACTAACCGGTTCGCGGCAAATTTTCTGATTACAGATTATTGTTGGCACTTGCTCACAGCAGATTTCGGCGCAGAACGTGAATAGTTAATGTTAATGGTTTAGGAGATACGGCACACTTTTTTAGAAAGGCGCCGATCGAAGTGATACATTTTTGGAAATAAAAACTCAAGAAACAGTCACTAACCGGTTCGCGGCGAATTTTCTGATTACAGATTATTGTTGGTACTTGCTCACAGCAGATTTCGGCGCAGTACGTGAATCGTTAAGGTCAATGGTTTAGGAGATACTGCGCCCTATTCTAGAAAGAGGCCGTTCGAAGAGGGATATTTTTGGAAATTGAGACCCAAGAAACAGTCACTAACCGGTTCGCGGCAAATTTTTTGATTACAGATTATAGTTGGCACATTCTCATAGCAGATTTCGGCGCGGAACAATAATAGTTAAGGTTAATGGTTTAGGAGATACGGCGCACTATTCCAGAAAGAGTCCGTTCGAAGACGAATATTTTTGGAATTTGAAACAACAGAAACAGTCACTAACCGATTCGCGGCAAATTTTTTGATTACAGATTATAGTTGGCACATGCTCATAGCAGATTTCGGCGCGGAACAATAATAGTTAAGGTTAATGGTTTAGGAGATACGGCGCACTATTCCAGAAAGAGTCCGTTCGAAGACGAATATTTTTGGAATTTGAAACAACAGAAACAGTCACTAACCGATTCGCGGCAAATTTTTTGATTACAGATTATAGTTGGCACATGCTCACAGCAGATTTCGGCGCAGAACGTGAATCGTTAAGGTTAATGGTTTAGGAGATACGGCGCCCTATTCTAGAAAGAGGCCGTTCGAAGAGGGATAATTTTGGAATTTGAAACCCAGGAAACAGTCACTAACCGGTTCGCGGCAAATTTTCTGATTACAGATTATTGTTGGCACTTGCTCACAGCAGATTTCGGCGCAGAACGTGAATAGTTAATGTTAATGGTTTAGGAGATACGGCACACTTTTTTAGAAAGGCGCCGATCGAAGTGATACATTTTTGGAAATAAAAACTCAAGAAACAGTCACTAACCGGTTCGCGGCGAATTTTCTGATTACAGATTATTGTTGGTACTTGCTCACAGCAGATTTCGGCGCAGTACGTGAATCGTTAAGGTCAATGGTTTAGGAGATACTGCGCCCTATTCTAGAAAGAGGCCGTTCGAAGAGGGATATTTTTGGAATTTGAGACCCAAGAAACAGTCACTAACCGGTTCGCGGCAAATTTTTTGATTACAGATTATAGTTGGCACATTCTCATAGCAGATTTCGGCGCGGAACAATAATAGTTAAGGTTAATGGTTTAGGAGATACGGCGCACTATTCCAGAAAGAGTCCGTTCGAAGACGAATATTTTTGGAATTTGAAACAACAGAAACAGTCACTAACCGATTCGCGGCAAATTTTTTGATTACAGATTATAGTTGGCACATGCTCATAGCAGATTTCGGCGCGGAACAATAAAAGTTAAGGTTAATAGTTTAGGAGATACGGCGCACTATTCCAGAAAGAGTCCGTTCGAAGACGAATATTTTTGGAATTTGAAACAACAGAAACAGTCACTAACCGATTCGCGGCAAATTTTTTGATTACAGATTATAGTTGGCACATGCTCACAGCAGATTTCGGCGCAGAACGTGAATCGTTAAGGTTAATGGTTTAGGAGATACGGCGCACTATTTCAGAATGAGTCCGTTCGAAGACGAATATTTTTGGAATTTGAAACACAAGAAACAGTCACTAACCGGTTTGCGGCAAATTTTTTGATTACAGATTATTGTTGGCACATGCTCACAGCAGATTTCGGCGCAGAACGTGAATCGTTAAGGTTAATGGTTTAGGAGATACGGCGCCCTATTCTAGAAAGAGGCCGTTCGAAGAGGGATAATTTTGGAATTTGAAACCCAAGAAACAGTCACTAACCGGTTCGCGGCAAATTTTCTGATTACAGATTATTGTTGGCACTTGCTCACAGCAGATTTCGGCGCAGAACGTGAATCGTTAAGGTTAATGGTTTAGGAGATACGGCACACTGTTTTAGAAAGGCGCCGATCGAAGTGATACACTTTGTGGAAATAAAAACTCAAGAAACAGTCACTAACCGGTTCGCGGCAAATTTTTTGATTACAGATTATTGTTGGCACACGTTCACAGCAGATTTCGGCACAGAACGTGAATCGTTAAGGTTAATGGTTTAGGAGATACGGCACACTTTTTTAGAAAGGCGCCGATCGAAGTGATACACTTTGTGGAAATAAAAACTCAAGAAACAGTCACTAACCGGTTCGCGGCAAATTTTTTGATTACAGATTATTGTTGGCACACGTTCACAGCAGATTTCGGCGCAGAACGTGAATCATTAAGGTTAATGGTTTAGGAGATACGGCGCACTTTTCTAGAAAGGCGCCGATCGAAGTGATAATTTTTTGGAAATAAAAACTCAAGAAACAGTCACTAACCGGTTCGCGGCAAATTTTTTGATTACAGATAATATTTTACACTTTCATGCTGCTAATTTCGGCGCTCATACTGAATTGTTATGGCTAATGGTTTTGGAGACACCGCGCGTTTCCTTGAAAGGGGCTTTCAAAATATAAGTTTTGGGATTCGAACCCGGGTAATTTAAACTAGCCGATCCGCGGCAAATTATTTTATTAATGATTATGTTTGCCACTTGGTTGGTGCTAATTTCGGCGCACAGTATGAATTGTTAAAGCTAATGGTTTACTAGAGAATGCGTCTATTTATTGAATGGGGCTAATTTAAGAGGTGCATATCTGGGATTCGAACCCGGGTAATTGTGTCTAACCGGTTGGCGGCAAATTTTTTATTACAGATTTTGTTTTTCACTAGTTTTTGGGAAATTTTGGCGTCGATTATGAGTTGTTATGTGTGATTTTGTACGGGGGACGTCCTTTTACTTCTTTGATTGCGCTCTTATATTGAACGTATCTTTAATGTTTTTTTAATTCTTAATATTTTTTGAAATAATGGAGATATCAATTTTTGGTTTTCACATCTTAAAAACGGCAAAATAGCTGAACATTATGGGCTATGCAGTTTTGTGATTGGATGAAATGGACCTGCTAACTTCCATTGGAAGTTAGCAGGACCACTGATTTTTGGGGGAAAATGGCTCGCGGCAAATTTTTGGTTTTCGCATCTCAAAAACGGCAAAAAAGCGGCAAATTATGAGCTATGCAGTTTTGTGATTGGATGAAATGGACCTGCTAACTTTCAGGACGTCAATACTAGACGGTCCGCGAGACGCCGCGGTCTAGGAACAGTTGCTACTGTCTCTAAGATATGCTCCCTCTTGGACAGCCAAGTGTTTACTAATAATTAATTATTCCTCCTCGTCTAACGTGTAAGTAAACATGTAATACTCAAACGGTATCGAAATGTTTTGCCCCTAAAGCTTTGTTATTAAATACAGCTTTAAAAAACATAACTGAAAAGCTTGTGTAACAAGACAAGCTACCACGAGCTTAAACAAGCCTCTCCCTATTCTTAATTAATATCGCGATTTTGGTTGATGTGTTTCTCATCTTGTTGCACCAATATGTACAAGACATACTATAGTAATAAGGTATGCAACACTTTCCCCAAAATCTGTAAATTAACATTTACTTATAATGGGGGATTTTCTTGTTTCTCAAAGCCTTTGAATTAGATTAACACAGTATTACTATTCTTTATTACTAGTTATATTTAATTGGAAAACTTTACAAAAAGGTTATATAAGACCGTAATACATTAAAAATCAATATTGATGTCATCTCATGAGAACTGCCGTGCTTTTAGCTAAGTCCCAATACATATACTTAGGGCAGTAAATGACTAGTATTATCGGAAACCTATTACAACACTTTCAGAAAAGCCCTTCACTTTACCTTTTCGGTTAAGAAAGGCGTTCGCTGTTCGCCACAATGTAATCCTCCCGCCCAGGGCGTCGAAGCGGCCGCTGTAAATTCGCCAGTGCAACCTTTCATGCACGCCTCGATAAAGTGCATTCCCTGGCGCGTGGAACGGCGTGTTAAAGGCCGTTACGGGAAAAGATCAATAGCCGCGGCGCCGCCCCGTAGATAACGGGGAGATGACGGCGGCGGCGGCAACGAGGGCGGGCGGCGGGGCGCGGAGCAGGAAGGGGCGGGGCGGGGGCGTGGCGGGGTGGAGCGGAGCGCCGATAAGCGAACCCGCGTGCGCAGCATGGAGGTCAGCCCGGCCGCCTCCTCCGCCCACACCCCTCCCCCTCCCCTTCTCCCCGCTGCTCCGCGCCTCGTCCCCGCCTCGTCCCCGCTCCGTCCTCGCCGCTGCTGGCCCCGTCCATACCTCCACCCCCGTGTTTCCGCACCCGACACCCCCTTTGGCCTCCCGGCCACGTCCCATCGGGTCGGGTCGTCTGCTTGCAGTATCCCTAGTGACTCCGAGCTAACCTCTATACTGCTGACCCACATTTCGCGTGTATTCAGTAGGTCGCCTAGCCATTAATGAACCATCCTCCTTTAGAGTTTTACAAACGTAATGGTATTGGTATTTATTCCACTGTGGGGATATAAGAATTAATGAATTTATTGTGATGTGAGTTTTAGAAAAAAACTGACAGATTGGTTTCTGGTGAAAATACTCCATGGACGTAATTACCGCGGTACAAACTCAAAACTGCAAAGACATGAATTAGTATTAGGTAAAAATATGTAAAAGTGGGAATCAGTTCATTAGTCGAATACAAAGTATGAATTGTTATTTCTTTAACCATAATCATCGTTATATCCATTATTAATTTTCTTCTACATACCAAAATGATATGACTCACGAATTCCTGAAGTATCATAAGCCCTTCAGAGAAGAAGGTGGTACAAATACCACTTATAAATTTCAATGCATAGGTGAATACGCAAATTATTCACATCTCACTCAGGCAGGGAGAGCACTCCCGACTCGCGTCATTTGCAAGTTCCCATTGCAGAATCGAATGGATATTTTATTAATTAGAAACTCATCTTCATGGAAAAGTTTAGACTATACCCCGCTAGGAGAATTCACAACCTTTGAATACCGTTGATTTTGGATGATCCACTTGAAGTCTTTTCGGTTGTCGAGGAAATCAATTAACTTTAAGTAGAGTAAGGAAGCATTCGAACTCCCCTCTAATAATTCGCATATGCATACATACGCCCGATTCTTTTCAAACTACCAGATTATAGCATGCTTTTAATCTCCAGCCCTGGCGTGGCAAGTTATTTAAGACTCGCTATATGAGTTTCTCCTTCCCTTTTGTACTTACATTTTTTGCCGTTTATCAAGAACGGGTTAACATTCTATTTGGCTCTCAACCTTCCGCTCTGCAAAGGACCTCAGCCTCTCGATTCCTGATCGCATCTACCTCCAACTCTCGACTGCTACACCGGCGCGTCCTTCTCAGAACACCTCCCTTTTAGCCTCTCAGCCCGGACCCTGCCCCCTCCCAGGCCTCCCGCCCCGCCAACCTCCTCACCCCCTTCCCGACCCCACTTCATCCCTCCCTTTCCCTGCCCCGCCCTCTCCCGACCCTGATCCGCCCCCGCCCCCGCTTCGCTTCCGCCCCGGCTCTCTCCTTCCCCGCCCCTTCCCAATCCCGCCCCGCTCTTTCCCCACCCCACTCCACCACGCCCCATCCCGTCGCACCCCATCCCTCTCTTTCTATGACCTCCCCCTCTCCTCCCCTTCCTCCTCCAATCCCTGCTCCTCCCCACCCCACCCCTCCCATTCCCGCTCCTCCCTGCCTCATCCCGCCCCCGCGCGCCCACACCCAGTACTCGGGGTCGCCCCGCAGGCCCGGCCACTGGAGCGCTTTGTGGCGACCACAATGCGCTATCGCGGCGCGGTGGCACCGGCGACCTCGCTTGGGGCGGCGGCGACGGCGGCGGCGGCAGCCGTCTTCCTGTATTACCGAGTGAATGGCCACAATGAGCGCATTGAGTAGGTGGCCTACGTCGTCCGCGTCGCGTCGCGCCACTCGCTGGCTGCCGGCAGCTGCCCCGCCTCCGCCCCCTCCCCAGCCTCCGCCCCCAACCTCCGCCCTCGCCTCCGCCCCACATCTGCCCCCGCCTCTGACCACTCCTCTGTCCACGCCTCTGCCCACGCCCCTGCCCACGCCTTTGCCCACGCCTCCGCCCTCGCCTCCGCCCTCGCCTCCGCCCTCGCCTCCGCCCCCACATCTGCCCCCGCCTCTGACCACTCCTCTGCCCACGACTCTGCCCACGCCCCTGCCCACGCCTTTGCCAATGCCTCTGCCCACGCCTCTGCCTACGTCTCTGCCTACGCCTCTGCCCCCGCCCCCTCCCCGTCTTCCGTCGCTCCGCACCCGTTTCCACCGCCGCGAGCGGCACCGTCCACGACCTCGACGCTACAACTGCCGCTTCCCGCATCTGCCGTCGTCGTCGTCGTCGCGATCCCGCCGCCTTCTATGGATTCTCTCCCTCTACCGCCAAACGCCACATGCCGACCGTCAATTGTCATAGCTATCTCCTCCGGCGTTGAAGTCACCGCTATTTCACTACTACAACCGTCACCGTATCTTTTGGCATTTACGTGCTTCTCTGACCGTCGTATTCGGTGCTGTATTAGTTCTCGTCATCTCGTGTAGATATTACCAGCATCCCCACCATTTTGACCAGCACCAGATTCAAAATTCTACCAAATTTAGTTTATAAATGTCACCGCTCTTCTGAAATTCAGAACGGCATAGCGAACGACAGAACGACTTCTATTCAGAAGTACCCTCGCGTCTTGAAATTTTTCTAATTCTCTCGGAACTAACGCTATTGCTAATATTTATCTTCCGGGAACCTTAGACATCCGTAAACCGCAACCACGGTACGTCCTGAAATGGCTGCCATTTCATTTTGGATCGCCTGCATCTTTGTATCACGCATACTCGCCCTACCCCGCCACAGGCAGTGTCGCCTCTTCGCATTTACCTTCACCTTCACCTTCACCCTTTCCTTTCATGCTCAATGCTCTACCACAGCTACTGCTTCTTTGTCCACTTCTCGCAGCCATTTACGTCATCCTTGATTCTTTGCGAATTTGCCTTCCTCTTCACCGCACTTCTCGTGAACGCCATTGACATTCCCTTAACGTTCTCTCCACTTATATGCCCTTAAGATGCCCTTACTTACACTTCCAAGAATTTTCCGTCTCCTCTTGCCTCCTTCATTCTCCGAAACTCTTGTTTCCCCCCTCCCCGCTCCTCCGCGTATTTCAATGTTTTACTACCTCCATCCCTCTTATCACGTTTAATCACTGTTTGATGTCCTTAGACCTGTTCGCTCCACTTCTCCGTGCTCCTCTCCCTCTTCGCTACGCTTCGGTCAATTCGCTTCCTTCATCCCCACGTTGTTCACTCGACCTCATCCGTCCCCATCGCAACTTCCTCCATCTCACTTTAATACACCCTACTCGTGTCACCTCTCCTCCTCACTGGCACGCCTCGACTCATTTGAATTCTGAATGAACTCTTACAACCAATACCATCTGCTAGCCATACACTCTTTGCATTCCTTCGACCGCATCTTATAACGCCGTGCACTTCTCATCTTCTCCTATCTGCCGGTGGACTGCTCGGTAGTTTTCTTTAGTACCTGTCGAATGCGTTAGTTCATCCACATCCTCCTCTTACCTGCTGCTCACCCGTGCTAGCTGCATGCCCTTTCACTTCCCTCCAAACCGCTTTACTCATCATGATCTGAACTGTCCTGGTGACGCCGCATGGAAGGCTAAGGTGCCGACGTTTCAACCATAATATCGTGGTCTTCTTCAGGGCTGTAGGGTCTTCTTGAGAGGGCCGGACGATGAGATGTTTGAAACGTGGGCCCATCAGCCTTGGACGCGACGACACCCGGGCAGCCCAGATCCGTGACTCTGGCCGCGGAAGCCTACATCGCTTCTCGCATCGTTGTCCACGCCCACCTGCCTTCTTCTCCGCGTGCTTTGCCCTGCCGTTCGCGCGCACATTGGCGCCTCGCCTCGCGCCCGCATTCTCATGCTAATCGGGCGGCGCGGGCGCGTCTTGAGGCGGCCCGCAGCGGGGCGGGCGGCGGGCGGCGGCTCAAAGTGGCCCCGATTGCAATTAGGCGCGCAGCCGCGGCAAGGGACGTGGCGGCGGCGCCGGCCTTGCAGATAATCCGGTCACGGAGCTCTTGCCCGCCTGCCGCCCCTAGCTGCCTTCACCCACCCGCCCTTGTACGAGTATCGTGCCCAGGCCACAGCTGCTGCTGAACGTATAGCCCAGCAGCCTTAGCAGCCATTCAGTCATCTCTCCTTGGAAACCGAAATGCTTGCTAATGATGGAAACCGTATTTCACCGCTAGCGTACACTTCTTAATCCTTGATATTCCACGTCCAATTTTCTTTCCCAGTAATTCAGGCCTCTGGCACTACTGCGCGCTTGAAGAAGTCGATAAAAATGTAACATACTGTTCACAAGTGGTAGGTCCACAAGTGGACCTACCATCTGTCCTTTGCATGGTGTTCACAAGTGGTAGGTCCAGTCTTGCTTGCGGAAAATGTTCGAAAATGTTTGGTTTTTTGGAATTAATATTTCAATAGGATCTTATTGAATCTTTTTTCGGTAATTTGGGTATTGTTCCTTATAATCGGTTATAAGTACACTGATATCTAACCATCACTATGCTTAAGTTTTCACAATATATATCCCTGTTATCAAATAAATATTTGTAAATTTGTCTTGCAGGAGTGTGTACTCAGCCTCTGTTTTGGAATAAATTTATTAACATGAAATTTCGAATAAATTAATTCAAGTTATATTTGTAGAAAATCTGGCGTATCTACAAAATCTGGCGCAAAACATAAGTTACAACTAGAAGTTTATAAAGAAGAAACAAAATTTTAATTAGGCTTTAATTAATTAAATAATTAAATTTTAATAATTAATAAACTACTTAATGTATAATAAAATATTCCACTACCACCAAGGACATCCCCACGTGGTGAAATTATTCACTTGGCAAAATGTAGAATCAACAATGTGGAATAAGGGGAAAGTTATATGTCCTAGAGATAGTGTTTTCAATATTGTGAGATTTTACAGATTTTGAAATAATGAAGATAGGGCAGAAAAGACGAACAGGACTGATAGGCAAGATAGACAAGTCTGTATATACAGGACAAGACAAGAAATAAGGACGTGTACAATTTGTTATAAGTATTTTCGCTTAATTTTCATGAAATAGTTCCAAATTTTGTCTTTAAATGTTTTAATATATTAAGCTGAATGCACTGAATGACATAACACACTACTGTGATGTAATCTTGCAATTTTTCAAATATTACAGATATGTGTGTTCATATAGTATTATAATATTGGGCAATGTTTTGAGAGTAATTTGAGTATAAAATTGTACTTCGTTGAAAGTAACTTGAAATTTAATGAACAATATTTCTTTTTAGTACATAGTTTCCTTTTTTAGTAGCAATAGTTTCCTTTTTTTACAAACCTTTAAACTATCGCCCACAGGATGGGTGGCCTTCACGGTGCATCCATAGTTGTTTATAATTAATCAAATGTTATATAATAGGATATAATTAATATCGTTTCCAATTTGAGTTTCAACTTATTAAATAATCTACCAGTTAAACTTGCTTTCAAGTTTTTTTTTCAGTTTAAGAGGAAATGTATTGTTGGAAATAAGTTTTCAATTAATAAGCGTGCATTACATATTTTATTTGAATTTCCAAGTTTAATTTAGAAGAAATATTATTAAATTACACAACCTTTCATTTTCATTAGAATTAAATTTTGTTTATTGTTTAATAATTTCTTTAGTTTGATTTATTTAGTTTGAATGTCATGTTTGGTTGAAGTAACTTTTAATTTCGTACTAGCAATATAATGCATATAATTTTCAGATTTTGTATAAGTTTAAATTAATCGATTTATCATTCATCTTGTTCCTTGGATACAATTATTACCATACATTTGCACTTAAATGAAAAGTTATGTAAATAAATCAATTTAGTTTTAATTATTCTGATTTTTGGTTTTACATATGGTGTGCTCATTCATTAATTATCTAAATAAATACATAAGCGTCAATTCGAATTTAAATATGACTGAACGAGGTCATAGACGTGTCAGAATAAACTCTTGTGCATTACAAATCTGTGAGCTGCGTTATTTTGATGAGAAAAATTTAGTTTCTGTCCAATCCGTTACTTTTGAATATGTTTTAATTAATCTTACTTTATGTTATGAATGCATTTAATTAGAAAATACAGTAATTATAAGGGAAACAAATGAAAAAAACATTACTATTGTCATTAAATATTAAATATTTGCTTACAAGATTATTTATTTCTTTTTCTAATAAAGCCTATGTTAGCATTTTTACTTGAGTAGGTGTGTAAATTATTATTCTGCATTCCAGCCATTATAGACGACCTTTTTCGATACAAGAAATTGTTCATAAAATGACATTTACGGCACATATTGTGACGCATGTGCCATTTATGTCACGAAAATGTTTTTCGTTACATCTGTCAAGTACTCGTGAAGATTCAGTCATGTTGTTTTCAAATATTAACTTTAATTCTCTTATAACTTCTGTAATGCTGTTATAGAAAATAATAACATATGCAATTCGTTTATAATGCTGCGTTCTTGGATTCGTACAAATTTGAAAACTCGTTCCTAACGTCGCTCATTTTCAAAACGTGTACCTACTCATGCAATAAAACTGAACATTATACGATAAAGTAGTTGTATACTGTTTCTTATGAGTCTTTTGCGTTGTGTTTGCATACATTTTTATTTTTTCATAGAATACAAATATTTCGTTTATGTAGGTTACATAATTATTATTCTTTATGTGAATAAAATAGTTGGCTTCGCCATGTGATTCACACATGTGTACTAATATAAAAAAATATCATGTTGATTTACTTACACAAAATTCGAATCTGGTAAATACATATTTTGTTTCCGAATTGATTTCCTTTGCCTGTTTCTTTTCAGTTAGAGGTAGTTCTTTCAGAAAACAAGAATATTTCAACTTAAATATCTATTTGTACAATGTTTTCATAATCAAGTAGTGTAAGTGGAGTAAGTAAATTCACGTGTAGAATTCCTAATGATGTAAAATATGAGAAGTTGCTTCTTTCTCATTGCGCTGCCTTGAAGAAAATCATGTAGTTCCTGCCAAATTCTTTCTTTCAGTAATCTCTTCTAGTCACGAATTTGATTTATAATTCATGTTCTATTGATATTAATTGTAATTGATATCAAGAGAGTAATAAATATATAATTGATGATTGAGATTGACCATATTTTCAGAACAGTTAGAGATTAATCGTAACTATGTAGTCCTGTATCTACATAGTTTAAACATATTCTTTCGTCAATGAAATGAAGAATTTCAAGGAAACCTGAAAGTACTACACCACCACAAATGAAATGTTCAAACATTGACTCGAATCCCTAATCGAACTTCTACAGTCTTAAATAATACTAATCTACGGTGGGAACAAATAAGTAAAATGAGAAGTTATTCAAAACTAAAAACAGTAATCCTCAGATGATTATATCTTCTCAAGACCTAAACTTGTAAACATCTTGGTTAAACAATAAGTTTATTTTTCTTTTCGTCGGAGGCACGCGACTGTTTTCTCATTTTCGGGCAGCAAAACAACAAAACTCCCTGTGACGTAAAAGAAATTTATGGCTTTCTAAAGCCTCCCTTATTCTATTCACTCGAGAAAATGAGTCCTCATTGCTCTTACCATCGCCTCGAGGGTCTACTCTTTTATATCTATGGATTACATCTAATTTTATTTTCTTGTAACATAAAATATTATTATATCGGTTTTTCTTTTTTAGTTTTCTGTAGTTATTTTTTGGTTTCTTTGCTGCAAGATTTTTAATTTATACTCTCTAATGTTGACGGTGCGAAGTGTCCTTTGCAGGATGACAAAACAACAAAAAATCCAACTAATCTAATCGATAATTTAAAGCCGATATTTTTTAACATCGATGATTTTTTGTGGTTGATATTTTCTTTTTGAGATAATAAAAGTACCTATCATAAAAAAACTTGTAATAATTTTGAGACATCTGTAAACTGTACTATATTCGCCAGGCAAAAGTGAAAGTAAGGTTGAAAAATAATCAAAGTAGAGGCTTAGATTAATGAAGTCTATATCTTTTTAAATTATCCAATCAGATAATAACTTTATTTTATTTTTCTGATCGTTTTTTGATTTTTATTTTGTTTAAAAATATTGATTGTTTTGGGAGCGATGTTTAATTGAGATCGATATTTTAATTGTGAAAATCGATGTTTAGAAGCATGGCTGTTTCGTTGTCGATGTGGTTTGACGCGCGCGTGCGTTTTGCGTGCGGCAGAGCCCGGCGGCGGCGGCGAGGACCTGCCTTCGGCCGCGCTGCTGCTGTGCGTGCTGTGCAAGGACAGCTTCTGCAGCGCCTGGGACCTCATGGTGCACGTGCAGGCGGCGCACATGATGAACATCTACGAGCTGGGCGTGCCCCGCGCCCACGCCAAGGGCGACGGCGCCGCCCAGCGCCTCTCGCCAGAGCTCGCCTCGCCCGGCGACAAGGAGGTGAGCATCCGCCCCGCCCCGCCCCGCTCGGGCGCCTCAAACCAGCGTTGACAGATTATTTTTCGTCTAAGTCGTGATTTTTAACAAATATTAGTGAAAAAAGGCGTGATTTGTTTGGTTAAAAGCGGGACAAAAAACACAATATTAGTAATATTTTAATTGTAAGTATTGAAGCAAATACAATTACACAGATTTCAATCACAATGAACGTAATCAGTAGGTTATCAAATACCAGCAGCTAATATTTTATAGATATTGTCGTAATCATAAGATGTACCTGGCTTTGATAAATAGACTGTTAATTTTTTGGCAGCATGAGAGCTCGCGATCTTCATGTGAGAGACTGTTTTCGAGTGCTTTATGATATCATTTAGTCCACCATGAGAAATACTCCACTCTTTCTTACCCAGACGACACCACGCTTTATACTCGTTTATACTCGTTTACTTTACTTAGTACAGCCAGTTACAATCACGTTCCCATTTATTGTAGAATTTTGTTAACCGACGTTTTCCTAATTTAATTTTCATAACGGATGACATCCATTGTGACTTGCGCCGACTAAATCAAACTGTCTGAAGAACTTTCATCTTTACTCATCTTAAAACAAAGCATGAAGGAATTATACACAATTGATCTAGTGCAGTTTATTTTCCAAGTAGACTGTTCTTCCACGATTTTTAGATAATGTCCAACCATATTTGAAAATATTTAGGAATGATATTCAAAATCCACGCACTGAAAAATTCCCGAGTGAAGCAACCTAACGGCAATAACTTCCCAAACTCCACACTTCCTCTCCCGCAGCAAAACCGTTAACTTTATCAGTAAAGGCATTAGTAGGATCTTAATGATTGGTGACCTGCTTTTAAAATATGTCAAATGATATTTTCGTCCTTTTGCTTTAACACGCACTAGTGAAGACTTAGGAGCCGAATTGTTTGAATAAGTAAAGAAATTATTCTGCCTTTACGGCAAAGATCCCTGTCCACAGTTATATTTACAGCTTGTAAAAAACTGTCTGTGAGACGCGAGATTTTAAATTCTGTTTCCAATTTGTTCACTTCCAGCCTGATTTCCAATTTGTTCACTTGTGTCTACACACGCACATTAAAGAATAAGTCACGTAACTTTTCTCTTGTTTCATCAAAAATCTCTAAATTAAAGTTATCTTTCAACACAGTGACTCACTCAAAGGGGATGCTCATGGGGCTTTGGCCCCACGTCCCCAGAATCCGATGATAGGTATTCACAAATAAGAGTTTTACTAATTGTCTTTTTAATAACGGAAGTCATTTAATATCTCAATTTGATACGTTATTAATAAACAAATCTACAAATTATATGCACTTTAAGTTCAGTATATCTGAAAAATTATTATGGGGAAAACATCAAGTTGGCTGGACATTACAACGAAAGATCGCCGTATAAAAAGCCATCCATATCATTGTTGTAATTGATTAACTGACAAATGTTTCACCATTGCTTGCATCTACACTTGTTTGAATATAAAACAATATCAATACACCGTTTATGTTAGAAACATCCCTACCTCCTCTCCCTCAATGATAAAGTGAATGTCATTAAGCTAAAATTGCATATCTGTTAGTGTAAGTTAGTGTACACATGAAATTTGACATCTCGTTGTAAGGATTCGTTTCAGCTAACGTTTTCTCAGAATGCATTCTAATTTGTTTGATAAATTTCCAGTCTTAAACTACACGCTCTACAGCAAACAGCATATACTCATTTGGTACTCATAATCTGATAATTAGGTATCTTAAAAACTTCACAATGAACATTTCTCCTTTATTGCGACGCTCCGCAATATATCAGTTACTGAAATATAAATTAGAATATTTTATAATTCTTATATGGATTGTTAACTTACGAGTACAAACATGTTAGGTAGTTTTCTAGTCTTCGTACTAAGAAATGCTGCGCTACATCCTGCCATCTACTTGATGCATTGGTGAAAGTTTAAACCCGGAAGGGATTCTTACCTTGAATGATAAATTATGGTACATTCACTGATAAATAAATGGTTTAGTGTGCGATAAATGTCTGAGGCTGAAGATGTGCCAGAGCAAATGAATAAAGCAACGCAGAATGCAGTCGTTTATCTTCGCCGCGGAGTGGTTTTTGCGCCTCCCATCGCGAACGAAGCAGCAGCACTAAGGCCCTATCAAGAACTCAGCCTGCAATAGAGCGGCGATGCCGCAGCGGTGCGGCATGCAATAGTGCGGGATGCTCTGCTACGAATGCCGGCGGATCGCCTGACTGGCGCGGGCGGGCGGGCGGGCGGGCGGGCGGCGCGGCGTGGGCGGCGGAGCGGCGCAGACGGACGCTCGCCGCGGGCGAGGGGGGGCGGAGTGGCGGGGCGCGGCCGTAGGGCGTGTCCGGGGGCGGCTTCTCGGAAACACAATTACTTCCCTCCGCGCCACACCCCTTCGGCCGCCCGCGACCGCCGCCCCGGCTCCCCCACGCCTCGCGGATAGACAGGCGGCGGGCGATCACAATTAAAATGCGGACGGGCGGCGGAAGGACAGGGCGGGGCGGTCCGCACGCGGGGGGAAGTCGGAAAGCCGCCGCCGCCGCCGCCGCCCCCGCCGCCCTCTTCGCCAGTGCTCCGCTAATGAAATCACGGCACGAAGGAGCCGCTAATAACCGCTAATTACTTCGTCTGAAATAAGCTCCGTGACTTCTGTTCTTCTTCTATCGCTGCCATCATCTCCCTCTCGTCGCCGGCGTCGTGCTGGGCGGGAAGCGGGGCGGGCAAATGGAAGGGGCGGGGGCTGGGGCGGACGGGGTGCGGCAGGGGCGGGGCAGGAGTTTTTCCATTCCCGAGAAGCTATTACAGCGGCCATCAGCGCTCGGAGGTCCCTAGGGCGCCCCGCCTCTGTCCCCGCCGCCCGGCCCCCGCCTTCCCGTGCCGTTGATGCCGATGCCGCTACCGCCGGCAGCGCCCCCCGTGTTTAACAAGTAGGGAAGCACGCCTCGCGAGAAGCAAGCAATACGGCGTTGTTTATTCGACCATCGCCGAGGAGGAGAGGCTAGTGGTCTTTAAGCAACGGCAAACGAATGAATGGATGCTTCATTTATCTTGGCACTGCACACCGCAGTTGCTTAGATTTTATGAGATGAGGGCTGTTAATGACTGCACCTGTTAGTTCGTAAACTTTTGAGCTAATTATTGCTGCAGTTGTCTGCACAAATTAGGTTTGCTGCTGCGAGGAAGAGTATGCTAGGTTAGTGTGTAATTGGATGAAACGACGCAATCCATTGGTAGGTCGAACAAACAATACCTTCAGTGTTCGTAGAATTATACGTTGTTAATGTATTGGTCTTGAAATATTTAATATTTTAATACTGCTGCTCTTTCATGATTAGAATTACTGTGAAATGAATGACATACTCGAGAATATCAGGTTTATATCTTTTGATTTCATTCCTTTACGTTTATAACGAACTCTCAGTTTTTTTTATTGAACACTCCATCATCTTAATCTTCGTGAGGCAATCTTCGCCAATAATTCAATTTGAAAAACGTCTGTAGCTGTCATATGAGAATATTGATTGTCAGCACAAACACACTAGTAGCGATTTTTGATGGAAAATAAGCGGAACTTTGCAACCTGCGCCAAATTTGCAATATTTGTTTGGTTTTCTCTCATGATAACACCTGTCAAAGCAAGCGTTTTGTGTTTGACAACATGGACATGTACGTTAGTTGTCGTGCCAGTAGATAAAGTGTCCATAGATTAGAATTAATAGAAATGAGTTGTGGAACATGTATCAAAAATATTAACCCCAGAATATGTGGCTCAACGCATGGTGTCACTGCAGTAGCTCTGACCGGAAGGTCCTAGGTTCAAGTCCCCACGGTGACAGGAGTTTTGACACTATCAAGATCTAATTCAGCCGTCTGGAGGTGAATTCTATCTGCCAGTTGCTCTGATCGGACGTTTTCTGTGGCTTCACAGATCAACATCAGGCGAATGCCGGAACAGAATCCTAACAAACGGGACGCGCCCGAACTTTCCTTCCTCATCCTAGTCATATCCTCACCCCTTACTTACACTAGCATACACTATACTACCACACATGCGGGGTGACTGGTCGGGAGCTTAGAGCCTGTCCCGGCTGGGACGGTGACCCACTGGCAGGAGATACCTTCTTGGGGAAAACCCTGCAAGCTCGTCGCCCTACAGCGGTGAAAAGCATCGCCACCTCCCTTGGAAAACATTCCCTACACTTACAGGACTAAGGAATTTTGCAGTTGACGCACCTGGAATCACTAATTAATCAATAATTTTTTTACGAATTCTGTTTATTTGCAATTTATTTCTACAGAAATATCAGGCAAATGGTTTAATAATAATATTTACATGAGTGAAAATGTTACTCAACAGCAGCATTCGTATTTAAACAAATCGGTTCATTATATCTAGTGGTTTATGGCGCTGTAATCTTCTTGTTTCTTCAATATTGTCTAACTTGGGGACCTTATTTCTTCTTTGATGGTCTTGATTTGAAGGTCATTGTGGAGTACTTCATTGCTGACATACCAGGGTGCGTTTGTTACTGATCAATGTAATATTAATTTGCTTAGAGAGTCACACAAGCAGCGAGTCTTATCTCGCCGTCCGTTCGACAGCAACGAGCTCCGTTCCCCGAGACGCCGCTTCCGTTTCCGGCTGCGCCGCGTGCGAGCCGCGCGGGGGCGGGCAGTGCCAGAGCCCTGCGACGCGCGGCCGCAGATTGCCTTATTTAAATGAGGCGACGCTGGGCCCCGTGGCGGCGGCGGCGGCGGCCCGCCAACTTTATCCGGCCAGCTCGTTACGGCGCTGATGCGTATGTCTCGTGCGCTCCGCCCTCCCCTCCGTTTCCCTCCTCAACCTTTCCTTCTCGCCCTGTGCCTCTCTTCCCTCCCTCTTAGCCCTCTCTCCAGCCCATGCTGCCACCGCCACGCCGCGCCGCGCCGGAATAGGCGTCGAAATCGCGTATGCGAGAACAAGAGACGAACCGTTTCCCAGAGCGCGATTGCCAGCCAGTGCGGCTGCCAAAATCCAGATAAAAATTAAATTTCTTTATTTGCAGAAGTTTGTGTGTGTGTGAATATGAAAAAGGGTTTTGATGGGATATGCGTTTGTAATATATCAAATGAAAATTGATTTCCTTTTTATGAAATGTAAATAATATTAACAAATAAATGCGATTGAGTCATTTACATGCGATATCTATTTAATATGCATATTGGACACGTAGACTGTTGAATGCGTTTTCTGTATATTGACAAAAATGAACATATTCTGTCAGCTGACCTATATAATGAATTATTTAAATGCACTTTTAAAATAGTTGGAGTTTAAGAATTATTGTTCTCTAGCCTAGCTTCATATAAATGAAAAGATAGAACAACTGTGTATTTTGTAGTAAGTAATTACTGGAATCCTTTTCTTGACTACCACAGAAAAGACAAGAATATTGAATAAACAAGTAACTGAATGTAAAGTATATATTTGTGTTTCTATTCGGAAAATGAAAATACAAAAAGGATAATTCAAAATTTCCTTATTACGTCGCATATTTAACTCTTGTTAATTCTTCAAAATTTACTTGTAGAACTCCCCCACATTTCTCCAAAATAAAACAAAACTTTTGTGTGTTTTAATAACAGATAAGCTCATAAACATCAAACTATATTTCCAGGAGTACAAAGCATTGATTCTCGTTGTAGTATTAGAAGCGGATAAGCCGACAAATCCATATTTATCATTGTCACAAAACCAATATTTGTTTTTCATTTCCCCGAGCCAAGACTCCATAATTCTGTTTTTTTATATAGAAAAACTCTAAAATTCCTTTGTCTGTTTAACTAGCTTTAAGGACTGAAGGTTTTGTTCCAATTGCATGTAGAAGGAAAAATCCTTTAATTCTTCCGCAACTTGGAAGTTTTAAGTATAATATTTTCTGATACATGGGAAAGTGAAAGAAAAGTGCAAGCTTTATTCTGATACCAATTCGGTTTTATAATAGATTAAAAGTCTCTCTTACATTTAATTCCATCTTTCTCGTGAATAGCAAAATATTCACTGCATGCGCAGATCATTTTGGTCCAAAGAAAGTGATACTATTCGTTTACCAGAAAAATGAGTTCAGCAAAATAAAATACAAGTATTCAAGAATTATCGTTTTAATTTAAGCTAATTTAGATTAAGAACACTTAGATAAATATTTTTCTAGCGAGTTTGATCTGATTGAGTACGAGAAGATCCTACGTGCATGCAAACATTAGCCAAACCACCAAAGATACTCATTTTCGGTAGTCTGTTTTCTCACAGTGGAGAGTTTTATATCAGCAGCAACTTGTGTGTGTCGGTGTGTGTCGTTTCTACATACTATTATAACTGGGCTGTGAGTGCTTCATATCACTGAAACAACCACACTCGTCACTAACCTTTTATTTCATATTCTTCTCTTTTTTTAATTAGCCTTGTTTTCTACTTTCTTCCTTTCGTTTTCACTTCTCATTCACGTGTCTTTGTTCACTTCCTCCATTACACAAAGAATACACCTTAAATTCTGGGACAGGAAGCAAAACATAACTTATCTCATCTTCCCAGAAGTGTTTCCAAACGAAATTTTCATTCCACGGAGAGTCCGCGCAGACCTGTTGTTGGGGCTGCATCTCGCTGGGCTCGTGACGTCACGACGCAGCCTTCGCTAACAGAAATTGAATTATTAATAATAATTAGTCGCCACAGCGAGGGGAGCTTCTTATGCGTCCCCAGGGTGGCGGCGGCGGCGGCGGTCCCGCGCGTGGTGGAGACGAACGCGCCCCGGCGAGGCCTCGCTAATTTCGAAAATGAAAGAAAGAGAGGAAAGAGAAAAGGAATTGTGGGGCCCCGTCCCAACCTCACTCTTGCGTCCACCCTGCCTCCGTCCTCGCACCCGCGCCCGCCCCGTCCTCCCCGCCTCCGCGCCCGCGCCCGCACCCGCGCCCGCCCCGTCCCCGCCCCCCACCTCCGCGCCCGCGCCCGCGCACGCCCCCGCTCCTGCCCTCCCCGCCCCTCCCGCTCCGCGGCGCCCCCGCCCTGCGCCCGCCACCGTGGGCGGAAGGGGAAGCATTGTAGGTCGACGGAAACCAGCGGAGCGGGAGGGAGGGAGGTTGTTGTGTGAAATATCTCCTGCGAGTCACGTGCGGCGGCGCGCCAACCCGCACCCATCCCCTCCGCCGGGCGGCCGCGAATGAAGACGCACGGCCGGCAGGGAGCCGGCGCCTTAACCGCCGCCCCCAGGGAGCGGGCCGCCGGGGATCAGGCCGGAGGAGATGGAGGCCCCGCACGCCAGCGGCCGGGCGGCGCAAGTGATGGGAGAGTTAGGGGTTGTTGTGGTGACCGCAAAGCCCGGTAATGGGGCGTAGGCAGCAGTTGTCAGTTGAGAAGTAAGAGCAAAACATGACGATGGATGTGTAGGATGGGAGGTCAGTGGTGAAAGCAGTTATAATCGTATTTTTATTAGGGGCTAAATAGCTTCAGGCAAATTATCTAGAACTGTGACATATGCTATGTCGGTAGATGCAAATAATAACGACAGGGTGAAAAGAAAATGTGGGAGTTGAAAGATGTTGGGATGATTCAAACGTTGATGGTGAATGGTGCAATACCAAACTATAGAAAGGGAACGCAAGAGGCAGGCACTGTGGAGTATGAAAATCAGTGGTGCAGATATAATTAGCAATATCAAGTCGATGTGGAGGGTGGGAAGAAATGGTACGTTGACTTAACGCAGACCACAGAGACAGAGCAAGGGACGGCGGTAACGAACGCGATGCTGCCGGTTGCAACTCCAATGAAAAGGTGGATGGTGGTACCGAGCGCAATGCGAAGTAGAGAAAGACCAAGGAGAGAGCAGAGAAATCGTGGAGGATTTCGTGTGAGAGATGGCAGCGCAACAGAGGCGGAGTCGATGACGGTGGAGCCAAATGGCCGCCAGGCCGACTGCGCGCGGGGACGCGGAGGCGGGAGGGGGCGGGGGGCCGGGCAGCTTTTCCGGAGGAGCCGTTTCCGCCGCGCGATGATTCATGGGGCCAGTGGCCGTGCGCCCGCGGTGGCGGGGAGGGAGCGGAGGTGGGGTGAAAGCAGGGAGGGGAAGGCGCGGAGCTGGGTGGGCGCTGATGCGGGGGCGGGGCGGGCATCAGCGGGGGCGGGACGGGAGTGTGGCGGGCGTGAGGCATGAGCGGGTGCGGGGCAGGGCGGGGCGGGACGGGCGCGGTGGTGGGAGCGGGGCGGGCGCGGTGGTGGGGGCGGAGAAGCGGGCACACGGGCAGGGCGGGGCGGGGGCGGGCGCGGGGGCGGGCGCGGGGGCGGGGCGAAGTGGGGCAAGCGATCGCCGCAGAAGCTTCAAGGCGAAGGTCCCGGAGACGAATGTTCCTGCGTGGCTTAGGCGAAGCGCCCGAGCGAAAATGCATTCATTCTTTTTTTACAATATGTTATAAATACTGCGGTCTTTTGAGGAAGAAATCAATTTGATGAAGATAATGTATCACACCAAGTAATGTCCTTTCATAACGTTCGTAACGCCGTTGGTTTTTTCGCATTTTTTATAAAACTGCAAATTATACGTTGAATAATCTTGTTTGAACAGAAATAAAATGTATTTAAAGAACAATTTTTATTTTTCTCAACCCGAGATGAGTTTGACATATCTCGTACAATAGCAGTAGATATGAAGTTTATTGTAGTTAAAAGAAAATCTATCGGCTTCGTTTACAAGATTTAAGAGCATTTAGGAAAACTTCGTTAACATGATCTTTAATGTACATCATTTTTCTCTTTACTTATTTGCCCAACATTTTCAGTGACATTTATCTGAAAAATGGCACAAATCCTGAATGCATTAAATCTTTCAATACAACTGGTGCAAAAATGACATATTATCCTTCGAACAATGTACCTTATAGTGCAGAGATGAAAACGTTCCTGTAAGTTAATGCAATTTCAGATTTAAGAATTCGAGAAAAAAATCATTAAGATAATTACAGATCTATTCATTAAGGTCAATACAGATCCAACCGATAAAAAGTAAACTGATTTCACAAAACTTGTTTATATATTCAAAAATAAAATTCGTATTCTCTTCGCCGCGTTTACCTCGTGACTACGACGCGTAGAGACCATCTATATTTCATGTAATCATATAAGCTGTCATCGTCGTTAGCCATATTTCTTTCGTAGTTTCTCTAAGCCACCAACGTTCCTTTAAAGATATGTCACAAGAATAAGAATACGTACATGTAAGTAGTAAAATAATTCATCCCCTTCACAAGCTCCTTTTTTGATATAAACATTTACAGTTTAAAATATTTCCGATTCCATATTTTCCCCTTTCCGTGTGATTGGAACCACGTTCTTGTCTTAAAATGTCAATCTCGACACACTTCTGGGTAATTGCTTCTGTCATTACGCAAATTTATGTCCCTCTTCTTGTAACCTGGTTAAAGCAAACACATTTCCGAATATTTCCTTTATCTCCGAGAGAAAACCTACCTATAGAAACAAACTCCCGCGAACAATAATTTCGAAAAGTAAATATGATTTATTTTGGGAAAATTCAATTTGCAGGCTGCTCGCCGGCTGAGTGCTTTTCAGTAAACACCGCCCAGAATGTTCTTCCAGTCGGAGGACTTGGGCGTGACCGCGGCAAAATTCGCGAGAAGAACAAGCGAAACGTGAATTCAGGTGCGCTTCAACTTTAGCGTTGTATCTTCTTGAACTGTTTTACGCAACTTTAAATTTGACGGTTCGCTTTGGAAAGTTAAGAAACATCGCCAAGTTTAATCGGAGCAAGATGAGCTCGCCAACAAAAATCGCTGGCGGTGGCGCAGGCACGCGGCGGAAAAGACGAGGCGCTCGAGGGTGTGGGGGTGCGGGGGGGAGGGTAAGGAAATAAAGGGGGTGGAAAAGAGCGAGACGGGGCGGAACGAGAGCTGGCGAAGTCGGGCGGGTCGGTAAAGAGCGTCGTAGAAGGAGTCAAAGCATCGTCGAGCGAGGTGTGGCGATGCGGATATAAGCAGAGAGATGAGGGGATAAACGAAACGTGGCAGGAGAGGGGTAGAGGGCACAAGGATAAATGATAGGTTGAAAGGGATGGTTGAAGAGAAGTGAGACGGGATGGAATTATAACTGGCGGAGTCGAGCTAATCGTAATAGGAAGTCGTGGAATGAGACAAAGCACTGGCAGGTAAGCCGTGGTGATGTGAAGAGAGGCAGGGAGAAAAGCGGTCAAGGGAGATGAGGTGGTAAGAGGGAAAAGAATCATACTCGAGAGGGGAGGGTACGGGAATAAAAGGTGGGTTGATAAGGGTGGACGCAGAGAAGCGAGGCAGGTTGGAATGAGAGCTGACAGATCAGGGTGCAGTGGTCGGAAGCGAGTGGAACTTAGTGGAGGAAGGCAAAGTGTTGCCAGCCGAGACGGAGTGAGGTGACGAGTTGTAAGGCAGAGAAAAGGGGCGGAGAGAAGTGAAGCGAGAGAGACGAGGCGGAGAGAGAGAAGTAGGGGTAGGGAGAGGCAGAACGCAGAAAGATCGGGAAGTTGGGTCGGAGAGACAGGGCGATGAAAACGAAGGCGAGCCACGTGTAATGAACCGGCTGAAAATGAACAAGAGAAGAGAAAGAGGGAAGGTTTCGTGAAATGTCTGGGTGTGAAACAAGATGATACCCGACCAGTTGACGCGATTCAAAACGATTCGAACCGTGAATAAACATGGCGTATCTGCTAAGTGTAAAACGGAATCCTGAGGTGGGATAAAGAGAGGTGAGATGTGTTGCGTCGGTGCGCAATATGACAGACGCAATGGAAAATGGAGGGTGTTAAGTGATCGATTATTTCGTATTTCCGCGCGCGTCAAATCGTATGGTCATTTGGCTCATGAACACGATTTTAGCGTAGGTGGCGGTGTTCTTGTCCCGACGGGTGGTGGAATTCGGCGCCGGCCTTCACGTCGGCTTGCGGGGGTTTCCCCATCCGGGTATCTTCCCACGCGGAGCATCGCTGCAGCCAGAACAAGCTCTCAACTCCCCACAGTGTAATAAGCACTCGAAGTGTAGTGTGTGAGGGTAGGATAAGGAAGCGGAAGGAAAGGTCGCGCCTAGTTCGTGGCCCGTTTGTTAGGGCATTGCTCCGGCATTCATCTGGCATGAAACGGAAGAACCACGGATCACTCCCGATCAGAACAGCCGATCGCAAAAGAGTTCTTTCAGGCAGCGGATAATTTCAATCTAGCTGTGAAGCTATTGTCCGATTTAGATATAATCAGAATCAGGAACTGGAAGGAGATGAGGACAACTTCATTAAATTGCGAGCTTCATTACGACTTGAATTTTCGGTATTGAATCTCCCGTTTGGCAGCATCTCCTCTATCCTGGACTTGAGTCGCTATATTTAAATCGGGCAATAGTTTCGAAACTCCTGCCAGCGTCGTGAGTGGAACCCTACGAGCTCCCGAACAGAGGGCTTGCAGGGACATCCATTGACGCCCTGGTCCACCTCAGCCGGAAAGATACAGGGAGCTGGTGGAACGCAAATGTGAAGGCGGAAGGGGGGGTGAGCAGGCGTGAGCTCCGTCTCGAGCCCGCTGCCTGGGAGAGGAGGGCCGAGATGAGGCGAGGCAAAGCAACGGCAAAGCCCGGGCCGGGGCCAGCCTGGGCGTAGCGTCGTGGGGCGTGATGGTTTTGCCATCGAGTCCTTCGGCACCCCGCCGTATCGTTTTTTTATTATTATTTCCCCTCCACAGCACCCCTGAGGAGGCGGGAATTTATTTGTCGTATGGATATACAGTGTGCTGCTGCCTTACGGCTTAAGAAGCTCAGAGGGAGGGTATTTTCTATTAACTAAAATTAATTAAAACTAACTTCATTTTAGGTTAAATCTAATTTACTAGTTACTGATATAGCACTTTGGCATACCGAACTTAGACGAAAGTTTTATTTTTTATTTTTCTTAACCCTAAGTACAGTTTCGCTTTGACATTCTCTTGATAAAATTTTCTTTTAATTTCTTTGTTTCCATTCACGCATCATTCACTCTTGTTTCGTTTTGTAGATAACCATTCATTCTGCTCATTCACCGCATCCTCAGCCGCCCGGGTGGCGAAGCGTAAAGCTTTGCACGTAATGGGCTTTCCAGAAACTTGTAAATGCGAATTATTGTTTCTATTAAACAGGCGCGGCTCGTCATTAAAGGCCTGTAAGGCGGAGTCCTCTCCTAGAGAAATCGCCGTCCAAAAGAAATTTAAAAATATGTTTGCAAATGTATTTATTAATTAATAATGGAATTCTGAGTTGTATTATGTTACAATCATATCAATTTTTTTCTTTGTCGGTTCGTTAACGGCCGTTGTAACGCATTTAAAGCTGTTGGCAGGGAAGGAGAGAAGCGTTAGGCTCCCACTTTATTCTCCCATAAGGCCTGTATAAAACGAGGAGGCGTGACGTCATGCATTCACTGCAGACGCTTACCAGCGGACGAAGGCTGCGGCGAGACAGCCTTCGGTGGAGCCTAGGGTCTGAAGAACTGCGGGCTCACCAGATAGCATTATTGTGCAGCTCCGCGAGTAGCATTGCGCTTCAACTAGTTTTCCCAGCATGCGGTAGGAGCGCTATACTTGGGTTTTTCTTTCTTGACGCATGAGGTCTTGTCTTCTGGGGCCCGGTAAAATCTTTGTGAAACAGAACTTACGAGTGCTTGTGATTACTAGTACTAGTAACTTGTAACCGTTGTGAAACTGGCCCCAGGATGGAATATCTCACGGTATTTCGCGTCGTTCTCAATCGTCTGTATCAAGCTTATTATTAATAGAAATACAATGCAGGTAATGCAATGCACTGTAATGTAATGCAATGCAATGCGTTTGCAGCCTTCCCCATTTATAAAACCACGAGCCGCGACTGCTATTAAACAAGCATCAACAGCACCCAAACGTTATGTTACTTCTCACGTAATCGTGAGAAAATGTTGAAATGTTATATTATGTATTATTAAACAATGCTGTTGATTCTCACTTCGATTTCCTATTTACAAAGACATACGGTATCTTATATTAGCTAACGTATTTCGCATCATGTGCTAAATTTTTTGACTTTACTTAACAATATTCAATAGGAGTTGACCCACATTTCTTCCATTTGCATTTTGGAACTAACGTAACTTGATGGAATATTCGATATTTTAATTTATTTCTATAAATTTTTACACCACTTCTCGTTTCACATTAATATATTTTCGTTTTCTGAAATTTGAGTTCTCCGTTTCAAGGGTCGTTTAATTGAAAATACCCTTGACACTTACTATTTAGAATGTTGTTTCATTAGATGGATGAATATGCATGACCAGACTGATAGGACAAGAGTAAGAAGACATTTGCTTCTTCATGGTATGGATTTTCATTTCCAAATTAGAGATACACAATGAAATTGTTCATAGTTTACAGTTACATCAGAAATGAATAACACCGATAATTGTTCTTTTATAAACCACATGTTATTGTGTAACTAGAGCCCTTATTTTAAATGTTCCAAAGGTTATACTCGTATAATGAAGAATGAAGTTTATAACTCTCGCTCGTTTTGTAATATACTCCATACTCCTAAATTAATATCCCTTTCATTGAGTTTCATTGTAGAATACTTTTTCTATTTCTAATGATAAATATGAGTTTTTGTGGCTAATAATAATTTTGTCATTTTTCGCAACTTTTTGCGTTTTTAATTCCTTGTCTGATTTATTTTCGTCATTATTCAGCTTGCTCTGTCAGTGTGGTTTAACATTCTGCAAACTCGTAGATAGTCTCAATAGAACGAAATTAATTGTAACGGAAGAAGTTCATTGGTATATGGGTTAGTTACCTCAAATATCCAAGATTAATTTTTTTCTTTAGTTTTATAAAAGATTAAAAACATTTCAATCAATATGTTCAAATTTGTTCATATGTAAATAGTGTCATTATGTTATATTATTGTACTCAAGAAGAATAGATATTCCATTAGGTTTACGCAACGGGGCAGTTAAATACTAAAGCTTATTCAACTATTTTATGATATTCATTTTTGAACAGAAATGTATTTTTGAAACTTGTATTTTTGTTCTTTTCTCTTATCTTATTGTATGGAACAAAATCTACTTCAATGGGAGAAGAAATATACTTTTCTTGCAATTTTTAGGTCGTTTTAATATTACTTCAGAATAATAATATACTACAGAGTCAATTAGTATGTTTCTGTTAGTGTAGTTTTGTTGCAAATAATACAAAGCTGTGTTAATCATATATTTGTTCTGCATCGTCAAATCTTTTGACAAGCAGATTTCTCTCACCGAACCAAATCGTGCAACACAGACTCGCATTGTCAAGCAGTAGATCGCTCAAACACAGTTCGTTTTTCTCACAAAACGAAAAACAAAATACGTCTGAACCGGCCTGGATAGCCAATGTGGCTAAGACTGAAGGGCCTGCAGGTTCGAATCCCGTCCCGGGCATGAATTTTTCCATGTGTTCTTGTTCCCCGAATGTGTCACCCTTAGAGTTACCCAATGTTAAAAATCACAGTGGTCGCTATTTCACCAAAGCAGTTAAAAAGAGACCTTAAAAAATAAATTTAAAAAAACTACAAACAATATGTCTCAAGACAATTTCACCTGTAGAACAAGTTTCCTCTGTCGGCTTCCTGCCCTGGCCTAGCCGCTTTCCCGGCCCTGGCCACCTCACGTGCAGCCGCACTCGCACTACGCCCGCCCGCGGTCCCGGCCCTGCAGTCGAGCCAAGGCACCGCATCCGTCATATTTTCCGACTGAATCGGCGCGAGTATCGAGGGAGGCGGCGAGGGCGGCCAGGTCATTTGTACGCGTTGGCGGCAGGGCGCCAGAGCTAGGCCGGTGGCGGCGGAGGCGGGCGCGGGAGAGGGGCGCAGCACGGGGTCTAACCGGGACAAACGGCTCCCGAGGGCACAATATCTGCACGCATTTGTTTCCGCGTGTTTCTCGCACACGCCGCCGCGCGCACCGCCGTCGCGAGCGCGCGTTCGTCTTACGGTCCCGCGCCAGCTCGCGGCCCGCCCGCCCGCTCGTCCGCCCACCCGCCGCCCGCGAGCCGCCCCTTCTTTTTTTATATGGCGCCGGCTTTTTGCGCGCTTTTAAATGAAACGTTTTGCGAGCCGGGCGAGGGCGCATAAATATTTCCGCTGCCAAAATGGAGTCTGCGCGCGCGCGAAAGAGGGAGAGGAAGCGCGACAGGGTGCGAGGCCGCGAGGCCGCGGACCGCTGCTCGCGTCGGTGCCGTCCCCGCTGCCTCTTCCCCAACCCCGCCCCGCCTCTCCCCGCCTCACCCCTCCCTGCCCCCGCCTCGCCCCGCCCCACCCCGGTCTACATTCACGCTCCAACCCCGCCTCCGATTCCGTTCCGGCAAAGGTGACTCAGGGCATCAACTGATGTCCCTGCATTATCTCTAACCGGGATGATGCAGGTTCGAATCCCGACGATGCGCGAATTTTGACACTGGCTACATAGTTAGGTAGAGTTCTGTTGCTGTTTGAAGGAGAATTTTGTATTCTATTCTGATCGTTCCCTTTCCATGGCTTCTACGATCTATATCAGACGAATGTCGGAGTAGTACACTAACAAACGGGTCACGGACCGCGCGCGTTCATTCCTCTTCCTTGTCCTAGGCTTACCTCTTACACACACACACACACACACACACACACACACACACATACACATACACATGTGCACTTCACTTCCAGACATACCGGTAGACCGGTCGGGAGCTATAGTTTGTCGTAGATGAAGCGGTGCTCCGCTGATTGGAGATACCTGATTGAGGAAAACTCCAATAGCCGGGACGGGAAGGTCTGTGCTGGATCTCGCCATCATGTGGAAAGAGATCACCGCCATCTCCCGAAGGATAAAGCATGCACTGCACTTACGGGACTAGAATAGTCTTAGCAATTGACACAACCGGAATAATCAAACTCCGCGCCCGACCGTGCCTCCGTCACCCCCTCTCGCTCTACATCTATCTCCTCGCCTCCGCACTCGCTCCCGCCCGCGCCCCCGCCGTCGCCCCCGCCGTCGCACCCGCCGTCGCACCCGCCGTCGCACCCGCCGTCGCTGTCGCCTCCGTGCCCCGCTTGGAAGATCAGTTACTGCTCACGTCCCTCACCTGTCCACTTCTGATTTCGTTCTGAATGCTCGTACCTGCAATCTCCTATCCGAAGTCGTCATTGAAGATAATTCTACTTTTGACTTTCACATACATATTGTACTCTCTTCAATATACCATTTAGCTTACATCTTTCTCGACAATCCGTGACACATTCCATTTGCTAGTAGTATCAGTTTTCGCGAGTTCTCAAGGCACTTAAAAATTCTATTCAAACTTTTCACATCTCAGTGAGACTTATGTCTTGCTGCCTTCTTTTCGTAGCTCGCTCCCTAATTCTTAAGTTTATTACCTACATGTTTTTCATAGTACTTACCAGTACACGTAATATACAAATTCTCTGTTTGTATTGGTTGGATTCTGCTCCAGGATCCTCTAATCCTCCACTGTTCTTCCTCACCAAACCCTTAACTGTGACTGAATATTTTTTAGCATTCGAGCACGTTTCTAGTATTTTGAAGTGTGCGGTTTTCCAGAAGGAAAAACAAGCAATGGGGTCACGTCAACAATAATTTTTCTCTTAGGTACGCTACATTTTCCATGCGCATGGCTAGTAATTTTATCCATATTTTCTGACTCTACTATGTAATTTATAAATTACAATTATATACATTTATAATTATTTTTATTTAGGCAAATTATCCCTATCTGATATTTGTTATTACATTTCTATTTATCCGTTTAGCTTATCATTCAATTAAATGGTAGACGCACTTTCGGAAACTTTCTGCCAAGAGTAAAATAGTTTACACCATTTACAGTTTCAGTTACCTTTTAAGCGATTTATCAAACGATACGTTTGTAAATTAGAAACAATGTTTTGTTTCTAAATCTCCAATTCTCTGCATACTCAGCTAACCGAGAATATGTTTGCCTGTACGATGAATTGCTCAAATGTTAATCATTTTTTCTATGAATAATATTCTTCCATTACGGTACATTCAACATTACATAAATCAAGAGATTACTCACATTCTTTTAGTGGATAAACTCATCCGCCTCTTAATGATGTGTCTTATTTCACAACCAACGCGTGCTTCTTAATTCAGACATGAAAGAGGGTCGGTAGAAAGCGAGCAAGAAGTGACGCCAAGAGGGAACAAGTCAACTCTCCTCGCAATCACGCGTTGCACAAAAACGCACATCAAGTATTCAAAGGAGGGAATTCCTGTTTCTCAACCGGTCTCATTTCGCTCCTCTCTCCAACTGCGTCTCTCCTCTCCTATCTTCTCAGCTGCTTTTGCATCGCACTCCACGAAGGACCGTGGAGACGAGGAGTCGGACTGTGAGGACTCCGCCAGAGGTTTTTTTTTTTCTCGCCTGTCGCGCGGATTTCGCGAGTTCCCCAGTAAATACTGCGACGCCGTCGCCGTTATGGAATTGAATGGGGCGCTAAAAAGCATCCCAGATTGCGTTTGAGCTCCCAGATATGTTCGCGCTCCCTCTGAATCACCACTCGTCGCACGTGGAAATCGCGAGAGCAACAAGTCTTCCGAGAGGTCGGGGCGGGTCGCGCCGGGGCTCCCGCGGCCTAAAGTACAGCTCCCTGGAGCAAAGGTGAGAGATCCCCGAAAATGGCGTCGTTATCGGGTCGTTTGGCCTTGAAGAACGTCCCACTAAACGGAAAGGAAAGGTCCCTTTTCTTCTGTAAGCAGGGTGATAGAGTATTCATGCAAATCTCTTGTGAAAACGCCGGTTTGAATTACATATTTGTGCTGTTATCAGTTGATGTGTTGAAGAATACACGTGGTTATGTATATAATGAAACAAGAATCAATGATGCGTGATGAAAATAAAGAAATTAAATGAACATTTTACCAAAACAGTGCCAAAGTAAAATTTTACTTAGGGTTAAGAATAAGAAAAATAAAATAATAAAATAATTTCGTTTCAGTTAGGTATGCCAAAGTGCTACGTTAGAAACAAGTAAATTAGATTTAAGCTAAAATTAAGTTAGTTTTAGTTAATTTTAGTTAATAGAAAAAACTCTCACTCTCCCTCTCTCTCTCTCTCTCTCTCTCTGAGCTGCTTAAGACGCAAGGCGGCAGCATTGTGTATCCATTATGTAAAATGAATTCCCGCCTCCTCAGGGGTATTGTGGAGGGGAAATAATAAAAAGAATACACTTGTAAGAAGAACTAGAATATATTATTACAGAGAAAATTGTAAGATTCTACTTCTAAATTGACATTCTATTGTAAAATTGTTGATGAAAGTATTTTTCCCCATAAAATTCCACTTGTGGTCACAAAGACTATTTTCAAAACTTATTAATAAATTGTTTAATATTATACGTTTCAGGAGTAATAAAAATGTACTCTTATATTTATCGTGAAACAACGAAATCTGAAGCATTACATTTTTCTGATAAAATTATTTATTATAATGAAACTCTGGTATTATTAAATTATTTTAAATTTACATCACGTTTCGCATTTTCTCTCAAATTGTGCATCTTTTGTTGTAGTTGCTTTCCATGTTTTATAATTATGCAAATGTGGCAACAAATGTATTGTAATAGTTTCATTTGAATGTGAAATAACATAGAATTTAAATTAAACAGCATTTTTACAAATTCCAAATAATTGTCATAAACATACGAGTGTTATTAGATGAAAAACGCATACGCAGTACTTAATTTACGAATGCGAAAACGCGTACATGAAAACGAACTGACATCTAAAATAGAATCGAGACAGACCCTCCATCTCCCGCCGAAAAAACACATAAGGGCGAGAGAGCGGCCCGTGAGCGCCCTTAGCTTTCACGGCCGGCCGCTAGAAGGCTCTGCGCTCTGCTATGGCGGAAGTCGCGGTGCGGCGGGGCAGTCTGCAGGACGCGGTGTTTGTTGTTCCTGAAACAATCAGGGCCCCGCGCGGTTTCCAGTGCTGTAGCTCTTTCCCCCACTGCTCGCAGATTGGACGCCACCGCGATGCCAACAAGCGAAGAAAATAAAAGAGGCATGGGTTACGGACGTCGTAGCCGCTACTGCCACCGCCGTCGACCCGGAGGAGAATTTTTGTTGTTGACATTTTTAAAGCACCATGTCGAACTACGTTGCACATTGTGGCGGCAGCAACCGTAGCTCGTGGAATGGAAGTTTGTAGGTTCGAATTCCGCGTGACTAATTGATGTTTTTTTATTCTGTTTGTAGCATAAAGTATTCCGTATTTTTATATTATTCATTTACTCATAATTGCTTAGTGACAGGGTTTCCGTCTCTGCAGTGGATATATCATAAAACACCCTTGAGCTTACCCAAAGAATATTGTTACAGGAACTGAATGATTGTATTTTTTATAGTAGGTCGACACCTATCTCGCCATGACATAGGGGAGAAACACTGTCACATCGTGTGATAAGAACCTAGCACTAAACTTTCGGCACTATTGACTGTAGTAGTTGAGGCGTCGGGAAACACGATATAATCAATAGAAACAATATTTGTTGTATTTCTGTTCTACATATTCTAATTTGTTATATTGTCATCGCAGATACACGAACCTTATTGAGACTGGCCGTCACGTAGAATGAAGCATGCCTTATTTATATTTTGACAGAAATGACCGTCATGTGAGACAACTGCTTTGTTATTGGGATTTGATTAGTTTCTGTTATTTAAAGACCATCAAGTGTGCCTACTCTCTTGTAATTTATATTTAGCCAATAGAATCTTAATGCATGTTATGTTAAGATATTCTACCACTAAGTAATGATACGTAATTGCAGAATTAATAATAAATTTAATCTAATCTATATAAAATATTTTTGGTTGATTTGACATATTTGAAATTTCATACAAACTTCGGGAATTCACTTGGCCTCACTTGTTTTTACTTCATAATTTATGTACAACTATTTAACAAACCTGTGATGCTGTTGTGTCAAATCAAATTCTTATGAGATCTATACTATAAATTGACCATCAGGTCTTTGTCATGCTGTTAGAAAATTCTTCGAGATCATCTGCTACGTTTGGAGGTCTGAGGCCGGCATTAAATACTTGATTGTTTACTTATATTTATCTACAACAATTTTAATACCCACATCGTAAATAACACCATGCTTACATCCTCTTTTGTAACGAGTCAAAATAACCGGTCAGTCTTATTTGCTATGAGGTATACATGAATGTCGAAAATATTACCGTGTTGTGGAGCCCGCCATGTTACTATTTTCTGACACAACCTCGTGTCCTTGTAATGGATCTATAAATGCTTTTGTTCCCGTCTGCACAAGCAAGCCCTTCACAGTATTCACGTTCTTTATTCATTCCAAATGTACCCACCTACATGGTTTAGCAGCTTCTCCTTCCAGTTTACCCGTCCTCCGCTAATAACTCATTACTAGTGCTCTTGCATGCAATGGCCGTCAGTGTTTGTACCATCCCATGCTTTGTCTCGTACCATTACCGCTCTCCCCCTACCGCACTTAGGAACATTTCATTGCCCATTAGTAATCAAGTACACCATTAGAATAGTCATTCTATTACCTCCACTATGCTGCCATCATATAGTTATTTTCAAATAAAATCCTTTAGAGGGATTTGGACATTATTAAAAATATGTTTCTTGGAATACATTGAATCAAAAGGTTTCAGGGAAAATTATTTTTATACAGCACATGCGATTTGATGAAAGAGATTACACAAACCTTTATCTTTGATTCAACAACTTTACACACACATTTTTGAATAATTATATTTGTTGCCTTAGACCTGCAAACATATTAACATCAACTTACACGAAAAACAAGTCGTATGAAGGGAAAAAATAATTAATTGTTTTTAACTTCCTGTAAGTATTTTATTGTGAAAGCTAATTATTTTCACTAACTTTCATTTTGAAATATTAAATGTAAATACACATTTCTTTATTATTAAATGTGGCTAAAATTCCCCCGATATTTCTGGTCTTGGATAACAAATTATTACGTTATGATATAAAGAATCTTTTTATAGTAAATGAAACGTTGATGGTAGTTTCGAATATCGGCAACTCTAATGACAACCTTTGCATAAGTCATTTCTGAAATAATCCTAATATTTTGAAAGTTTCTATTAATATACAATACGTAATAGTTAATGTTAGTACACAAAAATGTTGCATGCACCTCTGATGAAAAGTAGATCATGCTTCTTGCACTCTTTTAAATTCCAATGTCTCTGTAGCAGAAAGCATTTACTTTTAAGCCTTGAAACGTAAGTAACTAATCTCGATAAAATTTGAAGCAGATAATCTATAATGTAAGTCGATAACTATTACTTTTGTCATTCACGTATTAATGAACAAGTTAGTGAAGACCAGTCAATATTTTATGGAAAATAAGAGGTCTTTTCTATCACAACCGACCAGGTTAAAGATGTTGACCTAATTTTGCAAAGCGAACGTTAATGTGTATAATATATTTATTTGTTAACAATAGTTTGACGATAAATATTTCATTAAATTACAAACTAGTAATGAAATAAAATATAAACATGAGTATCTGCTATACGTTTGTAGCTCGCACCGTATTATCATAGATAATTCTGTAAATGTTTGAAAATTATCGATAAATTTTCGAGTCGTAAAGCGACGAGGGGGATTTATCTGAGAATTTCCAAATTCATAAATGAAATTTGAATTTAAGATGCATTAATAGTCGTTACGTCGATGCATTAATAGCCTAATCGCAATTTGCACAATAAAGGAAAACGTCCCTCAAATATCTCCGCGAGGAATAAAACTACCCTTGGTGTGGGGTTGTCGCGGCGGCCGCGACCTTTCTTCGCCTCCGAGTGCCCTCCCATTACTCGTCGCGAGCGCTGTTTGCTCTGTGGCCACCCCAGCGACGTTGCGTCTCCTGGCGCCCGCTTGGGGCTGTCCGCGGTCCGCCTCCCTCGCTGCCTTTGCCGCCGCCGCCGCCTGGTCACGTGGCGTGCCCCACCCAAGGCTTGCTGGCGTTCACTTTCGAGGCCATCGAACTTGTTTTCTTCTCTTTTTTGTTGTTATTTTTAAGGTCGCATCAACTCATAGGTCATTAGCGACCACTATTGGATGTAACGTTATGATATAAGGATGAAACGATGTGGTGATGATAGGGGGTGAAAGGACGAACACATACATCCCTGCCCGAGGCGGAACTCGAACCCGCGACCCCACGGTCCAAGATCACTACGGCATTGCTGTCTTAGCGCTCTCGGCTACGGGGCCAACAAACTTCTTTCTGTCGTAATGCTACAGGACCTTGTAACTCTTCATCAAAACCGGAGACAAAGCTTGAAGATGCTGCTATAGGAAGCGTTAAGAGTCGCCGGGTACAGTGGCAAGTTAGTCTCGCCAAGTTCCGCACATGAAAAATGGCTAATTTGTGAAAAAATACAAAAGTGTCTTCTAAATGTTTAATTATAATATATACGTATGAGAAAACGCTGAAGAAAGAGCGAACGTCGACGCTATATTTTGTAACATTACGCGCCTGCTTGCTTCTCGCGAACCTACGCAGCAGCCATGCACGTTTGAAATATCTTAGGCAACAGTTCATTTTCTATTTCCTGTAAGAAGGTGATACAGGAGAACGCGATACTGTAATGGTCTCCACCACGTCATATGGGAGTTGAAAGGCCCTGTAGTGCCATTGAAGTGATGGCGTCAGTTATGGTGTACGTGATGTAATATTGTGATCTCGATTAGAAAACTTAGCACCAGAGGAAAAGCAATTGACAGATAAACTACTAAATAAAATGACTATTGACTATTGTGTCTCGACTATTTCACTAGAAAATAAAATATCAATGTGAAACAAAAGAATAAAATAAACATTGTAATTTCAGCGAAAACATATGTAAAATGAATCCCTTAAAGATCAATGACTTCCGACAGGGGCTTAAGTAGGATTTCCCTATAAAAGGTGTTGCAGGTGTCCAGCTGTATTTGTTTCTTTATAAATAATTTTGCAAATATTCTGAATTAGAAAGGGATTCTTATGTTTTAGTTTTCATACCGTATTCAAGTGAGACAATTCCTTTCGAAAATTAGTAAAAACTGAAATGTTGTAAATGTGTCATCTGCCTCTGGTGGGAGGGACCATCGCTTCATGAACCCCCATTCTCTGCGCACCACTGTCATCAAGTATTTAAAACATACAAATATTTCATTGATTTTATACATTTACTAATACATTTAAGAGCATTTATTGCTCTTTATTTCCTTTCAATAAAATATTTGTGCATGGTTCTTTATTGCTCGTTTCTTGATTTTATAGAAGTATTTGGAAGTTTTGAATTTACAAATTTTCACACAAATATTTTACCAATTGCACCTGGTAAAAGTGTAAATGTCGAAAAAAATCGAAAATTAATACCTCATACACAAAATAAAATATAATTTTGAAATTAATGCATGTTTTGGTGAGTGGAGATTAGACGTCCGCCTGACACTAGACGAACGTGTTTCCTACTTAGGATGGCAAAAAGTGCGGCGGCGTGTCCCCGACCCTGGACGACGAGGACGACGCCGACGAGGACGGCGACGGGTCCGAGGGCGGCGCCATGGCCGTGTGCATGGACGGGCTGCTCCCGGCGTCCCCGGCCTCCGGCGCCAGCGGCAGCCCCGCCGGCCCGGCCCTCAAGGAGGACGCGGTGGCGGCGGCGGCCGCCGGCAACGGGCTGGACGCCGAGGGCGGCCACGGCCACGGCCACGCCACAGCCAACGGCGGCAGCCCCCTGCCCGCCGCGCAGGCGGCGCACGACAAGGAGCTCAGCGAGCTGCTCGCCGTCGAGTCCACGGCGCAGGCCTGCATCATGCACGCGCTCCACATCGTGAGTAGCGCTCCTCGCTCGCGCCACACGCGCTCCAACTATTTTCATCTTTTCTGCTGCTTCTATAACTGTTTCTATACAATTAGAAACTTTACTGACCATCCAAAAGAAAAATAATGTACATTTTAACAAAACAAAGATAGTGAATTAGTTCACATTTGTATTGTATAATTTTTAAAAAAGACTTAATACGCTTGCAACAAGTAATGTACTTCAGCTTCTGGGTCAATGATTCCTATCTCCATGAGGTGTTTGTCTAGTTTCCCTGATCCATTGAGCAAAGGCTGAGATGGCCCCTTGTTTTGCTTCTGGACGTAAATGTAGCTTCACTAGGCGCACGTTTTGTTGAGCACTCCTTTGATTTTAGTGGTAGGAATAGAGTTGAGGGGGAGTTACTATTTGTTAGCAATGCAGAAAAATCGCATCTGCATTTCGTTTACCATTGAAATATGTTTTCTATAACTCCGGAAAGAAATATCTAGTTTTTTAAATGTTGTTAATCTCGCGCTTTTTTAAATTTTAGTATTATTTCTTTTTTATATTTATACATTTATCAACTATCGTATTTATAGTTCAAATGTTGGGAAGGGTTGGTGGAACTTAAACGTGCGCAAGTAATCTTCTCCCCCGTACGTCATATACAGTTTTCACTGTTTTTTGACCAAATAAATCAAATCAAATCAAATGAAACTGGCTGCGCTCAAACTGGTACGTGCTCAAATTGGTGACTTGCGGCACCTGCGCTCGAAGTGCCTGCGAGTGCTCTGCAGCGTCCGTTGACCGGGAGATACTAGAAATCTAGTCCTGATGTGGCTGAATTGCGACTCTAGCTACCTGGTTGGATCGAATTCAACCGCGCTATCTGGAAGAGAATTGTAGCCACCGTCTGCTCAGTTACGTAGTTTTCTATAGTTTTTCCCTATCTAAAGCAAAGAAATGCTGATGTAGTACCCTAACAAATGGGTGTTTGTAGCCCTTGCCCCGTCCTGTACCTTTAACACACGTATACCATACACTTCGGGATCTTAGACCTTGGATGTTACCTTGGATGGAGCGGTGATACTTTGAGAGGAGATACTTGGAGCCGCACGCTAATTGCCGAAAAATTGCATGCGTATTAATCGTGCATATCTCCCGTTAATTTATTCGTGATTCTCCCATGTTAACAAAACTTGTATTAAACAGACAGTAACCTATACAAGTGTAAAATGATTTCACAATTATTAATTTCAGTATTTTGTAATTTTTCATAGTTGTGAAACAAATTATTTCAGAATTGTTTAACCTATAGACTTTGCCAAATTATAATAGGTGCATATGATACTCATTTTTAATATACCATGAATCTAGAGAAAACTTGATTTTTATCGTAATATTCGTAGATATTCGACGACATTCTTATCTTACGTATTGCTGAATGACCATTACCAGCGTTTTACTGCAAAATAGGCAGCGAGAGTGGCAATTGGTCGCACAGTTAGAGCAAAAAAACTTCGTCCCCCGCTGTCGCCACCACCCCTACCTCCAACCCCGCCGTCGCCCCCTTCCTCGCCCCACTCGCCCCCGCCTCCTCTCCCCCGCCCTCAACCCCGTCCTCAACCCCGCCCTCAACCCCGCTCTCAACCCCGCTCTCAACCCCGCCTCCTCCTCCGCCTTCAACCCCACCTTCAACCCCGCCCTCTCCTCGCCCTCTCCCCGCCCTCTTCCCACCCTCTCCCCGCCCTCTCCCCGCCCTCTCCCCGCCCTCGCCCTACCCTCGCCATGCCCTCGCCCTCGCCCACGCCTTTGTCTTCGCCCCGGCCTCTTACGTTTGCTCTTGCGCTGAGGGGGAATACGCTGTCGCCAGCGAAGGCGGTGGCCCGCATTCCTACAGCTAGCCATCAGCGCAGGCACGCCGCACACCCCGCGAATTTACCCGTCTCAACTGCCCCGCGTCTATCCTCGCTTCCTCCCCTATCTCCGCCTCCTCCCCAACTGTCCGTCACGGCCCACGCCTCCACCTTCACTCCCGCCCTCGCCGCCTCCTGCCTCGGCCCACGCCTCCGCCCACGCCTTCACCACCGCCCGCCTCGGCCCACGCCTGTTATCTCACCTCACCCCAATCCCCGCACCCATTCCCGTCTCCCGGCATCCATCTTCCACTACCTGCACACCCGCTGCCGCCCACCGCTATCGCCCCTTACTCGCATGCGCTAAAAACTTCTGCCTACTCCTCCTCCTATTGCCTTCTCACTGACCTCACTTCAGAATCTACGTCTGCCTCTGATTACGACACTCACTCATCGCATCAACTCTAACATTCGGTCTTGTCTCATCCTCCATCATAGTTTACCCTCTATTTCCATCTGACTTTCGTTTCTGTTTCGCACCATTTTACCGCTTCCTCCTTTGCCTGCGCCTCTTTCTTATAGACTCTGCACATGGATCTTTATCTTCAACCTCACCATCACCTATACCACGATTCGCATGACTTCACCATCCATACCATTCGGTTTTGCAACTAACACGTTTTACTCCTAAAAAAATTATTATGCACTTCCTTTTTTTGATCATGTTATCTCTCCTATCCTACCACACCCAGTCTATGCTCATGCCTGTATCTCCGGCTAATCTCTCGCGTGGTCTCCTTAGATTTCCCTTCGCCCGCCAACTATCCCTTCTCCCTCACTGTGCACTACATGTCCACTTGGAAGGCCCTGCCGCTGCCTTGAATCTAATATGCGTTTCCACCGTTTCGCTCATGTCACGCTCATCAACCATCCGTCCCCACCCACCGTCCAACCCTTGCTTCCACAGTTTTTCTCATCCGTCGTCCCCGCCCTCGCTCCCGCCCTCGTCCCTGGCCAGCGTCCTTCCCCGCCGTCCTCGTCGGCGTCCTCGGCGCTCGTCCTCTTGCGCGTGGCGCATCCGAATATTCTTCCGCCCTGCGTTTGATGGTGGGCGCGCAGGCATTCGCCGGGCCGGAAGACCCCGCTGCCGGCAGCCCCATTGAATTACTGCGCTCATTACAGGGCTTGTTGATATACGAGGACGTGGAGTCCGAATAAGCGGCGCAGCTTGCAATTGGGGATAAATTTGCTCACTTTATTGCTTGCAAGGCAGTCGACGCAGCGTGGCAATTGATACAATATGATGTAGTATAGAATGAAATTAAACCAGTAACATTGAAAAATATAATGGAAACTTTTCATTCTCTTACTGTCACTAAGCATTACTTAACAACTATTTCATATTTTATTAAAAAGTGCGTGAGTGCAAAAGTTAGATATAATGCTAAGAGTACGTGCTGTTGTAGCACCACTAGTTTGCACATTGCTTAGAACAGACACTTACATTTTGCGGGCATTGCCGTACTCGTTGCTTGAAGAGACAAATTAGTCCGAACATGTATCGTGTAGGCTATCTGGGACGAGCCGCGCCACTTGCATCCAACGATACTTAGACAATACAAACTCCGGCCGCGGAAGGCTACGCGATCATAATCAGAATATGATTAGTAAAAATATAGCTTAGGTAAATTTTTTGCATTAAAATATGAATGAGGAATGCATTTCAAGTAGTGAAAAACTATAAAGAAATAATCCAGGAGTAAACAAAGAAAAACGTAGTTATGATTCATGTGAAACTTGGTTATGCCATTCCTTAATTGAATGATACCCATATGTCTATTAAAAAAAATAAATGAGAGACTGACATTCGCGAGATGACTTCGTTATTTTTCTATTATAAATTATTGGCATTGTGTTATGTGACATATGTTCAAAATCTACTCTGAACTCCTAAGCAGCGTCGTCACACTAAGTTCTCGGAAACGGCCAACTTTCTGATAAATTGGATCGCGCATGTGCTTGCATGGATTACAATAATAATTCAGTCTGCTTTCGAAGCACATCCATAAAGCTTATTTGGAGTCTTTTGTATCAATGGCCTCACTGAGGAGCTCCATTTAAAATCTAAAAATTCATCTTCTCGGGAACGGACACGATGAAATGAACACATGAATTAATCAACATCACTAGGTCAGAGTACGAGTAATTCCTGCAACATAAATATCTTGCAATGTAAACCATAAAATTGAGAAGCTCAAGCAAACGAACGATTTCACGCTTATATTGACCTTATGTTCTAAAAGGCGTGTTGTGGACTGGTCGCGAAGCCACACGTCGCGCAAAGCAGCGCCTTCGAATGAGGCGAATGAGGCGGGGCGAGGCGGGGCGGGGCGGGGCGGGGCGGGGCGGGGCGAGGCGGGGCGAGGCGGGGCGAGGCGGGGCGGGGCGAGGCGGGGCGAGGCGGGGCGAGGCGGGGCGAGGCGGGGCGAGGCGTGGCGAGGCGGGGTGTAGCCGAGGCGGGGTGTAGCCGAGGCGGGGTGTAGCCGAGGCGCTCCGCGACGGTGGGTGGTGGACGGTCCGAAGCGGGGATGGGCGGGGCGGGGCGGGGCGAGGTGAGCCGAAGCCGGGCGATGCGGCGGCCGCTCGTAACCCGGGGCGGCCCTTTACGGCGCCTTAAATTACGTCGGCGTCATCAGCGCGCCGTTAGAGCCTCAGCGGTGCCCGCGCTAACGGCGGCGCCCGCCGCCCGCGCCACCATAACGCACGCCCTGGAGCATCGCCCCTGCGCCCCCCTGCCCGCACCACTGCACCACACCATCGCCACCACCACCATCACATATGCCACCACTACCACCACCATCACTCTTCTAAAGAAATGAAACGTCTGCATATTGAACTCGTTGCTCGTTGGTAATTACGGTCATGAGATACAAAGTTTTATCTAGCCCTTGAACGTGGTGTGACCTTCTCTGCACTCGGATGGTTTTCGTCTGCGCGTTTGGAATTAAGTGTCTGGTATGCTCGGTACAGGCTCTGTTTGTTATTCTTTCTTTTGGTCATGTTAAGAAATACTGGCTGATATCTTCTTTCAGAAGCTTATAGACTATGAATCAACCTTTTCTTTCGTATGTGTAATCATTACGAAAATCGATTTATTGGAAGTCCTGTTGATACACAAATCATAACATTCTACTTAGCTTGAAAACATGGCCTCCTATAACGAGAAGGAACCTGGCTTTTTAACTGCACTTCATTTGGAAGAAATATATAGTACGTCGTTCAGTGGGGTGGACGATTCTATCTCAAAATTCACTTGATTATCTCTAAATATAATATTTCAGGAATGGATATTACGATTCTTGAAGGTTTGCCGAAAATAATAAATGTTCCGAGAATTCACGTAATGATTCGCGTAGAACGTATCTACGATGTGTAGAACAATACTGATGCAAAATGCCTATTTTAGACGAAACATTATTGTAAACCATGGCGTAATACATAGTAACAAAGTACCTATAACAATCTGCATCTGTAACAATGTACAGCATACGACGCGCATCACGCGTAGCCCTTCGGAAAACAGTTCCGCATGAACAAGCTGAAATGTGGTTAAGCGCTCTCATGCTGAAGGGCTAGGAATAGATGTTGGGAAGAAATAATTAATGTCGTTCTAAAATAAACAAGTGAATATTTTACAAATAAGCCGGACAGCCTAGAAGTCAAGTGAATATTTTAGGCTTTTGCGAATATTTAGTTTCCTGACTAGTGATTCATCGTTACATCTATTAACTTATCCTTAGTAACCCATCATGCAAGCAGGGCACCTCATACCTTTTGCACAGTATAAAGCTCTGCGAATGACGAAGGACTGGACATGAAAAAATGTTTTCGCAGAGATTACTACACCATAACATGAAACGCAATAAAAATCAGTTTAGCGGTTTGGACGTAATGCTTTCAGCCATCTCACAATATGATTTCTCGACGTGATTAATCAATGAAATGTCATCAATTTAATCAGTTTACAAGTTCAGTCACTTTGTTGGGCAAATTTAATCCCGATCGTGAGCGATACAGAGAGGAAAACATTTCGCACGAGTTAATTCACAACTTCAAATACAGACGGTGTGGCCACATGATTGTGTCAAACGTTAATTAATTTTTACATGAACGGGAAAGCGTTCGTGAGAATTTATGTAACGAAAAACACTTTTAATTAGAAGGCGTATCAAACCAATCTAAAATTGAAAATTCTGTTTATTTGGAGGAAAATATATTTGCAGATTTCTCGCTTATGTTAGTGCTGAATTAGTTAGATTCTTTAAAATAAAATAATATCAGAATTTGCGAAGGAAGTGAACAATTATCTTCTTTTACAAGTAGATTATGCTAATGGGAATTTCCCGAAGAAACTTTATAATAATGTATGATTAATGTTGTACTCGTATAAATCATCGTTTAACACTAACATATTTAACTTCCACAATTTTTACACAGATTGCCTCACGTTCACGCTTTCTCGATAATCACTTGCGGCTCATCGCCCATTGCTCATTATCCACTCATCATATTCGCACTGTTGATCATTCCGCAAACACGATTGATATAATATCTGAAAAATCGTTTAATGTATCGTCTATTTTCAATCATATTTCGACCATTTTGTTTCATTTAACCCAATTTATTTTGCGAGATATTACTACGAGCCCTAAGGATGACGTTCTGTCACTTTCAGTGATTTGGAAGCTAAATGATAATATTAAGACTGATATTCTACTTTCTAAATGAACCAGCACTACTTTTAAGAAACCTTTAAAATCTGGAATGCGTCAATTGCGCGAGTATCAGTATAATGAGATTTTGTCTAATGCAAGCAGTTTCTGGGGTAATTGATATTTCCTTCAAATATTCATCTTTCCTCAACATCAAGTTACATACAATTCCGTGTTTAATATTTAATTTTGTTGCGATATTTCCCTAGATTTAACCAGAACCCATCACGACAATATATTTTGCACTGCACATAATTTAGTGTAGTTTTCCCTTTCCTTTTGTTTCTAATGCATCGCGCTGATACAAACACATCCCCTTTTTCTTGGTGGTCGTAACATGTACTAGTTCTGTTGGTAATGTTTACAAGCAACTTTTCAAATTGTCGTTTTCTTGAGTTCTTTCGTACGCCGGAATGCATTTTGTTTTGTCAATGTAGATACAAGATTCAGACAATGATAAAAAAAGAGGATGTGCATCAGCGCGCAGTGTGCTATCAGTCTTCCTTTATGAAATGTAAGCTCCAGTTGCGGAAGTTGCTCTGTCTTGTTCCGGAAGTTGAGACATTCTCTTCATTTGTCAGATTTTCGGTACACACATATTGATTTACCTGAAAGTGTAACGTGATCTGCTGCAACGTAAATGTGTTAATAAACGCCACTTGTACACTCTTCTTAATTAAAGCCGCATGTGACATGTTCCACATGAACATTATGCATCTCGGGCACTTTCACTGAAACTTAGAATTCGTCCTCTACGATTTCTAATATCGTGTAAACCATACGTGTATGCTATTGATCCTTTCGCTCCCCTACCTCTCCATTTCTGGCCCTACCGCTTGCCTTTCCACTCCTTCGCTCTCGCTCTCTTGTTTCTCTCACCTTGCTTTCGTCTCCTTTTCACTTCATTGTGCCCACGTCATTTTTAAAATTAATGTACGAGAATTATTAATTGAACTTTTGTATGATTTGTGACATTCATACAAATGTTTTGATTTCGTGTTTTGTTTGTGAAACCATGGTATAGAGGAGTTATTGTAAGAAGGAACCTTTTTGACAGGTCGGGAAACAAATGAACGTCATGAAGGGCGATCCCATTATGTAATGATGAATCCACGTACAAATGAGCCAACAGTAAACGAAAGCACTGACAAAATGAATCCAAGGACGTAACTTGCAGGTATCTTGCCAGCAGTAGCCAAGTACTACATGTCAAAGCAATTCCTTATTGTAATTGATTGAATGGTTGATTACTAGTGATTCCGGGCGCGTCAACGGCTAAGGCTATTATTCCCGTAAATGTAGTGCATTTCTTCGAGAGATGGCGGTGATCTTGTCCCGCTAGATCCAGCGCCGACCTACCGACGATTAGTGAGGTTTTCCCCAACCAGGTATCTCCGGCGGGGCATCTCCCCACAAAGGACAAGTTCTAGGTTCCCGACCGGTCTCCCGGCATGTGTGGTAGTCTAGTGCATGTTAGTGTAAGTGTGTATGTAAGGGGTGAGAATAGCACAAGGAATGGGAAGGAAAGATCTCGAACCTTGTACCTCCCGAACAGAGGCACTGCAGTGACATCAGTTGATGTCCTAAGCCACCTCTCCCGGTCATTATAGTAATCTCTCTGTATACGTACTATGTAGATAAGGTTTCTAACTGGTACTGTTGACTGACGTGCGCGTCGCTGTGCGTTGCGGCAGGAGCAGAGCGGCGGCGCGGACGGCGCCGGCTCCCCCGCGCCCCTGGTGGTGCCTCTGACCAACGGCGAGCTCAGTGCCCAGGAGTGACGCGCACGCCGCCGCCGCGCGGCCGCTGCCGCTGCAGCCGCCGCCGCCGCGGCCGCCGCCGCCGCCGCCGCAGCCGCCGCCGCGTCCCGCCGCGCGCAGCGCCGCAGTCGCGCCCGCAGTCGCATGCAACTGCACCACCCCCACCACCATCATCACCACCAGCAGCAGCATCAGTATCAGTATCTGCGACACAGCAACAACAGCAGCAGCAACTCGAGCAGCAACAGCGGCAGCGGCGGCGACGGCGGTGGCGGCGAGGATGATGTCGATGACGACGATGACGACGACGAGGAGGAGCAGGAGGAGGCTGACCCGAGGCGCCCGCGCTCGCTCTACTTGGTGTGCATGTGAGCGCCCGCGCGCCCGTCGTCCGCCCGCCCCGATCGCCCACCCACCTACCTGCCCGCCGCCCGCTCGCCCGCTAGCTCGCCCGCCCGCTCGCTCGCCCGCTCGCCCGCCAGCCCGCCAGCGTGCGCGACCGCCAGCCCTCCTGACCCAGAAGAGCTCCTCCCAGCTTCACAGGTCATCTCAACGCGCCCCTCAGTGATTTCTGGCAACTACTTTCTCCCCACTCCCCTTCCACACCCACTCCACTCCTTGTATATTCCATCATATATTTCCATTACGGCAGTCTGTAACTCACAGCAGGCATCTATCAGAAATGACGTTTTCATTTTAATATCACACAATTTTTTCTAAAATTTAGTTGCCATTATTCAAACAAACGATTACATCATCTCAAATATACCCAGCTGCGTCCTCAGTGATTTCCGAGGACCTGCAAATCTCTGCTCCTCCCCTTGCGTTCGTGTCGCGCGCGGACGACGGCAGCGTATGCGCGGCGATGCCACCTCTGTCAGCTGGCAACACCGCGCGGCACTCACACCGCCCGGGCAAGCCAAGTGATGAATGTTTAAAAAGATGGAATGATGATGACCAGATGATGTTTAACTTGATGATATGTTGATATACTATATAAGCATAAAAGAGAGAAACTTTTCAAGAAGGACAACGCAAATGTTGGTATTTTAATAATTGATTAGAAAAGTGGCAGAGGCAAAACCAAAAATAAGATAAATTTCTATAAGATTAATGGTTTCATTTACATATATTTGGGAAAGTGTCGTATGGTGAATTTACGACAACCTAAATATCAAAGGTCTACCCGTGAATAGCTTTCTAAGAAACTATTCATCTTTATCTTTCATCGTTGTTAACCTTAACAATTTTTTCAGGGACGTTTGTAAAGCTTTAGTCATATGTTAGTGTTGAGAACACTATAGCACTCCTCGCCGTGCGTACTCCTGTACAGTGAGTATATTATTGTAATCCAAGTACTTGTTTGTATGGAATTCTTCACAATGTCTTTTCAGGAGAAAAGAAGGGGGATATATTGAGTTATGTTGATTTGAATGTAGCTGATGTAAGAGTATTTTTTGAATTATTAGCTTAAAGTTTTGTCCTTCGGGCAGTCGGCATCCCGCTTTGTGTCAACTTCACCATAGAAACTAAACGACGATATGACGTGTTATGTGATAAATAACCAATGATGTATCGTTCAAGTCACTGATTCCACTAGTCAGAGTATTCGTGCATGAATGTACCAAGACGAAAAAATGTTGATAATGATGAAATGTCGACATTCGACAAAGATTGACGGTCTTGAATGAATTCTTGGTACAATTTAGAAGGCAGTGATAGCCGTACTATTGCGAAAAGTGGAGATTGCTGTATGATTGATGATTGCGCTCTGTGGGATGCAGCTGGCAACGCGGATGCCGACCGCCCTGCGCAACACTAACATTGAATAAAGTCCTGCGCCGCGCGCGCGGCCGACCGGAGACGCTGCGAACCGCCGGGGGCCCCAATGGACTTCGTGGTTCCAACGATCCTAACATACTTCATGGTTCCAACAATTCCACCGGACTTCATGGTTCCAACGGTCCCAACTGCCGTAGTGATCCCAACGGCCGTAGTGGTCCCATTGGTCCAAGCGGCGCCAATGGTCCTCCTATGGTCTCAACGGTTCCAACGGCGCCGAAGGCCCCCGGCGGTCCCCGCTTGGCCACGCGGACGCCTTCGCTGTAGAGGCGGCGACCTTTGCACAGGCACCCGCACTCCCTCTGCACCCCACGGCACTAACTCCCCGCACTTTGCCTGCGCCGCCCGCGCCGCTCACGACCCAGCCCCGCTCCGCTCCGCCCCGCTCTGCCTCACCCCGCCCCGCACGCGCGCTGCTCACGCCGTCTAGAGTGTTCCACGAACGCGACAACTAAATTAGGACACGCCGCTTGACGAGTATTCTCGTTTCATGGGTCTTGTACCTTGAGTGTAATGAATGTTTGTGAACGTATTCGTCGCAAACCACTTTAAGGCTAGACCATCCATACTAATACAAAATAGATTGTAATGAGAGTTCAGAGCTTTAATGAGAATTCTTGACTAGGATTTGCCAGAATTCTCAATGCAAAAGGGTATCTTCTAAATGACATTTCTCTTATAGTAGTCTCGCGTCTCGTGTATGTTTGACGCCAATAATGGAAGCGACTTACAATTTATATAGGATGTGTTTTGTTTGTTCGTTGTACAGAAGCTTTGACTTTTTCCTGCGACAATCAATTAATTTCCAGTTGTGTCCCAACAAATTACCCAGACGACGTCTGTGTGGCGTTTTCTAATATGTACTACGCTGAAGAGTAGTTCCACAAGACTGCAAAAGTGCGCGTAGCATATTTTCTGTGAATTATTAGTATTTCACCATAAAAACAAAAAAGTGTATGGAATATACAAATAAAAATTCAGCCACGCAAAATAAATATACACCAATTTCCCTAATACTTACAATTAGGTTTAACTTTTAGTTTTCAATGTGAGAAATTATCCAATGACACTAGTAGCAGTAGTATTCTTTAACACAAAATGTACGTACAGCGGATTTCATCCATGTACGTAAGAATGAAGAATACCTTTTTACGTAGTTTCGTTGTCAGATGGTGACGTTTCTCCCGCATTCCACGTTTTAATACCAGTATTCCAATAACACCAAACGATGCAGTTAATAATGACACAACTATATCGCTTATAATTAACAGCTCAACTCGAAAGCCATTTAATACCTCACTCTTCTACTCCAAAAGCTTCACTTTATTTGGTAGCAGGAGTTAGTTTCATGAAGTTTCCGCTACGCGCGCTTTTCGGACCGGAGTGCGACGCGAAGAGGAAGCGGCGGCGGTGGCGGTGGGGGACTGGGCAGCTCGTTCGCCTCCCCGCCGCGCAGGGCCCGCCCCCCGGTTATTTCGGGGGGTCGCCCACCGCGGCCCGCCCTCGGCGACGCCTAATGGCGCCACGCGACACGCTCGCGCGTCGGCGACTTGACATTTATGTAAATAATAGAAGGCCTATTCCCGGCACCGCGGAACGGGCCACTGGACGGCGCGGCGGCGGCGGCGGCGGCGACCGCCCGCGGAGCGCACCTGCCTCCGGCCCCGGCCGCAGGGAGGGGACAGCGGCACTGGCCGCCGGAGCGGCTCGGTGGAGATGCTGGCCAAGATTTGCCGATTCATAGTCGGTTCGAATGACTTATTCAGTGACCACAAAGGGGAAAATTCAGAGGTTTCACTCAAATACGAAGAACAAATTTGACCAAGAAGCAAATAAAGATATCATGGGGAAATGTTTTTCGACTACCTTACTTTCTTTAACGATGGGTCAAATATCGAAGTTTCTATAGGATGTCAAGGTGAAGGTATTTGCGAAAGAAATAATTAATCCTTACTTGCTAGTCGGAATTTGTGAGACTCCAGATCTGCATATATCTAATTACTGAGTTCAATCATAAGAGATTTGTATGGCAATCGGAATCTTTCTAAGATTTAATCTGTGAAGGACTAAATTGTTGACCCTCAGTTGAAAAATAGGGAATTAGAATATACTCAACATTTTTTCAGAACACAAAGTGTCAGTTCAAATAGAATATCGATACCATTCGAATCGAAATGGACATAAGGTCAAATTGCTACCAATATTATCGTGTAATATGTGACGTGCATTTCAATTTCATAAGAAAAATTCCTTATAACCACGTACCAGAAAACGTCTCTAATCTGAATTTCGCAGCGAGTGTTCCTGCTTCGCGAGCTGCGAACACCCACATACTCGCTTCAGTAGGCGTCCGATCCGCCACCGCCGTTGCCGCTGCGCTCTCCTAGAGCCAGGTCTTCAGGATCACGTGACATATCAATTCATGATGCATCGTTTCCGATGTGGTGACGCGATGCACGACAGCGAGGAGGGCGTCGTGTGCTGGGCGATTGCGTGGCGGGGCAGGGCGGGGCGAACGCCCTCGGGCGCGCGCGGGCGGCGTGGGTGTCGGCGCAGGCCAGGCGTTTGTAGGCGGCTGCGCTGCGCTGCGCGAGGCGGCGTGGAGTGGCGTGGCGCGGCGCGGCGAGGCGTAGCGCGGCGCGGTGCGGCGTGGGCGAGCAGCGATGCGACTTGTTTTTATCATCTATTGTGTATAGCTACATGTGTACAAACTAGTCTCTGGTATTCATTAATAAATGTTCTCTATTGGAGTGCCGTGCTGTTTCTTCATTTTTTAATGTTCCTTCAGTTTCCTGTCTGTCTGTAACCTTGTTAATTCCCTGTGGGTTTCTTCGTGCTTGATTTACTTGCTTTCCTTATCCGATTCCTAATGCTCATACTTACTAAAAGAAAATGTTTCACTCTGTCTACACTTTTGTTAGTAGTCATCGTTAATATGAATGACTACTCACAAGAGACATGTATCAAAACAAGCATATGCTTAATTTCTCGCAAAAGACAACAAAAGTGTTGTCGAACGTTGTATCACTGAACGTGTATTCAGGGCAAAATCAACTGTGATTCCGGGCAATCAAAAATGGACTATGTTTATTAAAATATTAACCATCTTTAATTCCATCTTAACCATCGTGCATATGATTGTCTTTGGATATAAAGGATTTTTCTCATAAGTAATATCACGAGAAGTGCTGTGCTAGCCGGTAAATTCACGACTCGCGTAGCGAGGAGTGAATTTATCGGCTAGCACAGCTCTTCGAGTGATATTTAGTGTGACTATTTCATGAATAAACACATGACATGATTTGAAAGGATAATTTAAATCACAGGAATTACGAAAAAGGGAAATATTACTCAAAATTACAACCGAAAAATGAAAACCTTTCATTCAGTTCCGACTTATCACTGCCTCCTGGAATAACTTATAATCAAGTAACATTTGAATAAGAGTTTAATGCAGAAAATGATTTCAAATATGTTTCAATTTTTTGGTAATAAAACTTTCGGAAAACAATTATAACAAGGCTACTGACAAGAACATTTATTAAAAACACCATCATTAAAGTTCTAGGAAGTTGGTTTCCAAGTCTTGGTCTTCCATAGAAGTATTTGAAATGGAAGATGTACAAGATGAATTAGCAGCGGAATTCGTCGATTTCGAATGGATTGAACACACGTGTGCACTCATTAAAGTATGTTCCTGAATTATTTTGGTTGTAACGTTCCACATAGTTTTGATGGCATATTCTTTGTACTCTTCACAATCTAATCTTCGTATATTAATTTCCTAAAACATGTGTAATTTCTTCATTTGTAGTTTGTGCTGTCCATTTGTATTTTCTGTCTTGACAAAATTCTTGAAATTTCTTTTACACTCTTTTTCTGTTCCTTTTGCTGTTTTTCGGCACCGAATCTTTAATAATAGATTCTATTTCAGAGTTTTAAACATTACCAATACCACACATTTTAATATTATATTGATGCACAAGAGCAATTTTGGAGGTAAAACAATTGCTATCGTTATCTTAAAAAGGTAAACAAAGGTTTTACAGCGATAAAAAAGGTAAACAGCTGATAGCGATAAACATCTGGGATTGGTTTAATTTGAATATATTCTTGCTTACCATCGGCTACTTACGACGCGGACAGACATGAGTGAAATAGTCATTATAATAACAAAACTACATATAAAACAAAAGAAATTTTGCAGTGAAATTCCATTAACACAATTCAATACAACAGGTCTAATATAAGCAATGCATACTTTTAATTTATGATTATATTCTCGTAAGTCTGTCCTCAAGGAACAAAGCATTTTGGAAGAAGACTAAGTTCAGAAACTCTGACCTGCCCTAACACATTTCGATTCAATGACTTCTTTCTAGATTAGTCTCAAGCTGCGCAAATATCCTGCGCCAGTAAGGGAAATAAAACCTGTCTTACCACCCTATATGAAGAGGAGAACAACCTGCACCGCAGAAAACGCAGCCCAATTTGATACAGGTGACAAAAGGGTCAAATATACAGTATATTAAATTGCATTGCACTTAAATGAGGAACTAGTACATTTTAACAAATACTGTAAGAACCGCTGTAATCAATGACATATCTGATCAATATTTCTCTATTCAATACAGCAATTCACATTTTATTCCTCTAAGAGAGACAATATTTCCCAGGGTCGAATGTTCCAATTTTCCCTCAAACAACAATATTGATGTCAGTTTCAGTTGCTATGGAGACAGTTTGAAAATGTAGGTGGACAAGAAAGGACAAATAAACTACTGACCTTATTCTCAGTTATTTAACTTACAAGTGCTACGTGCTAAACATATTTAATTCGTGGTAAACCTGATTAAACCACATCAATTTTATAATAGTATGAACAAGTAAAAAATAATAGACACTTTAATAATTAGCGAGTCTGGTAACACCAAGACACAAAACATTTTAATAAATGAAATAAGAATATTTTTACTTTGAGCGAAAACATTAGTTGAAAACCAAAACGTTTCAAAAATGTGTGTGGAAACATGTTTTATTACAAGACTGACTACTTTGTGTACATTTTTAATTGGAGTGAAGGGGTGTTAGTGAAAATTCTAAGGTTACCAATTTTGACAAACCACAAATCAATAAATCACATTAAATAAGCAACCAACTTTTTAGTAATTAAAAAATATTTATTTTTGGGTGCGAGAGCTGAAGTGTTTAAAGCTGAAGATGCTTTAGAGCACGGCTTACCTCGCTTTCGCTCCCCGAGGACGGTTGGGTCGAGAAACCGTTGAGACCCAGTCGCTACACTACGTGAATTACTTTATCGCTTACCAATCGTGCACGTCTATCTATCAACTACTTCCAATTACTTCGCACAAAAGGAAGAACTGTGAAACAGTTACAACAGGTAAGTACAAGATATGAACTATATGGAAATTCGAAACCTCTTCACAAGATTCCTTTATGTTGTCCAGTACTTATTATCTAAGATTAATCAAATGAAGGAGGTTTAAGAGTTCTAGAGCAACAGAATAAAACATACTTAAACATGTTTCCGAAAATGAAATTAAAATGTATTATATTTAACATTATCTAGACATCTGTCGTAATGGACTATAGAAAGAAATTTTGCAAGCCATTTTAAATTTAAAATGTAAAGCATTAAATAATTATAATCACTAAAATGTTTTTGTTGCAGGGAGACATGTTTCTTGCGCTGACGCTTGGCATTGCGTTCTCAAACGCTTACTAATCATGACATTTAAAAACACCCAGCCTTCGAACTTAAATATCACTTCTCTAACTACAATCTCACACTCATACCCTCTTGCTCGACCAAAACGACGAACTATCAAATGTTTTCAATAAACCGATTGTAACTTAGAGAACAAAATTAACATACATGAACAAACGATAGCAGATAAGCTTTATTCTACTAAAATTTCATATTATCAAAATTTTGTATTAATATACAAAATCAGTTAATGATAGCAAACGACACCACATCGCATCCACTACCTTTCATTTAAAGCTAATCTTGAACTTTGGTTCTGTAGAAAGCTCAAATTGGTTTCTAAAAGAAAACATTCAGAGTTTTATGAATAAACAATTCGAACCCTTGCAATTATATCGCACCTAAGGAAGATCTGTAGAAAACTTACAAGAAGCAAATACTACATATGCACTATATGGAAAATCGAAAGAAAATAATGTTGTATGGTACTTATTATTCAAGACTAATGAAATGAAGGTTTACAAATTCTGCATCAATGCAATTACTATTCATTGCAAACAAAGAGTTAAATATGATTACGAAAGTGCATTTAAAATGTTCTATATTTACCAAGATCTGGATATGGATTTATTACTGAATCTATATGTTATAGTGTACTACGGAAACCACGTTAATAATAGCAAGTGACATCACAACTGGGTCCACTACTCTTCATTTAAAGCAAAAAATCACGAAATTTGGTTAAAGGAAAGCTCAAATTATTTCTCAACAAAACCTTAGTGTTAAATATGTACTTATTATCTAAGTACTGACATTTCAGCGAAATGTGACGATCAATGCACGCTGCCGTTTAATTACCGACTCCACATCGTGATGTATCAACACTGGGAGATATTCTAGCTCGACTTCAAAACATCTATTCCGATTGCCTCCGATGGTCAATCGTGCCTGTCTAGACATAAGATAAGAACAACTATATCTAAGAAGGTATTTTAACAAAGAACTAGGGGTAAAAAATTACGATAGAAATTGTTGAAATATTATAATTCATGTAAATGTAGTTATCTAAGTACTATATTAGCAGCAGTAACATAGATCGCGTGCGATGCTTGCTGATCCCCTATGAGAACATTCAAAGCAGGTCGAAGCTAGCCTTGGCTTCTTGAATTCGGAAGGAATGAAGACACTTCACAGGGGTTTGACGAGCGCGTGTGAAGCACTCAAGCTCGTTCTTTCGGAACAAATTTCACACGACATTGCCCGGGAATCGAACCTGGAGCTCTTTGGCAAGCGACTTCCGCTCTGAGCCATGAGTTTGCTTACGTATGAAATTACAAACAACTAAATAGTACATAGTTGCATGGCGATCCTGTAATTCTCATTGATAACTTCCTTGTAGATTTATCTTCAAGACTTACCAAACGTGAATAATCAAAACACAGTAAAAGGAGGGGCTTTCATTACTCGATACATTAACTCCCGAGGTAAAAATGAGAATAAACAAATAAAATCTGTGAAGATCTTAACTATTAACAATTAACCAGCGCTGCACGTTCCTTTGTGGTGTACATCAATAAATGTGTAATGCCTCGTCGTATTACGCTTTCTTCTTTGATTAAAATTTGTATCGCTAAGTAAACACTACCAATTATCTTCAGCTTTAGTAAAACATACAGTTCTTACCATTCAGTTTTAAATATCACCGAACTATTTGCGGGTGAGCCACTTTCTTTGTCTTCCATCACATACGCACCAAATTCGCAATGACGTCTCGTGTGAAACTGAGTCATATGACGTTGCACCTTGACGCTACCCGAGCTTACGTATTTAATTGAATCCTACATGCAATCACATTAATTTTTATTGCATTACGATCATTACGATTATTATATTTATTAGATGAATTAATAGCTCCACTAATCACAATGAAAACAATTGGACATCAGTGATATTGATCATATGAATATATAGATTTCAAAAACATTGAATTTAACGCATACGTATTAACCTTAGATAATTTAAGATCATTTCGTCTTTTAGACGTTGATATTCGAATCAATTTAGCAATAAATACACAACTCGAACACTAGTAACAGCAATAGCCAATAGCCAATTGCTGATGTATTCACTCCTCACTATCTCTCTTCTAGGAGTAAAAACTGATGCTACTCCAGGTCGTGTAAATCTAATTAAATTCATAATCAATCGACCTGGATTATATTACGGGCAATGTTCAGAAATTTGTGGTGCCAATCATAGATTTATACCAATCGCAATTGAAAAAGTAAATCTAAAAAACTTTATCAACTGAATTAAAAATGATTCATAATCAGATGACTGAAAGTAAGTAATGGTTTCTTAAATCATATTATAGTAATTAACGATTACTTGTGATGAAAGAGATTAGTTAATCTATTAACACTACTATGTCATATTAAAATTATTACCATAGTAATATTTCTTAAATTCACAAATAGCCCCAATAATATGATAATCTCTAATAATTTTCTTTATTACTACACTATCATTATCATAACCATTATCTTATATTACTTATCATAATCATTATCATAACCATTAACTATTTCTTATTTCAACCAACCTTATCTTATGAATAATTAAAATTTGAAACTATATCAACAAATTGAAAATGATAACTAATTTACTCTCATCATTTGATTCTACATCTAATATTTTAAACATTTCCATAAATTGATTATGAACTCTTGTAAGATTAGTAGTTATTCCATCATCCTCCTGATTAATTCCTAATCGAATATAATTAATATGAAAGCTATTAATTAATAAATTGTATTCTGAAATTAAAACTCTATTAATTGGACATAAAACTTAGGAAGATCATGTATATTCATCTCTTTATTCTCAATCAACATATTCAAAAATTTTTTAGGTTTATTTCCTAAAATTTTGACAAGATTAAGCCAATTAACATTTACATTATCTTTAGCATTGACATTTTGATTAACATTGATATTATATGGATGAATTAACAATACACAACATATATTTGCTCATTTAGTTCCTCAAGGAACTCCACCCTTTCTCACAACCTTTATAGTTTGTATTGAAACAATGAGAAACATTATCCGTCCATTAACCCTTGCTGTAAGATTGGCTGCAAGTATAATTGCAGGAAACGTACCAGGACGCCTTTTAACAAGACTATGGAAATACTGGGCCTATAATCATAAACTCAGCCACTTTAATTCAAATCCATATTTTATCACAAATTCTATTATTAATTCTCGAATTAGTAGTATCAGTTATTCAATCATATGTATTCGCTATATTAACCACATTATATTCAAGGGAAGTAAATTAATGTCAACACATCAAAACCATCCATTTCATATAGTAAATATTAGTCCATGCCCCATTACAGGAGTCATTGGCACTATAACAATAGCAGCAGGCCTAATTAGTACTTTCCATTAATATAAATTTATTAAGTCTGTAGCGTGTTCTTATTGCTATAGAAACAGTTTTTCTCTCAAGCCTCCTTTTTATTTCTGTTTTCAAACCGATCCTTTAAAATCTCCTTTTAATAAGATTTTCTTCATTGTTGTTCTTTGCGTACACATTCACAGCATTGATTACAAGATATTCGTTATGTCAGCTAAAGTCAAACATTCAGTAGCTGAGACCTTCCACGAAAGGTACAGAAAAGTCCATGCCAAAAGTTCCTCGACTGTAAACACCGAAAAACACTGGATTACAATAGTAATCCACGCGACCACTGAAACGTCAATTGTAGATATTGGAAGACGCCAAAAATTTTGAACTTTTGCAATTAAAACAAACAACAGTTTTTCACAAAAATGAAACCTGCACCATTCTCTTAAACATCCTTTTCACTACCCAACAACAGAATTAGAACAATAAGGATGGAGCCTTTTTCCTGAAAATTTGAAAATTGTCCCAGGTGATTCATTGATACTCCCAAAATTAAAATATCGATTTCAAATTCAAGGGACCGCGACATCAACTAGATCGATTGGGGAATATTAATTTTGCAGGAAATCGGAGGACGGGTGGATTCGCGGACTTGCTGTCAATCGATTTTTCGATATCAAGGACCAACAAAACATGCATTCTGACTACACCATGTTTTGAAGATTTTTTCTAAATTTTTAACAGGATATATCAACCTTTTCGTAACAAGGATCCTGTAATAAGTGTTTTTCTGTGGAAAATTTACATATTTTTCGCATTACATAACTTTCTCTCTGCCTAATAGCGCAAAAGTAAAAATTTAGAGCGGGTTTTAAGAACTTTTTTTATTATAATATCCATTAAATTTGAGCAGAAATTTAGCGAAAACTATTTGTTTCAAAAAATTGTACATTATGTTTTTTAAAAATACTTTTAGAACAGTTTCTATTCAAGAAAAAAATACAGATCGTCCTGGGCATTTTTCTTATGTTTGTATTTCGTTCCCATCTTCTGTGTTCGTTCTTGCTTTCGTTTGCCGTATTTTTTTGTGTTTGTCGTAAGCGTTCGTCCTTCATGTTTGTCTTTCGTATTTTTCACTACTGTTTGCCTTTCCACTTCCACTTTGGTGTTCGAATTTAGTTTTTGGCTCTCGTTTTAGTTGCTCCTGTTTCATCTTCGTCTTTCCTTTTCAATTGGAAGGTTCGCACGCTTTTTACTTTCTTGCTATCGCTTCTGCAGTATGTAAAATTATGTAATGCTGCGCGGAAAAAATACAAATTTTCGTCAGAAAAACTTTATTATTGGTCCCTGGTAATGAAAAAGTGGATAAATCTAGGTGCTAAATTTAGAAAAAAACTGTAACACATTGATTCGCCAGAATCAATGTTTTGTAGGTCCGTAATATCAAAAAATCGATTGACGTCAAAACAGTGAACAGCGCTAGCGTTGGACGAAAGACGAAGACGAAAGACGAAGACGAAAGACGAAGACGAAAGACGAAGACGAAAGACGAAGACGAAAGACGAAGACGAAAGACGAAAGACGAAGACGAAAGACGAAGACGAAAGACGAAGACGAAAGACGAAGACGAAAGACGAAGACGAAAGACGAAGACGAAAGACGAAGACGAAAGACGAAGACGAAGACGAAAGACGAAGACGAAAGACGAAGACGAAAGACGAAGACGAAAGACGAAGACGAAAGACGAAGACGAAAGACGAAGACGAAAGACGAAGACGAAAGACGAAGACGAAAGACGAAGACGAAAGACGAAGACGAAAGACGAAGACGAAAGACGAAGACGAAAGACGAAAGACGAAGACGAAAGACGAAGACGAAAGACGAAGACGAAAGACGAAGACGAAAGACGAAGACGAAAGACGAAGACGAAAGACGAAGACGAAAGACGAAGACGAAAGACGAAGACGAAAGACGAAGACGAAAGACGAAGACGAAAGACGAAGACGAAAGACGAAGACGAAAGACGAAGACGAAAGACGAAGACGAAAGACGAAGACGAAAGACGAAGACGAAAGACGAAGACGAAAGACGAAGACGAAAGACGAAGACGAAAGACGAAGACGAAAGACGAAGACGAAAGACGAAGACGAAAGACGAAAGACGAAGACGAAAGACGAAGACGAAAGACGAAGACGAAAGACGAAGACGAAAGACGAAGACGAAAGACGAAGACGAAAGACGAAGACGAAAGACGAAGACGAAAGACGAAGACGAAAGACGAAGACGAAAGACGAAGACGAAAGACGAAGACGAAAGACGAAGACGAAAGACGAAGACGAAAGACGAAGACGAAAGACGAAGACGAAAGACGAAGACGAAAGACGAAGACGAAAGACGAAGACGAAAGACGAAGACGAAAGACGAAGACGAAAGACGAAGACGAAAGACGAAGACGAAAGACGAAGACGAAAGACGAAGACGAAAGACGAAGACGAAAGACGAAGACGAAAGACGAAGACGAAAGACGAAAGACGAAGACGAAAGACGAAGACGAAGACGAAAGACGAAGACGAAAGACGAAAGACGAAGACGAAAGACGAAGACGAAGACGAAAGACGAAGACGAAAGACGAAGACGAAAGACGAAGACGAAAGACGAAGACGAAAGACGAAGACGAAAGACGAAGACGAAAGACGAAGACGAAAGACGAAGACGAAAGACGAAGACGAAAGACGAAGACGAAAGACGAAGACGAAAGACGAAGACGAAAGACGAAGACGAAAGACGAAGACGAAAGACGAAGACGAAAGACGAAGACGAAAGACGAAGACGAAAGACGAAGACGAAAGACGAAGACGAAGACGAAAGACGAAGACGAAAGACGAAGACGAAAGACGAAGACGAAAGACGAAGACGAAAGACGAAGACGAAGACGAAGACGAAGACGGAAGACGAAGACGAAAGACGAAGACGAAAGACGAAGACGAAAGACGAAGACGAAAGACGAAGACGAAAGACGAAGACGAAAGACGAAGACGAAAGACGAAGACGAAGGACGAAGAGGAAAGACGAAAGACGAAAGACGAAGACGAAAGACGAAGACGAAAGACGAAAGACGAAAGACGAAGACGAAAGACGAAAGACGAAGACGAAGACGAAGACGAAGACGAAAGACGAAGACGAAGACGAAGACGAAGACGAAGACGAAAGACGAAGACGAAAGACGAAAGACGAAGACGAAAGACGAAGACGAAAGACGAAGACGAAAGACGAAAACCAAGACATGAAAACGTAAAAACTAAGACAAAAAAACGAAGTCGAAATAACGGGCAAAAATCCACGACGGGGGGACAAAGAGATAAATAACGAAGTGACAAAGATACAAAGACGATGAGACAAAGAGACAATCAGCGAAGACTGTAAAAGACAAAGATCGAAATTATGATCAATTACAATATGACTTACATAAAATTTGAAATTGGACTGAAAAATTGTAAGTAAATAATAATATTTAAAATCACAAGCAATGATTTTCACCCGTGATAAGAGTAAATACGCCTCCTTTACGCGTTCGAAACACACCCCTACCATGGTTACCAAATTACACATCAGTCAAAAACCTAGGACTCACAAATGACATAATGGACATCTGGATAGCACATATCCCAAACACAGTAAACAAAACGTGCACAAATAGTACAAACCTCTATCCCCTAATAAATCATAAATTTTCACAAAACGTAGAATGCTGTAAAATAATCTACAAATCCCTCACTAATCCATTAGACAATTACTAACCTATGCGAGTCCTTTTTGGATAAAAGCAGCCCACATCAATATTAACAAACTCCAATTATCCAAAATACGTGTCTCAGAATGATTACCAATTTTCCGTGATTTATAAGTACTGAACAACTACACAGAGGATTAAAATAGAGTACATTACCAAAGTACAAATAACGTCTATGAGATAGTTTTTACTATCAGAATCCCCAGCTACAGCAACTTACCATCTAGGTAAAAATTACAGCCAACCACTGAGAACTCACTTCTGCTACCTTAAAGACATATTCAAGCCACTCTATCTGAAAATGTAATATCTTGCTGTCTCTCTCTTTATTAAACTGTCACACAACAATACCAACTATTGATTAACAAATTCTTTTTTTTATCGAACAAACGTATATAGGAAGTGCATTGACAGACCTCATAAAAATCGTATGTAAACGTCTTGAAAAGCAGAAATGTCGAACAAGAAGAAATAAAATTTTAAAAAAAGAGAATCAATGACGAAGAGATTAACACGAGGTGGCAAAGAAAACACAATGACAAAAACGAACACAAAGACAAACACGAAGACGAAGACGACGACGAAAAAGAAGACGAAGATGAAAACAAAGGCAACGACGAAAGACCGAAGACAAAAGACGAAAAACGAAAGACGGAAGACACAAGACGTAAAATGCAAAATGCAAGACGGAAGACGAAAGACGAAACACAAAAGACGCAAGACGAAATACGAAAGGCGAAAGGTGAGAGACGTGAGATGTGAGACCTTAGACGAAAGGCGAAAGGCAAAAGATGAAAGACGAAAAACGAATGACGAAAAAGGAGAGGCGAACGACAAATGCAAAAGACGAAAAACGAAAGGCGAAAGACGAGACACGAGAGACTAGAGATGTGAGACCAGAGACGAGAGACGTGAATCGATACCCGAAGACGATAGGCGAAGGACGAAAACCAAAGAAGAAAGACGAAAGGCGAATGGCGAATGGCGAAAGGAGAAAGACAAAGGCAAAGACAATGACAATTTAAATTAGATTGGAATTGTGAAAAATTGCAATAAAATTGGAAGAAGAGATGATTGGAGATTTGTCTGTCAAATCCTGAAATATCTTTTCTGAATGTCTGAAAAAATGTCTGAAAAAATCCTCAACACCTAATAGAAGATCAATACATTTAGAAAATCTAAAATAGGATGAGCATAGAGTAAATCGGTAGGAAAATTTCAGCTAGTCCATTTAAAGTTGTTAGAAACAGCATAAGAAATTTTGTGTACAATAGCACAAAGTATTGTGTTTGACCATTCTGAAAGAACATTGACCGGTTTGATTATCTCCAGGGTGCTGTGAGAACTTGTAATATGTTTAAAAGCAACACCTGATGTAGTGATATGGGATTTTGCCGTTGGCAATTTAAGAGAATTGACAGCATCGCAAGTAATGAGGGCACTACCAGTATCAAGTAATGACACACAAGTTATGTTCCAAGAGTCTTTCTCATTTTCAGGCAAACATATGACTTGTGTAGTGGAAATAAGAATGGAACTGGGCAATCCAGTTACATTAGCACCAAGAGTAAGGTTTTCCTGTTCAAAATTGCCAAGTTCAACAGGTCAAGGATCGTTTAATTATCGCGTTTTAGATCGCGCAATAGAATGGGCAGAAAATGCTCTTTTCTGCAAAACTATGCAAAATATTTTTATTGGGGAAGCAAAATCCTCTTACAAAATTTTATGTAGAGTTAGAATACATTTGTTACCGCATTTCAACGAGAAATCAACCGTGAGAGGCATTTTCAAAAAAATGACCCCTTTCAAACTGCAGTCAACTCTGACGCGAATTTCTGAAAAATGAACCATGTGTTGGAAAAAGGCTTATCACCAGTGGATTTTTCCATTCAATTTCAGGCTAGGACGCTGGTTTTCAGAAGACTGGAGTTCCCCTCCAAAACCTCCAAATTCAACAGATCATGGATCATATTCAACAGATGAGTCAAAGATTTTTCACCCTTCTTTCGTCTAGTACAAGTGCACAAATATTTAATCTAGACAAAAATGCTTCTGTTCCAAACTGCATTATCTCCCGATACCCCAAAGGCTCTTAAACCACCGTAAATTAGAATTAATCCACTCGCCCCCTTAACCAGTTCTGCTGCCAAAAAACGCTAAATAACTTAAGATGTTACCTTAAGATGGTGATAAGCATTTTCCCAACAGAAGGTGCGTTTTCCAGAAGTTCATATTACGGCAATACGGCATTGTGGCATCTGTGGCCGATGCCACGAACTTCGGGCGCTGCCCGCCGCGCCGATAGATCGGCGCGTCGCTACGAGGGGCGCTGGGAGCGACGCCGGTGGCCGCCGGCGACAAGCGACCGGGTTACGCCCGACCGCACACAGCCAACGACGGGACTACCCCGGTGGGGGCAAAGGAGGGGCCGGTGGCGCTCTCCCCTACCCAGCGGCGCTATATAAGCGGGGCGCAGCGCCACGACGACAATTCGAGCCGCAGTTCGAGCCGCAGTTCGAGCCGCAGTTCGAGCCGCAGTTCGAGCCGCAGTTCGAGCCGCAGTTCGAGCCGCAGTTCGAGCCGCAGTTCGAGCCGCAGTTCGAGCCGCAGTTCGAGCCGCAGTTCGAGCCGCAGTTCGAGCCGCAGTTCGAGCCGCAGTTCGAGCCGCAGTTCGAGCCGCAGTTCGAGCCGCAGTTCGAGCCGCAGTTCGAGCCGCAGTTCGAGCCGCAGTTCGAGCCGCAGTTCGAGCCGCAGTTCGAGCAGCAGTTCGAGCAGCAGTTCGAGCAGCAGTTGCAATTGGAGTTGGAGTCAGCACGAGCAGAAGTCAGTACGAGCAAGAGTCAGCCCGAGTAGAAGTCAGTACGAGCCCGTACGAGCGGAAGTCAGTACGAGCAAGAGTCAGTTCGAGCAGGAGTTCGAAGCAGAGTACGAGGTGGAGCCTGGGGTTGGAATCATCGCCGCCGGAAGAAGCCGGCCCTCGAGTTTACGATGGACTTCTGCGCCTAGTGGAAAACGGAACCATTTGTATTCAAAATGAGATTTTGGTGTTGGGAATAATAAATTGTTGTACTAAGTAAAGTTGTGAGTTTTCTCTTTGTAGTATACAACAGAAACGGTAATTAGGAAGATATCGGCAATTCTTTATGGCAATTAGTAAGAAACGTAGGGAAAAGAGTAAACGAGCTGATCTTGTTTAGACAAATCCGCATTCAAACGGTAAAGTTTTCTCTCGATCCAATAGTGTTTTTTGTTAGAATTAATGATAAGTGTATTAAGTTGATGGATAACATTAGGGTAAATGTAATGATAATAAGAGTAATTAATTTTTTTATTGTGATAAACACTTCTTTCGATTGGAAGTTAAATATATACTAAATAAATATCTACCTCAACAGTAAATTGAAATTTATAAAACTAGTCGGACAATGTTTACGAAGTGTCACTATCAGGCTGCTTCTTAGAATCCAAAATAATGGTTGGATGAAAATGGATTATTATATATCTTATTAAACAAACTGATAGGAATAGTACTAATGACATTTAATCCATGGGATCCGGTTTCTGTAAAGAAAGATGAGCCGTAAACTGAATCTGCAATGGTAAATGGGGCTTCAATATATTCGTAGGCTTGTAAGATGTTGAAATAAATTCCTAGAATGATTGTTAATAGTAGTCGTTGTGTGGTTTGACTATAAGTATTTTCTATTAAACTATGATGAGATCATGTTACTGTAATTCCTGATGCAAGAAGGAAAGCTGAATTCAGGAGCGGAATTTTAGGATTAAATGGCTGAATTCCTGTTGGTGGTCAAATTATACCTAAATCAATAGTTGGAGCGAATCTTCTATGAAAAAATTGTCAGAAAAGTGATACGAAGAAAAATCCTTTGATACAATACATAAACTTATTCTTCAACGTAATCCTAAGTTGACAACAAATGTATGTACGCCTTGATATGTTCCTTCTCGTGTAACTTGTGAGGTTTTCTCTACGGATGTCAACAAAATAAGAACACTCGATAGTATTGAGTAAATTGTGTGCACTGGCTGCACCCAGAATACAAAAGAATCTGTGTTAGATGTTAATCTGATGTTGATATTGAACACAATCAGAATAGTCTCAAGTTTTTAAACAATATTATCAAACTGATTAATTTAACAATCGTAATGCAAAGAGTATCAAGTGTACAGAGAACATATACGTAGAGCACAGGACTTTTTAAAAACAAATTTCCAATTGCATACATTGGTGTATATTTGTTTAAAGATATAATACGTACATTTTTGTGTATAATTTTATAGAATTTGTAATTTATTAACGTTCTAATAAATTTAATTGTATTTAGTTACTGGTCAGTGTTTTAGAAACCAACACTCGCTTATATTTGAACTAAAAGACGATTTGTTTGTAAAATATTGTCAATAAGAATGTTTTTGAAAATGGATTACAATTGTAGGCCACGAGACAACTTGCGTTCCAATTTTGAGCACGACTACTGAAGTATTAAGATAGATAGTTTCCCTTAGTGAAATCTGCTTCTAAAAGATAGATTTTGAAATAAAGTCATGTAAATTTTTTCGAAAATTTGAGAAGTTTTTGCTTATATTTGCGGGAAAATGCGGGCGAAAATGTACTGTTTTTTTCAGCACCACTAATTTTTCTATAAAAAGTTGTCAAATATTAAGACCTTAGCTTCCGATGGAATACTCGTACTCGAGAAAACTGTATGCAAAGAGTTTCGCAAAGAGAAAATTTGTATTGAACGCCTATTTATCCTACCACTAACTTGTCAGTTAGGTCGAATTCAGTTGCTATCTGGAGGAGAATTCTAGCGGCTGGCTGCTCTGATCGGTAGTTTTCCGTGGCTTCCCCGATCAACACCAGGCGAATGCCGGAGCAGTACCCTAACAAACGAACCACGGATTACGCAGGATATTTCCTTCCTCTTTTTCGTTCAATCCTCACCCCTTACGCCCACACTTACACTATCATGCACCACACTACCACACATGCCGGGAGACCGGCAGGGGGCTTAGAACATGTCCCGGCTGGGGCAGCGCCCGCAGATGGGAGATACTTGATTGGGGGAAATCCCCGTTAGTCGACAGTAGGTCAGCGCCGGATCTCGCCATCCAGTATAGAAAATCACCGCCACCTTTTGATGAAAACTAACTACCCTTATGGGACTAATGACCTCTGTGTTTGACGCGCCCGGAATCACTAACAATCGATCATAGATGTATTGAAACGGAACTGGGTTTTGCTTATATTTATTAAGAATAATAAAAAATATCAATATTTAATTAATTAATGCCTACTTTGCTCCCATATTGGGCGTGCCTCTGAAACAATAACTTGGTTTTACTTATTTATACTATTTAAATAAATAAAGAATACTGATCTTGTTTACTTCATAACGAGCACGAGCATGTGACATAGATCCCTGAACCGTTCACAGAACTTTATAGGATCGTGGGGTGCTAAGTGGCCTTTACGGTATTTATCGTTATTGTAGAATATTCGTACGTAGCAATAAATAAAACGAAAATTCTTAAATGTCTAAGCCACCATCAGTCGGTGCATTGGAGTTTATTCATGAAGTTTACTTATCATCGTAGCCGCCTCTCGCTGCTGACATTGCTATCATAACACTTACAATCTAGATGCTCTTGAAAAACATGAACAATAAACAATAACAACACAAAACATAAATATTTACATAACACCCACACTTAACACACAAAAGTACTCATTCATACCGGCGCGCATTCTTTCTGTCATGGACATATTATATTTACTAAAAATATGCTAGTTATTTCCTTTTAAAATACATGATATGGCCTTCTTCCACGAATTATGACGACAGCCAATCAAAAAAATCGGAATTAAAGGGCCTTTTCGAAGTTCCGGCAACGCTGGGCGCGAACTATCACCAGTCCAAGTAGCTTCAATTATCTTGTTCTCCACACCATTAGAATTGTCCGTTATCTCCACAGTTTTGGATGTCCATTATCTCCTTCACTAATGAAGCTTCATTCGACTAACCTCAACACGTTCCGTCCTCAACGAAATCTCAACACCTTCCGGTTAGGTCCCTTTGAAACAATAACTTTTTTTTCCCGTGTTTTGTTCCATGTATTGTTCTAAAATGAAAATTGTTTTCTTCCTTCCGACTTGTGTTCACTCACATGTTCAATGTAAATACCACTTTCCATGTAAATACAGTTTATTTAAACGTCCCGCCTCTTTAAATGTTGTAAAACTGTTTTTATTTGCTATTTTCATTTAACTTACACCTATACTTACATAAGGTGTAGGTCATTCCCTTGTTTTATGATACCAAATAAAATTCCTACAATTTTGTTTTTAGTTTGTTCTCACGTCTACTGCCCATTGGTACCTCACAACTTTAAATATCCTTGTTTATTTATCGTTGCCTGCAGGAATTTTACTAGTCTTGCGATGTTGGAGTAATAAATATAAAAAAATATTCCTACGCCTCCCCGCCGTCATTTGTCGTTATGAACAATGTATTTTCCTTTACTATAATTATAAATTTTATGACATGTCCATGTGAACTGTCACAGTCTGTGGGCTAGTACGTAAGTACGTGCCGCGCATAACTCTGTCACGTTAGAAGCTTTTGAGCTGAAACTTGCGAAATATGTCAAGAAAAATATCTAGTTTTGCCATTTCGAAGATAATTAAGACATTTTAATTTTTGGAGTTAATTTATATGAAGCTACAATGAATCGTTTAAAAAAATTCTTCAAAATGGTTGCAATTATTTCTGTATACATTTTGTTGGAATAGAAGAAAGTACATTTCTAACAGCGGAATAGTTCAGATTTTATTAAACATTTTCTTTGCACAATTCGAATTAGTTTTGAAAATCGTATCTCACTTCCAATATTAAAGCTACAGATTTGTTTCTCATTGTGATTTATCCTTCAGTTTTAGATGTTTAAATGAGGTCATTTACTTAAAAACACGTGAATATTAAAACAGGAGGAAATGTTTCGGTATGACGCGCAATCTCACTGACTGCCTTCTGCCCCCACTTCAGATACTTTTATTTTAAGCTGAAGATTGTAATCATACTGTTTCCTATATTATCAGTAAATTGTGATAAATAAGTATACTGACAACGTCTGGTTACTTCGGCTGGTAGCATTACAACTAGCTGTGTTGCTTTCCTAATCAACACATTCGAACACCTTGCTAGCCCTGCCTTACCTCCAAGAACTCGTATCTTCACGGATTTTCGGCAATAGCTGTGTAGCCAGGTCACATTCAGCCGCAGTCTGGAGGAGAATTATAGCTGCAGACTGCTCTGATCCGTGGTTTAGCGTGTTTTCTCCTACCGCTATCAGGCGAAGCCGTAGCAGTATCCTAACAAACGGGCCGAGGACTGCGCGCGATCTTTCCTTCCACTTCCTTGTCCTATCTTCTCTCCTTACAGTTAAACTTACATGCACTATTCCATCACACGTCGTCGTGTAGACGTGTTCCAAAGAGGCTTGTCCTTCTGGGTCGGTGCCCCGCTTGGAGGAGATGCCTGAAGAGGGAAACGCCCCCACCCGGCACCAATTCTTCCCATGCAGTGGAGAAGGAATCACCCCCCCCCGACATAAAACATTTACTACATAAACAGAACGCTACTAAATACTACGTAATAAATCGTTAGTACTTTGATACATCAATCAATCAATCGCTGTTATAATTTCGTAATATTCTCTTGGTGTACCTGGGCACTACATAAGGCAACTGCTCTTCGCGCCAACCACTCAAAGGCGGGCCGTGAAGTGACTTCTGCTCCCCACCTCAGGCGATAGGCCCCAGCCAGGTTATCACATCAGTGCACGTCGAGTCGTCCTCCGACATCCGCCGAGGATGGCCGCTGCCCCGATGCTTGCGAGCCTCCTGCTTCTCATCGCCGGCACCCACGCCGTAAGTGCGCAGCAGGCGCCTCTGCCTTCGTTGCGTTTTCCAAAATCAGAGCGTTTCCTGCAAACATTGATTGCCTTTAAACATTAAATATTAGATTATTCGTATTCAGAATTAGATAGTACTATTCGTATTCGTAATACATTAAGTATTAGATAGTACTATTCGTATTCGTAATACATTAAGTATTAGTACTAATCGTATTCAGAAGAAGGATGATAGGAATACGATACTTTGTAACTTCAAACTCGAGTACCTCCCAAGTCGTTTTAAAATAAACGGTTTATTAGACACACTGAAATATCATGCATTTACTCTTGAAATAAAAAATACCTTTGTGAGCTCAACATAAATAGAAATTATAACTCCTTCTTTTTGTGTTCGTACCATGTCTCTTTTAGAATCTACATTAACAATTGGATGCGAAATCGAGAAAGTTAAATATTGTTACAATTTATGAGAAGCCGTTCAAACTCATATTTTCGTATTTCTAATATTTTTCTTATTCTATCTTGATTTCTCTAATAGAAGCAATGATAAAAACATGTGTTTAGCAGTATTATATTTAATCACAATTCTGATGATTTATTATTTGAAAGTTACTTTAATTGTTTATGACGATTTGCAAAAACTGCTGTGACATCAATGGGTTTGCGTATTAATTGGAACATATTACATTGATTTTTCCGTTGTAACAGTTTAACATATTCAAAATCGGAAAGCGACAAATTGTGTTTTTCATCATTCCATCTAAGCAACTGAACGTTTCATCTGAATGATTTTCAAAATAATTTTTTCTAAAAAGTGAAATTTTTATATTTTAAAATTACATTTAAAAATGAGAAGATCAACATGATAACTCTTAGTTTGTTAAAATTTTGGGTTTCACAAACAAACAAAAATAATTTTAAATAAAAAGCATAATTATAACATTCTAAGAGCAGACAGACGGATTTTGGTATTTCTCAACATATTATCTATTTGAGAATCAAGGCAACTAAGGGAATAGTTATTTTAATTTAATAAGTGATATAACCTTAATTTAATAACTGATATAACCAAAAACACAATTAAATTATTGCATATTTTGAAAAATGGAGGAGATCAGCAAGGCATTTACTTAAGAATAAGTTAATACTAGAGTAGCGAACATTTCCTTCAAGGAAACCATTAAGATAACGATCTGAACATACAAAGTAGATAAAAAACTGAATTAAAAAATAAACACTTATGATAATATTAATGGTTTTTGTCTTGATACATATTGTTAAGCAAAGTTTTACATTAACGATATGACTTATCACAGCCTCGACATTCTCAAACTAATCGTTTCCGTTGTTTTGACCTTGAGGGAAAAATTAAGTGTTATATTGACAGAGTTTCCCAATCATTTGATTTGAGCGATGTTAGCTATATCAAGTTCTTTAGTATTTAAGAAAAATATCACACAAATCAATTGTTCACAATTACTTAATTTAATCTTTGCAATCTAGAGACTTGAGTCCTTTGAAATATGTTTCGTTAAAATTCTTGTATAAAATACTTCGCACGTTCCGTGACATTCAGGAATTCTTTCTTCAATGACGACTGGGAAGTGCATTACGTCGGGCTTCCTATTGATATGAAAGCATGCGCTTCAAGAGCCAATTGCTTTATCTGAGCAAACGAGATAACATTGAAATATTATCTACCGTAATTTTTAAAATTGTACATAATTATTCCGCGACAAGTATCATCTATTGACTCTTGTCGTACTGTATGTTCTAATCAACAACAGTCTTGTCTTAAAACTTACTTGGTAACAAAATGGCATTTAACGATGTATAATTGAAAAGATTGAAAAGAACGCCACGAAGAAGAAAACTAGTGGTGCTTCCAACGCACATACTTTCTCGCTCTGCTTCTATACGGTCCTTTTTTTCCACTACTTCATAAACAAGAAAAAGTGTATTATACCAGCAAACCTTTTCGGTACCGAGACCCGACAACCGAAACAAATTCAACGAACCGGCACTTATACCACTACGCAACACCAACGTCTTTGTCGAACAGAACCATGAAAGAATAGAACCGACCTATAAAATGGTAAATGCATGATTAAGAAACAATTGATATGATGGCAAAACGCTTTAAAAATACAAGAGAAGTAAAAAATTGTTAAAAGTTAATTATTTGAACAAATATATACAGACATTTCCATGACATTTATCGCAATTACTTGTATTTTAGTCAAAACGTAATTCTATCGCTTTTATCATTAGGAGCCGGTAATTTTCAACATGCGAAAAACATGTCTTTCAAACATGACCAAGAAAGGCAGCGATAAACCGCATTACGAAGTATTCGTAAGGCTAGAAAGTAATAATCATTTCGCAACCGTTAGGGATTGTAAGTTTATCGCATGCCGTCTGGTTATATTGTATTACAATTTAACGTTAAAATGCTCATAATTTTACTTAAATTGGTTCATACAGATATATACTAGACAACGGTTGAATTGACTTGTCATACGCTTGAGAAATCGAATAACAGAGTTGAAAAATTGTTTAAAAGACGCAGTTAGGGAAAACACAGACAAGTTCTGTCTATTTATCTGCATTGATTCTATTCGTGAGTGGAAGTACTTCAAATGATTTTCAATAAAGTATCAACACTCTTCAATGTTTTTTTCCTGCAACATCATATTCATCAAATCCCCCTCGGGGGATCGAACTCGGCACCTTCCTTATTGAAGATCTCAATCCGAAGGTGCATTAACCAACAGCGCTACGGGACCGAGATGCGGACTAACTGCTTATATTTTAGTCAAAACGTACTTGTATCAGTTCTATCATTAGGAAGCCGGTAATTGTCAACATGCGAAAAACACGTCTTTCAAAAAACCTGACCAAGAAAGGCAGCGGTAAACGGCTTACTCCACATAATTTATCCGATGATCGGCATTTGGAAAATAACTACTGCGAGAAAGTATGTGCCATTCTATAGCACCACTAGTTTATTTATATATTTACAGTCCCTTATTACACACGTGCATAAATTTTAAAGAAAAAATTTGGAGCGGTTTCTGAGAAAAGTTTTTTTTGTAAATTTTAATCGCAATTTACGCAAAAACTACTCGTTTTTTTCAAAAAAGAGTTCATGACCTTATTTGAAGAGCTAATTTTGTACAACCGACTTTGTCTGAGGCAAAAATCTCTATCTTCAATTTTGCAGTTTTTAAACAGTTTTTGCAATTTTCGAAAAATTGGGCCTAGCAACGCAAATGATATCTTTGCACTATTCAACAACAAAATATAATCAAAAAATTTGGAGCCATTTTCTTTTGATTTAGAAAATCTCAAAATGGGCTTCATGTAAAGTACCCTAAAATACTAAGATATCGGTTTCAAATTCAAGAGGCCTTGAGACGAGTAAAAACCATCGGGGAATATCAATTTTGAAGAAAATCGGCCAAACGGTTTAGGCGCTAGCGTTGACCACAGACGGACAGACGGACGTTTTGCCGTCAATCAATTTTGAAGTATGAAGAAGCAACAAATCATGGATTTTGACTACACCACGAGATAGAGGATTTTGTTTTCTAAATTTAGCAACAGGTTTTATCCACTTTTTTGTCACCAGACCCCTGCTATAAGAGATTTTCTGGCGAAAATTCCCCGTTTTCTGCCGCACGATTACATAACTTTCTCTTCTTACGAAGTATTCGTAAGGCGAGAAAGTAAAAGGTAAACTATATGCCATTTTCCTCGATTTAGTAAAAGTCTACACCAACTAAACTACAGACTACACTCACTACACTTGACTACACCAACAGGCAATGGGTTTTTGGACCAACTCAGACCAGTACTCGGCACACAGAATGTATGGACAAGACTTATAAGCTTCATACTAAGATACGTGATACGTGTAGACGACGGTCTAACTATATCAGATCCAATTATCTAAACAAACGGAATACTTCAGGGTGACTCATTAAGTCCCCTTCTATTCTGCCTCGCTTCTACAAACCTGATTGACATAGCAAGAAGCAACGGAGTAACTGTATATGCATATGCCGACGACATAGTGGTATGCTCAGAGGAAATGAACACTTTCCAAGAAACTACTGATGAAATGGAAAAATGGTGCAAAACCAGAAACTTCCAGATAAACACTAACAAGAAAAAATATATGATCTTCAGAAAGGGAGAGAAAGTCCCACAAAACACATTTAAAATTGATGATAGCGAGATAGAAACAGTCCCTCATTTCAAATACTTAGGGGTGACACTACAAACAAGTTGTAGAAGCTCCATCAAGCATATTGCAGAGAAAACCTCTCAAGCAACGATCGCAATCAATGAAATCAAGTTTATTCAGCTTTTAGGCATGAACACAGCAATGAAGCTTTTTCAAGCAAGTCTTACCAGTCATTACATATGGTATTGAAATCATCTGGTAATAACTCACAATAGGAAACGTATACAACCTGGAAACCTGGAAAAAGTGAAAGTCACATTTCTAAAACGAGCATTGGGCGTATCTAAAAGAACAAGATCAAGACTGGCATATGTACTTGCTCAGGAAGCATTCTTGATAGAAAATCTCAGACTACAATTCCTCCTGCCAATACTAAGGCAGCGAAACTATTCCTACAAAGCCTGAACAAGAAAAGAGAAGAAATATGGCTAGTGTTTCATACGTCTGAAGAAATGCGCAACAGAAACTGGATGACGGCAAACTACGAGATGCGTCACGTGGTCACGAGGTCCGCAGTGCATGGTTTTCACCATCTGATGTGTAAACCGGAAGTCTTTCCACGATCCAGATGAAACCTGCGTGTGCGAACTCTGAAATAACCTCTGCGATCGATACCATATCCTGCAGTGTAAGGAAAGAAGCATGTCAATCAACTAGTATGCACGGACGAACTACAATAGTGCGACTTAGTTATGTCTTTTACGGTGATATTTATGTTTTATTGTATTATTCCATGTAATCAAGAGATTTGATTACATCATAATCAAGAGATTTGAAAAGATTTGATATTTATGTACGCGCGATGGTGAGTCAGAGGGTGGTTGGTGAATTATGTTGTCCCAGCAGCATTTCAGCAGGACAGAACTCGGTATAATGCTCTCATCTCCATTTGTTTCCCGTATTAATGAAAATAACAAACTAGTGGTGCTACAGAATGGCACAGACTTTCCCGAATTAGTTTTCTACTTCCTTGGGTTTGTGCAAGCTCTTCAAAATTGCCACATTCTCTTGCCAGCTGCCATCTACCGCCACCTCAAGTACTTTTTTGGCATTTTCTTTTCAGTTCCCTAATGGAAAAATGGAAATATTTATTTTATAATATTCATTAACAGTAAACCCTCGTCCTAAATGGCAATTTTCTTTAAAGAATTTCGAGCCGTTTTAAGAAAATGGTGTTTAAGCCCTACTAAAAATCCGAAATTTGAAGCTCTTTCACAGAAAATTTTTGAGTTTTCAAAATGCTTCAGTTAAAGTCATTTGAAGCACACTCACAAACATAATAATGTTTACAAATTGCTGGTAATGTTCATAATAAAGATGTGAAAGATCTTTCAAAAAATTGCATTTGTGTAATTTTTGAAACAAAAACAACAAAAATTACATTATAATAACCTTTTTGTCATATTAAAGAGTGCAATTAACATTATCCGTTCCAAAGTTTGAAGGATAAATTTGGAGCAATTTATAAGGAAATGACGTTTGAGCGTAACTGAAACTGCGGAAATTCGAGCTAGTTTTCACAGAAAGCGTTTGAATTTTCGAGAAACTTTGACATTATTTTAAAAAATATACTCATTAATATATTAATGTGATCAAATCGCCGCTAATGTGAATATTAACGAGGTGAGAGGCAAGTCCAAAAAATTATATATTTGCAATTTTTGAAAAAAAAACAAAAGGATAGAGCAATATGGCGTTTATGTCATTTCTTAGAGTACATTTAGCATTATCTTTACCAAACGTTTAAAGAAATACTTTGGCGCCGTTTTTGAGAAAATCTTGTTTTTGTAATTTTTTTGAAATTGCAAATATTGCACACAATATTGCGCAAAAACTACTATAATTTTCAAAAAAATGTGCATGACCTTAAGGGTAGAACTCACATTGGAGAACACATTTATTTGGAGGAAAATTCAATTTTGTACTTGGAAGACGCCGAAAAAAATTCAAACTTTTGCAATTTTCAAAAATTCAGAGTTAATTGTGAAAATTGGACGTATGCCACCTTAATATGTGCATTTTACTCTTTCTTACAACAAATTTAAAGAAAAAAATTGGAGAGATTTTGAAAAAAAAATGAAAATGTCCGGGGGGGGGGGCTTTATGTAAAGCACCCCCAAATTTTATGGAATCATTTTCAAAATCTCAAAGCTTCGAGTCTTCAATTTGAAAACAATAGCTAGTAGTGTTAGGCGCTAGTAGTGTTCACAGACGGATGGACGGACGTTTTGCTTTCAATGGCTTTTCGGTATCAAGGACTTAAAAAACTGGGATTCTGGGTACACCAAGTGTTAGGAGAATTTTTTCTTAATTACCAACTGGTTTTATTCAATTTTTCGTAATCAGGGCCCGGCAATTAATTTTTTTCTGCCAAAAATTCGCAGTTTTTTCGCGCAGCACTACATAACTTTCTCTCCATACCGTATATTACTCCGTACACGGGGAAGTAAAAAGCGGTTAAGTTTTTGAGATTCACCGCCATTCAGTCCCATTGGGGCATATTATATGATAGTTCAACACTATTGGTTTTAATATCACGATTTGAATAGTTAGAATAAAGATGTTGTACTACAGTTATTATACCGTTCAAATTGTAAATTTCTCGCAGGAAAATAGTTTTCCGCAATAATTACGCAGGTGCCACCAGCCGAGTTTCCGTGCGTGGCCGAGGGCTACTGGCCCGACCCCGAGGACTGCACCCTGTTCCACGTGTGCGTGCGCTTCCCGAACGCCGTGCCCGAGCTCATCGACGCCTACGCCGGCCAGTGCGAGGACGGGCTGGCCTACGACCCGCTCACCACTGCCTGCCGCTTCACCGTCGACGACGACGTCTGCACGCGAGGTGAGCCCTCGACCCGACCCGCCACGCCACGCCTCACCACGCTCCACGTCACAGCAGCTCTGAATCCTTAGTAGGAAAACCCGGCAGACGTTGTTCTGCCCTTCATCTCCCTCTTTCCCCTCCCATCATTCTCTCACTGTCTCTCCCTCTCTCATCTTGTCCCTGTCTGTCTCTGTGGCGCTCTGTCCCTCTCATTCACATTTAATCGCAGATTCTGCACATCTCTCAGCAGGTGAAGTAGTATCGGGAGTTGCCGGACCAGCAAAATGTAATAGAATGTTCAAGAAGATTTCATCCTGCAGATTACGGTGTGAGAAATGTTTCTTTGAGGCCTTAGGCCTCAACATTTGAATTTTTAAGGCCATAGAACGTCTCGTTTAAGAGTTATTTAACGATATAGATTCAAAATACTTCCGAATGTGTTGCGGGTTTCATTTGACGTAAATATTTAGTTTTGTTCTACAGCGCTATTCAGTGGAGTTACAACAGATTTAACAGTGAATAAATCTTCTCGGTGAAAAAACACGTAGAAGTGCTAACTTTCATGGATATTGCTCTTATACAGACGCACACACACACACACACACACACACACACTCACACACTCACATTCACACACACACACAAACACAAATATATATATATATATATATATAATATGTGTGTGTGTCACGTTGGTATATATATATATATACCAACGTGACACACAGTATATATATATATATATATATAAGTACGGTCACAATATATATATATATATATATATATATATATATATATTGTGACCGTACTTACGGTCACAATATATATATATATATATATATATATATATATATATATATTGTGACCGTACTTACCTTTGCTGGCTCACGGTTACACATATCATAAATTTTTTTTATGTGTGGGTACAGGAGTTCTTTAAGGGGGTTACTTTAATCTACAGTATCTGGATTCAGAGGCCTACTATCATATAAACAGAATTTATTAGAACAAAAGAACAATAAGACATCATTACATTACCAACATAGCTTGCATCATTGCTTTGATCATAATTCTATGGTTCATTCTGTACATCTCTAACCTTCCCACCATTACATTATCATTCCCGCTTATGCAACTTCCAACCCTTTGGAAAAACTACGTGCCATTCATATGCTACTACGCACATCATTACTTTCAACGCTACACAGTGAGCATCCTGAACTGGCGTTTCATTTAATTTTCCTTCTATTTGTTCACAATTAGAATTACTTATCTGATCGTTACGATCGTCGATTTTTACGTGACGCGTTGCTGCCCGTTCCGCCTGAGGCCGGGAGGTAACCTTGATGCCCGCGATGCTCCGTCTGCCCACGTGTCACCGCAGCCCGTTTCCAATCCACCGGCGTCGCCTTCCCACGGTTTCTTTCTTCACACGATGACTTTAATCGTATCAGCTCAGCAGCTCCACCGCATAATCACACATCAGCACAGCCGCACCAACTATCATTAACCCGCATCGCCCACGTGTCCGTGCACTGCTCCCCTTTTTTATTAAATTTCGTAATTATTCTCTCTTAAATAAGTTCACCACAATCCTTACACTCGCTTATTGCACAGTTCATCACAATTTTTCTTTCTTAAATACCTGTTGTCCCGATTACACTGGATTTCTTGTACATCAAAGCATCGCTCTCTAACCACCATTGCATACCGTCCTCACGCCATGCTGCTCAACCGCCAACTGTCGCTTTTGCGCGGTCAGACCGATCAGTTCCCACTACCCCGTGCGCTCGTTCACGACTCTGTCGATCCGTTCCGCCGCGGTTCCTCACTCTGCGCGCTACTTTTGAATGTGGTGGAGCGCCTATTCTTTGTGTTTTGACCAATACGGTCAAATAACCCCCCACGTTATCAAGATTTTTTTTACACAGTGAAACATAATCTTCTAATCCATTGCTTCCAGGGTTCTCCTTTAGTTTTGATCTTGTCCCTCATGGTATGCCTTCAAGTTGTAAAGTTGTATTGTTTCGACTGTTTCTCCCCGCTCATTCATTAGTTCCGCCACATTTGGAGCTTTAATTGCCTTTATCTCATATGGTCCTTCATAAAGGAGGAAAAACTTCGAATAGTTTTTAGTTTGGGATTTGACACTCTAGGTACCCTAACCAACACCTTTTGTCCCACCTTGAATTCGTATGGCGTTTTCTTCATTTTTGCTAGTCGTACTTCGCTCATTTTGACTAAATTCTCGCGGACTGTTTCCTGTGATGGCTCCTGCGGTCGTTGGAATACCTCTTCTCTAATCTCCGTATAGACGTGGGGTGGTCTACGT